>CM076685.1:72420125-72452625 GCA_038501925.1 Xenopus petersii
GCACTTCCTTCTAACATGCGATGTGGACCCGAGGATGAGGGCCAAAGAGAACATTATGCATTACTGGAAAATGCTCAACTCTCTGGTATGTAATGCAGAATAGATGTTTAGATGAATAGGGGACAAATGATATTAGATTGCCAGCTCTTATCTCACGCTGCTTCTTTCTTTATGTTACAGGAAGTGATCAAGAGGGAATATGCTGCCCTCAGGAAATCTGCCAAGCTGCCTCCTGTAAGTGTCACTAGTATAATTATTATTATAGGAGAGGTAATTATTCACTGTGTGTCTCTATAATAATCTAGAACATTATCATTCATTGTATCTCCTGCTCCCCTGGGGGCATCTAAAGTCTCCCATCCAAGTGCCATTTTAACCAGAAACAAAAATGGTTTTATCACAAGCGTTCACATGGCCACAATAATGGCATTGGTACAAAGAAGCGCTTAACATTGACTCTCTTCTTCCACAGGATCATCCAACTCGAGTGCGAAACCGGAGGAAGCAGCTTGAGTATTTGCGGCTGGAGAATGTAAGTTCACCTGGGATCACTGTCCCTGATGCTTTTCTTGGGTGTTTAACTGCTAGATAATGAACTTTGATGCCCTCAGCATATTCTAGGTACTATTAGCAGCACATATACAGGCATAACCTAATTGTCTCCTTTCTTTCCCCTTTGCTCCTATCCTTGTGCCTCCCCTGCGCTCACAGACTATCAACCAACATCTGACCCAGCTTCACCATGAGTTCTTGAGGGAGCTGAAGCTACGGAAAGCTGCTGGGTATGTATTTTGCAAGTAACACTTTCAATTACACTTACTGGCACATAACATATTAAAAAAAATAGATGTTTTCTCGTACCTCCGGGTGCTTTTGGCCATACTGATAGCACAGAAACTTGTTGAACTTTTTTAGGTCCCTACAACCATAGCATGTATCTCAGCATGTATCACTGGGGGAAGTCTAGCATGGAACTTACTCAGCTCAGTAACTGCCCAATGTGTTACAGTAGGGACAGGTGTGTAGCAGGTATAATGATATTTCTTAGGTACAAGGCTATCTGGCTATTTTAATCATCCAGTGATCAGAATTGTAGTTGCAATACTTTGGAAACAAATTACAACAATGACCCATTTTTTTCATTTTCTTCCCTTTAAACCTAGTAAGAAACAAGCACACAGTCCTGCAGCTGAAGAAGAGGAGGATGGAGCCCCTGCAGCAGCAGATGATACAGAGGACAAGGAAGAGGAAGCGGAAGGAGCTCCCGCTGAAGACCCTGCAGTGGATGAGAAGATGATGGAGGAGCAAGCTCCTGCAGAGAATGAAGAAGCTCCTGGAGCAGCAGAAGAGGAATCTCTTGCCTCTCAGGAGAAAGAAGAAGGAGCTGAAGATAAAGAAGAAGAGGATGCTCCAACAAATGAAGAAACAGCTCCTCCCACTGAAGAACAGCAAGTTCCTGAAGAGGAGGAGAAAGAAGAGGGAGCGGAAGTAGGAGGTTCTGCAGAAGAACATCAAGCCCCTGGAGTGGAGGACAAGACAACGGAGGAGCAAACTCCTGCAGTGGAGGAGAAAGAGGAGGGAGCTGATGGTGAAGAAGAGATCATCAAAGATCCTCTGGTGGTGGAGAGGCCGACCCTCCAAAAACAGTTCAGGAAGGCCATCATGAAGAGGCTCCGGAGAGTTTGGGTAATGTATCAATTTACTGACAATTACCCATTATCTAGAGATGCCTCATGTTGTCCAATGCAGCTCCACTTTACTTCCTGCTGTTCTGAGCATTTTCAATCAGGACAATAAAAGGAAATCATACAATGCAGGGGCGTAACAATAGAGGAAGCAGACCCTGCGGCTGCAGGGGGGCCCAGGAGGTATAGGGGCCCCATGAGGCCCTAATTCATATACAATTTCAATAAATATTGGAGAAACAAGTCAACCTCTAAACATTTTGGGGGCCTGAAAAATAATTTGCTGTGGGGCCCAGTAATATCTAGTTACGCCACTGATACAATGACTGTTGAGGCCGCACGCTGATTACTTTGAGGGCACCCCATAGACCAATGTTTGGCTGCGTTTAGGTTGTAAGAGGTTGCTGACAGAGATAAAAGTCTGCAGATAAAGTGTCGATTCTAAAGTAGGCCAATAACAGGGGAGGCAGGTAACGCTTATAGGGCTGCTGGACATCTGGCTTAGATATCCACCTTTGGAAATGGGTTGCTACTGGGTAATGGACTGGCGCCAGGTGATCAAAGCATATAAAAGAATAAATGGCACAGGCTCAGACTGAGATTCATAATAAGCCAAGGCATTCCATGTGTAGAGAGACCCAAACAGTCCCCACAGGCCCAACGGATAGTGCGTTCTTAAAGCAAGACCTGTAGCCTTTAATATCATAAGGAAACAAGTATGTCTTTATTCTTATGTCAACACTATATCTTTTCTTTTCAGCATTCCACCCAAAGACTTGCCTGCTGCTGCTGCTGCTGCTGCCGCCGACCCAACACCATGGCCTGAATCCAAAAAAATCCTAAATGATCCAGGGTGTAAAACTGACTGCCGTTTCTAGGAGTCAGGAAGGAATTTTTACCTACAGTGCAGATTGGTTCCCATAGTACTCTAGGGTTTTTCGCCTTCCTCTGGATCATTGGTCGTTAGGGATGCCATAATATAAATTAGCTGTTAATTTTAATAAATCCTGTGCTCTCCGACAGGTTTCCCCATAAAAAAGTCTCTGTGTTTTTCTTTAATCCCTATGGTGAATATTGAGGAAAGGGGCTCCTGTGCCTCATTCTTCTAAAGATGACTGACCGGTTGGGTGACGGGGCAATTAATACTGCTGGGAGCTGCTCAAAATGGCAGCGTAAGGGTAAAACTGGGTTGTGGTGCTGATACAGTGGTTTATTTGAAGAAGGGAATGGGTTAATATCTCTGCAGGGTTATTTGTTTAATATGTACATTGATGGGGATGAAAGACATAGGGACACATGTTGATCTCAAATGATTGTAAGGAACTACAAAATTGCTTTACTCCATAGGCCACAATGTAAGCATTTCCATTCAAGTCCATTGCCCTCTTAATATTGGAATTCCATCCACTTCCCACCAGCCTATTTATACTATACCAGACATTTAGTATATGAAGGTGCTTGATATTGGGGAATGCCTGTGCTGGATTTGTTTTTTGGTTACCACTCTCTCCAGGTTATAAGACATCCTTTTGGGTGGGGGATTCCTGCTAAAGCGATGGAGGAGTATTATATTTCTTCCTGCCCTCACAATGACACACTCCATTGTTTGCTAGGCGAGGAAGCCCTTTGAGGGGTAATAAGGAAATTAGGGGCAAGATGGGCCAACCCTACCCCTGGATCCACGAACCCCCCCCCCACTCAGTACCAAAGTTCACATGGACATGAACCTGGAACAGTAACTTTTGGTCAAGGTAGACTCTTTAAACAGTTACCTAACTCAACCTAAATCAAATTTATTAGTAGAACTTTTCTGCATTTCTCATGTGTAAATATGAGGCAGTAGCTTAAATACTTTGGTCAAACACTCGCCGGTCCTAATAAAGGAAATGGCAAACAAGGAAATTTATTGCCTTTGGGAAATCTGTGCTACTGTCAGGTGACAATTTTCATGAAAATACCTTCCCCTCCTTTAAATCTTAAATGTTAAAAAAAACATTGGTGGCCTAGGGCCCTCATAGTTAAAAACATTGGTGGCCTGCGGCACTAAGAGGTAAAAACATTGGTGACCTGGGGCCCTAAGAGTTAAAAACATTGGTGGCCTGGGGTCATAAGAGTTGAAAACATTGGTCATCTGGAGCTCTAAGAGTTAAAAACATTGGTGGCCTGTGGCCCTAAGGGTTAAAAACATTGGTGGCAAGGGGCCCTAAGAGTTAAAAACATTGGTGGCAAGGGGCCATAAGAGCTAAAAACATTGGTGGCATGGGGCCCTAAGAATTAAAAACATTGGTGGCAAGGGGCCCTAAGAATTAAAAACATTGGTGGCAAGGAGATCTAAGAATTAAAAACATTGGTGGCAAGGGGCCATAAGAGTTAAAAACATTGATGGCAAGGGGCCATAAGAGTTAAAATCATTGATGGCAAGGGGCCATAAGAGTTAAAAACATTGATGGCAAGGGGCCATAAGAGTTAAAAACATTGATGGCAAGGGGCCATAAGAGTTAAAAACATTGATGGCAAGGGGCCATAAGAGTTAAAAACATTGATGGCAAGGGGCCAGGCCTGGAAGTCAAAATAGGCCCTGCCATTCCTAGTACACAGAGGCCCAAAAAGCCCCCTACCAGCCCAAAACAGCCTCCTACCAGCCCACTATATGTTAACTTTCTATGGAACCATACAGCAGCCCCTCTGGCATTTGTCAAAACCCACAGATTGCCAGTCCGGGCCTGCAAGGGGCGCAATGAGTTAAAAACATTGGTGACAATGGCCCCTAAGAGTTAAAAACATTGGTGGCAAAAGGCCCTAAGAGTTAAAAACATTGGTGGCAAGGGGCACAATGAGTTAACAACATTGGTCGTCTGGGCCCTAAGAGGTAAAATCATTGGTGGCAAAGGGGCCATAAGTGTTAAAAACATTGGTGGCAAAGGGGCCCTATGAGTTAAAAACATTGGTGGCAAAGGGGCCATAAGAGTTAAAAACATTGGTGGCCTGGGGCATTAAGAGTTAAAGACAATTGTGGCAAGGGGCCCTACTACAAATATCCTTGTCATCTACAGTGGGGGTACAATATCCCTTATAATACACAATACTCAGAGTTCCCTGTATAACTCAGCCTGTAGCCTTGTGCCTTTATATGGTCAGAGGACCACTAACTTGTAAAATCCTTATAATTTACAGTAGGGGTACATTATGCATTATAATACACAAAATATACTCATTGTTCCCTGTATAACTCAGCCTGTATCCTTGTTCCTTTATATGGTCCCAGAAATGTTTCACCGTCCCTCTCTACTATAGCACCTCATCTATTCAATGTGGCAAAACTGCTGATCCCCACATGATAGAAATCGCTGCAGCCCCCAATAATCCAGGACTGCATAAACAAAATGAGTGAATTATACCATTCTGAGGAAATCTCAGCTACAGCCCCTGAATATGTCACTAAATTTAAAGCTAAATGGATATACTGGACCCTCTATAAAGGGAGGCTGGGTTGTGCGCTGGGCCCCTCGGAAGTGCCAATTTAAAAAAAAAGCACCAAAATTGCCTACCTCTACAGCCACTCTGAAGATAATCCTCCCAGCCGCTCCTAAATGAATCGTTCTAGACACTTTGCAGATAATCTTCCCAGCCGCTATGAAGATAATCCGCACAACCGCTCTGGAAATAATCCTCCCATCTGCACTGCGGATAATTCACTCAATCCATATGAAGATAATCCACTCAATCACAATGAAGAAAAACCTCCCATCCGACCTGAAGATAATCCTCCCAGAAGCTTTGAAGTTAAACCTCTCAATTTCTCTTAAATAATATCCTCTCAATCGCTCTGAAGATAATCCTCCCATCTGCACTGCGGATAATTTACTCAGTCCATATCAAGATAATCCTCTCTTTATTGGGCCAACTTCCAAATTGCTTTCTTAAAGAACAAAAAAATCATTATCCTATTTATTCAGATTAGCATCCAGGCAATCCTAGGTTAACCAGGAAGAGAGGGTGAAGTGAGTACGATCAGAGTAAGGGGTCATGCAGGGTAACCTAGCACATGAATTAGTGAACCTCATTATGGCGGTCAAAGGGCTTGGGTTCAAGGTCATAGGTAAATTGCATGGGTCAAAGGGGATGGGTTAAAAGGTACTCCATCAAAGCAGAAGGCTGAAATATCCATCAAGGAAGATGCTTGGGTTAGATAGTTGAGATTTTGATTAAAAAGTAAGGGTAATTGAAGTAAGCAGAGTTAAGGGAGCATGGGGCAAAGGGGACCCCACAAGAGCAAATGGTGGTCAAATTTCAAGGTTTAAAAATAATGGGTTTAATGACGTGGGTCAAAGGTCATGGGTCAAAGGGCACTCCACCAAAGAACATGACTGCAACAGTCCCCAAGGCAGATAAGCGAACCTAATGATGGTGCTCAAAGGTCATGGGTCTCTTGACT
Source organism: Xenopus petersii (assembly GCA_038501925.1). Classification (NCBI taxonomy): domain Eukaryota; kingdom Metazoa; phylum Chordata; class Amphibia; order Anura; family Pipidae; genus Xenopus; species Xenopus petersii. The sequence continues at coordinate 72,426,246 of CM076685.1, forward strand.
AAGCAGGCGGTGGCAAGAGCCACCAAGGCAGACAAGTGACAACCATTGTGGTGATCAAAGGTCATGGGTCAAAGGGCATGGGTCAGGTAGCACTCTGCCAAAGCAGATGGCTGCAAGAGTCCACAGGGCAGATAAGCGTACCTCATAACGGTCAATGGTCATATTTAAAGTGGTATGGGTCAAAGGTCATGGGTCAGAGGGAAGTCTGTCAAAGCAGGTGGCTGCAAGAGCCACCAAGGCAGACAAGTGACAACCATTATGGTGGTCAAAGGTCATGGGTCAAAGGTATTGGGACAAATGAGGGAATTCTGACAAAGCAGATGGTTGCAAGAGCCACCAAGGCAGATAAGTGACTACAATTATGGTAGTCAAATGTCATGGGTCAAACATGCTAAGCCGTCATGTTTTCATTGCCAGCATTTGCCGACCTACGGCTCGGTCGCATCAACTCAGACACGCTAGATTCATATTTCTCGCTAGATTCATATTTGTCACTATATAAAGATGTTAAGTACCATGTTATTCTTATGCATTAGGCCCCAGTTCTATAATCCCACGATTAGGACAGCACATGTTGTTACACATATACTTTCTCTAGAGTAAACCGGAGCTCCTCCCCAGATGGTTTGTCCTCAGGTTCACAACCCTCCCTACACTCTTTATATATTTTAACTATACAGAAGTAATACTATCCGGTGGTACGAGCGCGCTACTATTATAATCTTAGCAAAGGGGAACTATCCCTTGCCACACACCGCTTCTACATCTCCTCTTGAACTCATCTACCCCACCCCATATTTACTACTGACTTCTCCTCCCCATTCCTCCCCACACTCTAAGTCTTAACCTTCGCCCTCGCCTCCCACTTTACTCTCTTCCACTACTTCATCCCCTTTCTACCTCTTTCTATCCCCCCTCCTTTTTTTTTTCTTCTCTTCTCCTCTCTCATTTCCTTAGTTTCTCCTCCTTTACCCTCTTATCCTCCACTTCAACCCCTGAGTTTGCTACACTTCTCCCCACTAATCCCGCCTTGTGACCCTCTTTCTGATCCTCACACCTATATTAAACAACTTTATCACCACACTCATGGAAATCCATGACTTACATCCTCCACAGAGCTCTCACAGTCATGAAGCTCACACAAAGATAAACATAGTAAGCATAAATGCTAATGGACTTAACTCACCTCAGAAACGGATCTTATTAAGTTCAGAATTGAGACGACTAAAAGCACAAGTTGCCTTCATACAAGAGACTCATTTTAAGGTGTCCTCATCCTTCCGACAAAGGGCACAGCAATTCTGTTTGAGAAACACTTTAACTTCAAAGTGTCGGCTACCAAAAAAGACCCAGCTGGACGATATATTTTTTGAGAGGGGCACCCTAGATACCCAAAAGATTACTTTTGCCAAAAGCGACAGGACAAAACTTTTCACACAATTGCAGAGATCTTACTCAGATTCTCCGAAGAAATCCTCATACTAGGGGGAGATTTCAACATCCCTATGGATCCCCAAATTGACTGTCCTTCCGGAAAATCCAGCATTCCCCACCGCATTATTCACAATATCACAAAAGATTTACATCAACTACAGGTAGTAGATGCCTGGCGACTAGTCAAGCCTAAGGAAAGAGACTATACTTTTTATTCCGCTAGGCACAGCCTATACACCAGAATAGATCATTTTTTTCTATCTCAGCACCATCTGAGTGCGATAGGAGGCGCAGACATACACACTTGCACATGGTCGGATCACGCCCCCATATCCATGCAACTCTCCCTTAAAACAAATATCTCAAAATGGAGTAACTAGAAATTAAATGAGTCAATACTGAAAGATAATAGTATCCTGAATGAGGTTAAAACAGCTATTGCAAACTATTTCAGGGAGAATGTCATGGCAGATGTCAACCCCATGACCATATGGGAGGCCCATAAATGCTGCATTAGAGGGACGTTGATCCAATTATGTTCCAAAAGGAAGAAAGTGCATCAAGCTAAACAGAACTACCACCAACTACTGAACTATATACCAGACTTACCGCATCACGGCAAGCCTTAGCGGAACACCAAAAACTTTTTACGGAAAAGGTCATCTCCAGAATGAGACACCGTTTCTATGAGCATGGGGACAAGAGTGGCAAGCTACTGGCCCGATTGCTGAAAGTGAGAGTCTTTAAAAATCATATACACTGCTTACTGAACAAACAAGGTGATAAAACTTCAACATAGCCCACAGCTCAAGAATTTCAGAAATACTACTCAGAGCTGTACCAAAATGACTCTCCCACAACTGTTGACGGCCTTCCAAGAGCAGAGGCTATAGTTGCTTTCCTAGACAAGTTACCTATACCACGATTATGAGACTCGCAGAAATCGCTAATGGAAGCCGATATCACAGCGGAGGAAGTCTTTCAGGCGATTAAGACATCTCCAAATGGCAAAAGCCCCGGACCAGACGGCTACCCCACGGGGTATTATAAAGAGTGCTCAGACCTGCTTATACCACACCTGACAAGAACCTTTAATGCTCTCCAAAATAACACTGCACTTTCCTCTGACTCCTTGCAAGCTCATATCACTCTTCTTCTGAAAACAAATAAAAATTCAGAAGATCCAGGTAACTACAGACCAATATCACTAATCAATGCAGATGTGAAGATATTAGCGAAGATAGTGGCATCTAGAATACAAACATCCTTAAGTTATCTTATAGGTCTGGATCAAGCCAGCTTTATACCTGGAAGAGAGTCGAGAAATAACACCAATAAATTGATCAACATACTCCACTATGCAAAGCACAAAAAAAATCCCTCTCATGCTTCTGTCCACCGATGCTGAAAAAGCAGTTGACAGGGTCGAATGGGCTTATATGTTCTCCTGCCTCTCCAGGTTCGGCTTCGGGGACCGCCTGTGCCAGTGGATTAAATCTCTCTAACCGGTAGCTAGGGTTAGAGTGAACGGAGCACTCTCTCAACGCTTACCCATCAAAAACGGCACACGACAAGGGTGCCCCCTCTCACGTACCCTTTTTGCCCTGGCTTTGGAACCCCTGCTCATATCTATTAGATTGAATGCAGATATATCAGGGATTTCCATAAAAGACAAACAATATAAAGTAGCAGCGTACGCCGACAACCTTCTTTTTTTCCTGACAAAACCCCTAACCTCAATCACAAGCCTCAACAATCTCTTCGAGATATCTGGCAAGCATAGCAACTTCAAAATTAATTTTCTTAAATCGCAAGCATTAAACGTATCGCTCAGCCAAAACACAATTCAACGACTCTCAAACAACTTCCCATACAGCTGGGCAAACCGGCAGATCACTTACCTAGGAATAACTATTACTAAAGACTATGAAGAATGGACTGATACCAACTGTAAACTGCTATACGCAAACATTCATAAAGATCTACGGAATTGGACCAAAGAACCCCTGTCCTGGATAGGTAGAATCAATGTGGTCAAGATGGGAGGACCACCCACCACGACTTAAAGCTGCCATCTTACATAAGAAAAATTCGGAAGGAGGTCTTGCCCTCCGGGACTGTGCCAGATACCTAAAAGCAGCAGCACTTGCTCGTATAATTGACTGGTCGCACCACCTAGATAGTAAGGACTGGGTGGAGATTGAGCATCAATCCACAGCCACACATTTGATCCACCTGCCATGGTTTGACAAGATCCATCGAAGGATATTACACAATTCCCACCCCCTATTGAAAAGCACGCTAAATACTTGGGACCGGGTTAGTGGCAAAACCCAAATATCGGCATACCCATCTCCGCTCATACCAGTTACAAATAACCCAGCATTTCCAACTGCACTCAAGCCTACCGCCTTCAGGGAATGGCTGGTAGATGGACATCTACAAATTGCCCATATAATGGAACAGGGACAATTAGCAGATTTCAATCTTCTTAGACGGGCCAGGCCGACGGTAAATTTGCAAGATTATCAATACTGCCAGTTTAAGCATTTTTTTGGGTATCTAGGTGGCGCTAACAAATTAGGACAACCCCTTACGCCCTTTCAGACTCTATGCACTAGGGAAACCCCCCTAAACATATAATCTCTTCAATTTATGATATGCTATCAAGTGAGTGTGAGAGAAAGCAGCTGCCTTTTGTCCAGGCATGGGAGTGGGACCTAGGACTGGACGTCTCAGAAGAACTCATCCAGAAATGGATTCCCAGTCTAATTTACAGCTCTAGATGTTGCAAGATCCAGGAGTTAAATTATAAAATCTTAAGTAGATGGATGGACACCCCAGAAAAATTACATAAGATTTATCCAACCACGAGTAACCCCTGCTGGAGGTGTAAAGCAGATATAGGCACGTTACTACACATATTCTATATACATAGACTGCCCAACTCTCACAAACTACTGGCAGGTAGTTCTGAAAGCCTGTTCCCAGGTGCTAGGAAGAGATCTATCCTTATCACCAGCCCGCATACTTCTATTTTGGGACACAGAAAATACAGAGGGGATCCCCGATACTACTCTGAAGTATCATCTTCTTAACTCAGCCAAACTCCTAATCCCTAGACTCTGGAAATCCACTATACCATCAACCAGTAAAGAATGGATAGGTAAGGTTAACAAATTAGCAAAATTTGAGGAATTATCTACATTCACAGAAAAACAACACTCTAGCTTTAGGGCTACATGGCTGAGGTGGTATTTATACAGGGACTCTGCGGAATATAGAAAACTTCTAAACTCCAAAACTCACATAACACAGATTGTTATTAGGGGTTTCTTCAATCTGTACTCTGAGCATTACTACACGTTGTTAACATGCTATATCCCTTCTACCCGTATAACCTTGAGGGGACTGTAATTCTTGCTGTATTGCCTTTGTGTAATGCTTTGTTTAAAAACGATGCCTGAGTCGTGATGTTTTTCGTTAATTTTGTTGTTTCCCCCCTGCTCACTTTCCCCACTCCCACTCCTTTTTCCTTCTGTATCCCCCCCATCTCCTTTTTGGAAAACAATAAAAACCATTATACAAAAAAAAAAAAGAAAAAGAAAACCCTCAATAGCTTTAAAAAATCCATGTCACAAACTAGGGGGTACAGTATCCGTTATGATACATTAGTTCTATTCCCCTGTATAACACAGCATGCAGCCTTCTGCCTATATATGGTCTCATAATGCCTCAATGCCTTCTAACATCCTTACAATTTACAGTAGGGGGGTACAGTATCCTTAATAGTACATGAGTGATAGTCACCTGACTAACTCAGCAGGCAGCCTATGTACCTTTATGATTCCCAAACCCCTCAATCCTTATATTTTACAGTAGAGGGTATATTATCCCTTATAATACATGAGTGGTTCTCAGTGTCCCCTGACTAATTCATTCTGCAGCCTTGTGCCTTGAAATGGTAACAGAACCCCTAAGAGATTTCTAAAATCCTTATAATTTCAGCAGCTTCCTGCAGCTTTGTACCTTTATATGGTCACAGAACCCCTGAGTGACATCTAATATTCTTATATAAAGCAGGGGGTACATTATCCCTAATAATACATGAGTGACACTCAGAGTTTCCTGTACAGCTCAGTCTGTAGCCCTGTGCCTTTATATCAGTGGTCCCCAACCAGTGGCTCGTGAGCAAAATGTGGCTCACCAACCCCTTGGATGTTGCTCCCAGTGTCCTCAATGCAGGTACGAAATATTGAAATCTTAGCTTGGAAGCAAGTTTAAGTTGCATAAAAACTAGGTGTACTGCCAAATAGAAGCGTCTGTGGGCTGACAGTCCACATAAAGGCTACCAAATAGCCACCCACAGCCCTTATTTTGCACCCCTGGAACAATTTTTATGTTTTTGTTGCTCACTGATTCTTTCTACATTTGAATGTGGCTCGTGGGTAAAAAAGGTTGAGGACTCCCTCTTTATATGGTCACAGAACCCCTCGAACCCCTCAGTGAGTTTTAATATCACTACAATTTACAGCAGGGATAGTACAGGTATGGGACCTGTTATCCAGAATGCTCGGGTTTACTAGAAACTCATTTAAACATGAAATAAACCCAATAGGCTGGTTTTGCTTCCAATAAGGATTAATTATATATTAGTTGGGATCAAGTACAAGCTACTGTTTTATTATTATAGAGAAAAAGGAAATCATTTTTTAAAATTTGGATTATTTGGATAAAATGGAGTCTTTGGGAGACAGCCATTCCGTAATTTGGAGCTTTCTGGATATCGGGTTTCCGGATAAGGGATCCTATACCTGTATATAAAACATGAGAAATATTCAGAAAAACTTGTATAACTCAGCCTGCACCCTTGTGCCTTTATATAGTCCAATAACCCCTCAGGGACATCTAATATCCTTATCATTTACAGTAGGGGGTACATTCTCTCTCATAATACATGAGTGATCCTCTGAGTTCCCTGTATCACTCAGCCTGCAGTTTAAGGGGCAAATTTACTAAGCACCGAACGATAGCGTGAATTCGCCAGGGTTGGGCATTTTCGTTACTTTGCAGATTCACTAACGGACGCTGGCGTAACTTCGCTAGTGTTACTTCGCACCCTTACGCCTGGCGAATTTTGCGCCAATGGACATAACTACGCAAATTCACTAACACGCGCATTGTTCTGAACGCTACCTTTTACGCTAGACTTCCTTCGCCACCTTAGACCAGGCGAAGCGCAATAGAGTAGATAGGGATTGCTTCAAAAAAAGTTAAAAATATTTCTAAGTCCCAAAAACGCTGGCGTTTTTCTTTATTATGGTGATAGGCTGAAAACGATCAAAATTTTTTTTGGGGCTCCCCTCCTTCCCCCCTACATTTCCTAACTCATGGCAACTTAACTATACAGTGGGCACATGTGTAGGGCAAAATAAAAATGTTATTTGCTGTTTTAAAGGTTTCCCAGGCTTGTGTAGTTCTGCTACATAAACCTCCATTGTAACTTCAATTAGGCGCCGTATGCCAATTAACCATCGCTAGCGTAACTTCGCTTTGCTTGGCGAATGAACGCTAGCGCAACTTCGCAACCTTACGCTACCACTGAGCGCAACTTCAGATTTTAGTGAATTTGCGGAGCGCTGGCGAAAATATGCGCAACTATTATTCTTAATGAATGTCCATATAAGAGTTTTACTTTAGTCCCTTTGTAAATTGTATAATGAAGCAATTGAATGCTTAATGAATAAAAAAAACAATCCCTGTTTTGTTTAAAGGGTAAGGCATTTTTAGTAGCTTAAGGCACATAATGTTTTTTAATGGGTTAAGTGCAGAGGATTTCTTCTATGTGTCTATGTGAATTTTGTGGTCACCTCATTGCCCCCCCCCCCCCCGCTTAATGTTTTTAAAAATTAGTGGTGAGTACAATTTTCCCCAGAGGTTTCTGGATATCAGGTTTCCAGATAACAGATCCCATACCTGTACCACAATTAAGAAAGTGCTCTGATAAAGACAAATGTATGAAAATTATCCTCCTCCTCAGGATGCTCCATTATACCACATATGAAAATCCAGGCATCCCGAAAACTACTCAGACTGACATGTTGGGCTGCCCCTTAACTACTTAAAAATACTGGACACCCTTTCTAAAACTGGGAAGTGGATTAACGCACCCGATCTCCATATCACAGTCTTTGGCAATCCTACTTTCTCTCCTCACCTAGACTTTTTTTGTAAAAATGTATGAATATTTGAAATAAATAATTGTGATACTTTATTTTGCATTATGTATTTTTGGATAATGTACATAACTACATTTTTAGATTCCAGTTTGTCACTTTCCGTTTGTGCTTTATACTGGTTTTTCGTGCATTTGTAGTACAGGTATTGGATTAGTTATCCGGAAACCCAATATCCAAAAAGCTCAGAATTACGGAATGGCAGTCTCCCATTGATTCCATTATAATGAAATAATCTTTTTAAATAATTTCATTTTTCTCTGTAATAATAAAGCAGCACCATGTACTTGATCCCAATTAAGATATGATTAGTCATTAAAGGGGTGGTTCACCTTCAGGTTAACTTTTAGTATGTTCTAGAATGGCCAATTCTAAGCTACTTTTCAATTGGTCTTCATTATTTTTTTTTTTTATAGCTTATGAATTATTTGCCTTCCTCTCCCGACTCTTTCTAGCTTTCAAAAGGGGGTCACTGATCCCATCTAAAAACAAATCCTCTCTAAAGCTACACATTTATTGTTATTGCTACATTTTATTACTCATCTTTCTGTTCTGACCCTCCCCTTTTATATTCCATATTCTCATTCAAATCAATGCATGGTTGCTAGGGTAATTTGGACCCTAGCAACCAGATTGCGGACACTGCAAACTGAATACAAAGCCAAATAACTCAAAAACCACAAATAAAAAATGAACACCAATTGCAAATTGTCTCAGAATATCACTCTCTGCTTCATAATAAAAGTTAACTCAAAGATGAGCAACCCCTTTAATGGAAACAGAACCAGTCTATTGGGTTCACTTAATGTTTACATGATTTTCTAGTAGACTAAAGGCTGAACTCCACGTTGCGCCAAGGAGCAATCTGTTGGCATGCGATGACACGCATGCGATGATGACACGCATGCGACGTGTCGGATGTCCATAAGATAAAGGAAGTGAATGAGAAATTGCAGGTAAAAACTACACATATCCGACTGTCAGATGAAGACGCAGCGTGGGATTTGGGATTTAATGTCTTGTGCAGCCTTCTTTTTTTTTTTTAAAAAAAAAATAGAGTCCAGAGTCTATAAAACACTTATGAGCACCCAAGACTCTAAACTTCCAACACTTTACCTAAAGTGACAAGTAAATATACCAGATTTAACGACAGAGAAATGGGAAGATGCCACTGAGGACCCATATACCCACCTGCCCTCAGGGACAAACTTATTCAGTGCAAGTTCCTGCACAGGGTATACATAATGCCCAAAAAACTTCACCAAATAGGACAAAGAACAAATGACAGATGTCATAGATGTAACCAAGCCCCTGCCCACTGGTTTCACGTGTGGTGGTAGTACCCATGCATCAAAAATATTGGGGCAAAATAGTAATATACATGGTCGATGATCTGGGGCTTCCTCTGACAACGGAACCCAAGCAGGTGCTACTAGATGTTATAGAAGACCTCCCAAATACAAGCAAAGCTACACGTATCTTAGTAAAAACCCTACATTACTATGGTAGCAAAACGATCCTTACGCATTGGATGGGGAGGAAAAACCCACTATAAAAAAAGTGGAGACTGTTTATAAACACGGTACTTCCTCTATACAAACTTACACATGAGAAAAGGGGAAACAGCAAAATATAAAGTATGGGGACCATGGTTAACACAAGGAAGATCTGGATTAGACGACCTACAAAACATGAAATGAGCAATAGGGAAACAGGTAGTTTCCCCCCATACCCCATGTTATGTTTTGATATTATGCTGTACCTCATGTATAACATCGCTGTTGTTGTTATGCATGTGATTGTTTGAATAAAAACAAAAAAAACATTTTATAAAAAAAAAAGTAAACGGTATGTCTGTAATTTCTAAACTTCTAAAATATTCTAAAAATATTTTCACAAACAGCTCAAGTGAATATACTATTTAATTCCCACCTGTAAAATGAAGGCAGATGATCCCAATACCCGCAGGCACCACAAGCAAATAAAAACCAAGATGCCCTATAAATATTCTGCATTTTCTGCTGTTATGATAATACAGAAGGGAGTTAAAATATTCTACAGAACCACGTTTAAGAACATACCTTCTGGGGTTAACAACAATGACATCGAATGGCTGATTCAGCTGAAATTTGGGATTTAATGTCTTGCGCTGCCTTCTGTTATTGTTTTAAAAAAAAAAAAAGTCAAAAAAGCAAACTATGTCTAATTTCTAAACTTCCAAAACATTTTCACAAACAGCCCAAGTGACGGAGTTAGTACATTTTTCTATAGAATTTTTATTGGTGCCACCACTAAGAGAAGATACACTAGAACTCCTGCTGAATGTATTGAGTGGATATAAAGAACACAACCATCTGAGCAGAACATTCATGTGATTTACAAGGTGATTGTTCCCATTCTGACTAATCTAAACTCACTCACACAACTACTGGGAGCAATAACACAACTGACCCGACACTGAATAAGCCGCACCCTCTCTACTTACTTGTTTGCAGGTGGTGTCTTCCAGGTGGCGCACTTCTGTCAGCTTCTTTCCTATTCTAAACACAGGCCTCGGTCCCACCCTCCTTTTCTAGTCTTGGGCCGCACCCCTCTGGAAGGATTTCTGGGGCGTTTCCCTGTCTCTTTTGCTCCCTCTGGTGGCCACACAATAAAATTGCACCCTTTCTCTTTTGCTCCCTCTGTTGGTTACACACTAAAATTGCACCCTCAATGTACTTTTCTTAACACTAGTGACAACTTAGTAATTACCTTAAAATAGCTGTTTTTTTTTTTTTTTACAGGTTATTCTCCAGTGTCATTTCCCCCTATAATAGGAAACATTTCTTAGTTAATAAAAAGGCATAATTAATCAAACATCATAATGACCTTACAATTAAAGCAAACATTCATTAACCCTTTAAGTGCCAGCAAAATTTCGCATTTCAGTTGCATGAAATGCGAAACGTTTTTGAAACATTTTGTGCTCTCTCACTTTAAGGGCATTTTCTGAGGGGAAACATTTAGTTTACCTAGGAAAACTATACATTGTTTTTTTTAGGGAGAATCTGAGCTTTCTAAATCTGCTGAGTTTTCATGTATTTCCACCGCTGCAAAAAGATTTATATCCCTAAATACAAAAAATACTAAAAATTCCTATTTTTCACAATATATGAATATATAACAGAAAAAAATGTAATTTTACACATGAAAACCCAACTGATTTGGAAAGCCTCATGTCTCTTGAATGTGCCAATAACTCCAGGCAGTGTATTACTGAATTTTGAAAGCACTAAGGCAGAAAACAGCATACTTTACATTCCAAGGCCAAAAAATCCTAAACAATAGGATTACCCCCAAAAACTATATCTTTTTTTAAAAAAACTACACATTCCAAAATGGGTAACTATGTCTCTCTACTCCTAACTACCAAACATCAAAGCTTCTGAATGTAGCGGTTTATAAAAATGTATTATAATTCTGAAAAAAATCACTTCAAAGGTTTTATTTTGCTGCTCCACATCTCCCACACCGAATAAGGTACCAAGAAAAAGCACCCTGAATATGGTGGCCAGGGGCCCTCCAAACAGGTTCTGAACGCCAGGGGTCTACAATACAGTTTGATGCCCAATATGCATAGATTTACCAAACTATGTGGCATACAGAGACCCCCAAATCCAAATAGTGCATATGAATTTTCATGTATGACATGCTGGCTACTACAATATAAGCACCCGGTATGATTATTATGTGCCTTGAGACCCTCTAACAGTATGGAGACCCTAGAAAACCATATATTTTCAGTACACATTCCAACGAACCTAAAACGAGTAAATATGTCTTTCTACTGCAAACGACCAAACTGCAAAGCCATGCTAAACAATGTTATTTTTAGACATTTCTGAAATTTGTCACAAAGCTTGCATTTTACCCTATTGCAAACCCCACAGTTCATAACGTACCAGCATCCTAAATATGAATGCATGGGGTCTACTGAACAGCTTGATGTCCAATATGCATAGATAAACCAAACTATATGGCTCACAGAGACCTCAAAATGGATATATAGCAGACAAAATTTCCATGGGCAAAACGAAGTAACAAAGAACAGAGCGAAATTCTATAAAATCACTAAAATCAAAAAAAAAAAACACAAAAAGCAATGCTTTTTTTTTTTCCGCCTAGTGTAATCAGCAGTCAGAATCAGTTTCAACTAAATAAAATGCAAAAGGTATTGCGCAATGCAATTAGTGAATACGTCATTTGTAGTTTTTTTCAGGCAAAACAACACATGATACAGTTAAAAAAAAGCTACAAAAATATGTAATTGTGTATATGTGTGTGTACACATGGCAAAATGTGTGTTATGTGTGTGTGTTTGTGCAAGTATATGTGAGTGTTGTGAATGTGTGTAAATGTGTGAAACCCACCCCTGAACCCCAAAAATGTATGTGATTGTGTGTAAGTGTAAATGTAAGTGTGTATTAGCATAAAAAGTTTGTGTAGGTGTATTTGGTGTGTGTTACACAAACCTGGGGGTTGTAAGCAGCAGATCCACGTTGAATATCGTTGAACTGGACTGGAGGTGCTGGAGGTAGGTGTCCCACGCAGATCCAGGTCGAGGGTCGGCGCAGGGAGGGAGAGGAAGTAGGCTGTGATACAGGAAGCAACAGAAACTTGTCCGCTGTTCCTATGGGGCCCCTGGGCAATTCCGCCAAAGGGGTCCCTCATTGCCTAGAGGCAGGGGAACAAGCAGAAACGAAAGGCGTGTCTTTAAAAGCCGCTCCTTCGCTTCCCCAGTAGCAAACGCTGCAGAAAGTAGATTCTAGGTTCTATGGCATTTAAAAGGTTAAACCCACTTAGTTGCATGAGCATCATTTCTCCAACCACTACCGCCTTAGGTGAATAAACAATGGTGAATAAATCAATGTGTCAGAATAGACTGTATATAAATAACTAGAACTCATCAGCACAAAAGTCGCTAATTGCCAGTTCTCACACCCATCCAACCAGAGAAACATTACCATTGCACCTATAACAATCCTATTAAATATAAAGTGGCTATCCATCAATTGCAACAATCTAACTAGTGTTGGACTGGGGTGTCTGGGACCCATCTCTTCGTTCTTCTGAAATTGCATCTGGACAAACTGTAGGTGACTTTGCAATGTGTAGGTTTTACCACTGGCAATTTCAGTTATTGCCAATGGAAAAGCATTTTTGGGAGGTTTGTAGCCCACAGCCATGCATTTTTATCAGGGGTGACAAATCTCCCTTCACCCCGTGGAGGCTTATTTATTAAAGGTTGGATATTAGTGGTTTTTGAAACCAAGCCTAAACTCACAAGCTCTTAAACCCCAAATGTTATTGAATTTATTAACCCTTTAAGTGCCACAGAACGTAGAATCTACGTTCTGTGGAAAAGTAACTTGAAATGACACAGAATGTAGATTCTACGTTCTGCAGCACTTCCGGGTTCTGGAGCGGAGGAGCGGCTGTTAGAGCCGCTCGCTCCGTTCCGCTTCGATCCCCTGCCCCTAGGCAACGAGCAGAGCAGGGGATCGAGTGGCCCCTGGAGCGCCCTGCTCTGCATATGTTGTGTTCACTTGTTTCTAGCCGTATAACCTGTTTGGCCCAGCTAAAATATTCAAACTGTGATTCTGACGGCTGATAACACTAGTGTGGAAAAAAAACATTGATTTTTGTGGTTTTATTGGATTTTTTTGCATTTCACTCTCTACTGCCTTATTTTGTTTTGCCTTGTAAATTTTATATACTATATATCCATTTGGGGGTCTCTGTGCGCCACATAGTTTGGTATATCTATGCATATTGGGCATCAAAGTGTTCAGTAGACACCTGGTGTTCATATTTAGGATGTTTTATGCTGATACGTTACGAAATGTGGGGCATATAATGGGGTAAAATTCAAGCTTTCTGACAATTTTCAGAAATTTGATAAAAACCGTTATGTTCAGCATTGCTTTGCAGTTTGGCAGTTTGCAGTAGAAACACTTATTTACCCATATTGGATTCGTCAGAATGTGTACTTTCTGAAAATATATGGTTTTCTGGGGTCTCTGTACTGTTAGGGGGGTCTAATGTCGCATAATACACACACCAGGTGCTTATATTGCAGCAGCCAGCGCGTCAGCGGTGAAAATGTATATACACAATTGTCATTTGGGGGTCTCTGTGCGCCACATAGTTTGGTATATCTATGCATATTGGGCATCAAAGTGTTCAGTAGACCCTTGGCGTTCATATTTAGGATGTTTTATGCTGATAAGTTACGAAATGTGGGGCATATAATGAGGTAAAATTCAATCTTTCTGACGATTTTCAGAAATTTGATAAAAAACGTTATGTTCAGAATTGCTTTGCAGTTTGGCAGTTTGCAGTAGAAACACATATTTACCCATATTGGATTCGTCAGAATGTGTACTTTCTGAAAATATATGGTTTTCTGGGGTCTCTGTACTGTTAGGGGGGTCTAATCTTGCATAATACACACACCAGGTGCTTATATTGCAGCAGCCAGCGCGTCAGCTGTGAAAATGTATATACACTATTTTCATTTGGGGGTCTCTGTGCGCCACATAGTTTGGTATATCTATGCATATTGGGCATCAAAGTGTTCAGTAGACCCCTGGCGTTCATATTTAGGATGTTTTATGCTGATAAGTTACGAAATGTGGGGCATAAAATGGGGTAAAATTCAAGCTTTGTGACGATTTTCAGAAATTTGATAAAAACCGTTATGTTCAGCATTGCTTTGCAGTTTGGCAGTTTGCAATAGAAACACTTATTTACCCATATTGGATTCGTCAGAATGTGTACTTTCTGAAAATATATGGTTTTCTGGGGTCTCTGTACTGTTAGGTGGTCTAATGTCGCATAATACACACACCGGGTGGTTATATTGCAGCAGCCAGCACGTCAGCCGTGAAAATGTCTATACATATTGTCATTTGGGGGTCTCTGTGCGCCACATAGTTTGGTATATCTATGCACATTGGGCATCAAACTGTTTAGTAGACCCCTATGTTTATTTTTAGGATGCTTTATGCTGGTAATGATACATGGACAATACGATGCTGGAAAGTTGAAGCTTTGAGGCAATTTCCAGATATTTCACCCAAACCGCCAAATTTGGCAAAGCCTTGCGACTCAGTAGTTTGGAGCAGAAAGGCACGGGTACCCATTTTAGATTCTGTAGAATGTGTACTTTCCAAAAATATATGGGGTTGGGGGGTAAACATATATTTCTGTGTTTTTACCCCACAAAAATGCAGTCAATGTGTTGATTTTTCATTAGCTGAAGTTACCCACGGGACTGTTTGTATGCGCTAACTTGATTTTGGGGCCTCTAAATGCCAGATACTTTGGTAAACTTATGAACAATGGCCACCAAAATGTTCAGAGGAACCCTGGCAATCATATTTAGGGTGCTTTTTCTTAGTACGTAATGACACATGGGTGATATGGTGCTGGGAAGTTGAAGCTTTGAGGCAATTTTCAGATATTTCACCAAAACCAACAACTTTGGGAAAGCCTTGCGACTCAGTAGTTTGGAGCAATAAGGCATGGGTACCCATTTTAGATTCTGTAGAATGTGTACTTTCCAAAAATGTATGGGTGTGGGGGGTAAACATATATTTCTGTGTTTTTACCCCACAAAAATGCAGTCAATGTGTTGATCTTTCATTAGCTGAAGTTACCCACAGGACTATTTGTATGCGCTAACTTCATTTTGGGGCCTCTAAATGCCAGTTACTTTGGTAAACCTATGAACAATGGCCACCAAACTGTTTGGAGGAACCCTGGCAATCATATTTAGGGTGCTTTTTCTTGGTGCATAACGATACATGGGTGATATGGTGCTGAGAAGTTGAAGCTTTGAGGCAATTTTCAGATATTTCACCAAAACTGACAATTGTGGGAAAGCCTTGCGACTCAGTACTTTGGAGCAGAAAGGCATGGGTACCCATTTTAGATTCTGTAGAATGTGTACTTTCCAAAAATATATGGGTTTTGGGGGGTAAACATATATTTCTGTGTTTTTACCCCACAAAAATGCAGTCAATGTGTTGATTTTTCATTAGCTGAAGTTACCCACGGGACTGTTTGTATGCGCTAACTTCATTTTGGGGCCTCTAAATGCCAGATACTTTGGTAAACTTATGAACATTGGCCACCAAAATGTTCAGAGGAACCCTGGCAATCATATTTAGGGTGCTTTTTCTTAGTACGTAATGACACATGGGTGATATGGTGCTGGGAAGTTGAAGCTTTGAGGCAATTTTCAGATATTTCACAAAAGCCGTCAATTTTGGGAAAGCCTTGCGGCTCAGTAGTTTGGAGCAATAAGGCATGGGTACCCTAAGAGTTAAAAACTTTGATAGCTTGGGACCATAAGAGTTGAAGACATTGGTCGCCTGGGGCCCTAAGAGGTAAAAACATTGGTGACAAAGGGGTCCTAAAAATTAAAAACATTGGTGACCTGGGGCATAAAGAGCTAAAAACAATTGTGGCAAGGGGCCCTACTGCAAATATCCTTTTCATCTACAGTGGGGGTACAATATCCCTTACAATACATGACTAATGCTCCGAGTTCCCTGTATAACATTGTGCCTTCATATGGTCAAAGAACCCCTCAGTGACTTCTAATGTCCATATCAATTACAGTATAGGGCACAGAGTCTGTTATAATACATAAGGGATAGTTCCCTGTATAACTCAGCCTGCAGCCTCGTGCCTTTAAATTGTCAAATAACCCCTAAGTGACTTCTAATATCCTTACGAATGACAGTATAGGGTGCACAGTCTCTGTTATAATACATAATACATGAGTTATACAGTGATAGTTCCCTGTATAACTCACCGCAGCCGTGTTCCTTTATATGGATTTTAAAATCCTTAAATTATACAGTAGGGGTACATTATTGCATTATAATACACAAAATATACTCATTGTTCCCTGTATAACTCAGCCTGTATCCTTGTTCCTTTATATGGTCCCAGAAATGTTTCACTGTCCGTCTCTACTATAGCACCTCATCTATTCAATGTGGCAAAACTGCTGATCCCCACATGATAGAAATCGCTGCAGCCCCCAATAATCCAGGACTGGATAAACAAAATGAGTGAATTATACCATTCTGAGGAAATCTCAGCTACAGCCCCTGAATATGTCACTAAATTTACAGCTAAATGGATATACTGGACCCTCTATAAAGGGGTTGTTCACCTTCCAAACACTTTTTTCACTTCAGTTGTTTTTAGATTGTTCCCCGGAAATGAAAACTTTTTTCAATTACTTTCCATTATTTATTTCTTACTGTTGAATGTTGAATGTTGAAAGTTGAATGTTCCTGTCTCTGGTGTTTATATTCTAGCAGCTCAGTAAATCAGGTGCAGACTCTGAACTGTTACAATTTTGCAACATTAAGTTGATACATTTCTCAGCATCTCTGGAGTATTAGCAACTATTATCTAAGGAATGTGGGGTGACGGCATATCTAATAGAGGGATCCCTCTTCCTACATGCAGCGCTGATTGTTTTTAATTTGTTTTTAACCAGTACGACATGGCATGGTGGTAAATAAATATGGCCTTATATTGATATTTTGAAATGTGTTTACTTATTACAATACAGTATTATGGGGCGTTGTGGCTAAAGGATTAAGTCCCAATTTTGTACATATACATATATATATATATATATATATATAGCTATATATAGATATATATGGGTCACTAGTTTTCCTTCTCCTTTAAGATTGGTTGTGATCTAATAAAGACAATCTTCTAATTCAAAGCATAAACAGTGAGTAACAGGCCCGAAGTAGCAATGGGCCTGTTCCATGGCATATTTAAAATGTAGACACACAGTGACACACTTTCCTACCTCTACAGTCACAACAGCATGTTGGGAGTGGCGCTCTTTCTACGATAATCCTCCCACCCGCTCTGAAGATACTCCGGCCGATCTGAAGGTAATCTTCCAAGCCCCTCTGAAGATAATCCAGCCGCTCTAGAGAAAATCCAGCCGCTCTAAAGATAATCCAGCTGCTCTAAAGATAATCCAACCTATCTGAAGATATTCCAGCTGCTCCTCCCTGACGCTCTGCAAAGAAAAATTCCAGACGTTCTGCAGAGAAAACTCTTAGTCCTTCTGAATATAATCTTTCCAGCCGCTCTGAAGATAATCCTCCCTACCGCTCAGTAGATAATCCTCAAAACTGCTCTGAAGAAAATCCAGCTGCTTTGCAGATAATCCTCCCAGCCGCTCTGCAAATAATAACACAAAATGAGGTATCAAAAGTTTTAACTAACCAAGAAATAGAGGAGGTCCAGGTGCACCACCCTGAACCTACAGCTAGGGGAGCAGATGAAAACGGTATTATGATGGAGCAGGCACTCATGGAACAATCTTCGACAGATGTGTAAAAAGAATGTCGTTTATTTGGAACTCAAAGGTACATTCTTTTTACATGTCTGTCTTTAAGATTGTTCCATGAGTGCCTGCTCCATCATTATACAGTTTTACAAGCTGACAATCTTAGCTCTCATGTGCAACAGCATCCCTCCCCTACTACCCTGGCAGCTTTACACCAGGCTGAGGAAACATATCCTTATTACTTGCATAATAAAACTAAAAAGAAACTACTCGTGTGTGGTCTGCACGGGGCGCTGAGCAGATGTGTGTTCTGGAGCTCCGTGACAACTATCCTGAATACCCCAGTGGCAACTGGCTAGAAGCTCAAATCCTATAAGTATGGCATACCCGACACCACTTCACACTATGGGTGGCAACAAGACCCAGAGAGAAAGCCCAGATGCAGCCGCCAGGCTGGAACACTATGTCCGGACTGCTCCACAATATGGCGGCGCATTCCCTTTCGCGGGAACAAGAGAACACCACGCCAGCAACAATGCTTCAGCAATGGCAGCATAGGTATTCCCCTGTAATTCAGCAAGAACAGTCCCTGTTTGCTATTTTGCTCATAGCCTGTACAGAGTGATCCAATAAAACTATGACAGCATAGGATTTCCCTTGTACTAAGCACAATTCAGCAGGAACAGTGCCTAAGTTTGCTCATAGCCTAAGAGATCCCATAAAACTATGGCAGCATAGGATTTCCCTTGTACTAAGCACAATTCAGCAGGAACAATCCACTACGTTTGCTAGTTTGCTCATAGAATCTACAGAGAGATCTCCTAAACCTATGGCAACATAAACATTCCTCCTTACTAAGCACAATTCAGGAGGAACAGGCCCTAAGATTGCTCAAAGCCTGTACAGAGAGATTCCATGAATCTACGGCTGCATAGGTGTTCCCCCGTTGTATTAAATGGATACTGTCATGTGAAAACATGTTTTTTTCAAACGCATAAGTTAATAGTGCTGCTCCAGCAGACTTCTGCTCAAAAGAGCAAACAGATTTTTTTTTATATTTAGTTTTAAAATTTGACATAGGGCTAGACATTTTGTCAGTTTCCCAGGTGCCCAGTCATGTGACTTGTGCCAGCATTTTAGGATGGAACTGCTTTCTGGCAGGCTGTTATTTCTCCTAAATGTAACTGAATTTTGGCTTTGATTCTTGAGTGTTGTTCTTAGATTTACCAGGGAGCCATTATCTTGGGTTAGAGAGCTGCTGTCTGGTTACCTTCCTACTGTTCTTTTGTTAGGTTGCTGGTGCTTGCAGTACAGCAGTAAAGAGTGACTGACGTTTATCAGAGTGCAAGTCATATGACTGGGGGCACTTGGGAAATTGACTATATGTCTAGTCCCAAGTCAGATTTCAAAATTAAATATAAAAAAAAAAATCAGTTTGCTCGGATTTCAGCTCAGAATTCTGTTTGCTCAACACTATTAACTGATTTTGAAACAAACATGTTTTCCCATGACCGTATCCCTTAATCACAATTCAGCAGGAACAGACCACTAAGTTTGCTCATAGACTGTACAGGGAGATCCCATAAAGTTGTGACAGCATAGGTATTCCACTGTACTAAGCCCAATTCAGCAGAAACAGCCCCTAAGTTTCCTCATAGCCTGTACATCGAGATCCCATAAAACTATGGCAGCATATGTATTCCCCTGTACTAAGTACAGTTTAGCTGGAACAGTCCGTAAGTTTGCTCAAAGCCTGTACAGAGAGATCCCTCTATAACTCAACCTGCAGCCTTGTGCCTTTATATGGTTATAGAACCACGGTCCAGTGCCCAAGGCCCATCCCAGATTCTGCCAAGCCCACACCACAGTAAAAAGCCCACATAGACATCAGCGCTAAAAACTAACCCCCCCACACATAATTTATAAAAAGCCACTGGTGGTCAGAACCACCCTACAAGTTAAAAAAAATCATTGGTGGCCAGGGCCCTCCCCCTATAAATTAAAAAATACAAAAACCTTTGCACCAGGATCCCCAAAAAACTCTCTAAAAAAACATTGGTGGCCATGGCCCCCCTCTTAAAAGTTAAGAAACATTGGTGATCAGGGGCCTCATAGAATATTTTTAAAAAAATATAAAACAAACATCCTTAAGTTATCTTATAGGTCTGGCTCAAGCTGGCTTTATACCTGGAAGAGAGTCGAGAAATAACACCAATAAATTGATCAACAAACTCCACCATGCAAAGCACAAAAAAATCCCTCTCATGCTTCTGTCCACCGATGCTGAAAAAGCATTTGACAGGGTCGAATGGGCCTATATGTTCTCCTGCCTCTCCAGGTTCGGCTTCGGGGACCGCCTGTGCCAGTGGATTAAATCTCTCTAACCGGTAGCTAGGGTTAGAGTGAACGGAGTACTCTCTCAACGCTTACCCATCAAAAACAGCACACGACAAGGGTGCCCCCTCTCATGTACCCTTTTTGCCCTGGCTTTGGAACCCCTGATCATATCTGTTAGATTGAATGCAGATATATCAGGGATTTCCATAAAAGACAAACAATATAAAGTAGCAGCGTACCTCAATCACAAGCCTCAACAATCTCTTAGAGATATTTGGCAAGCTTAGCAACTTCAAAATTAATTTTCTTAAATCGCAAGCATTTAAACGTATCCCTCAGCCAAAACACAATTCAACGACTCTCAAACAACTTCCCATACAGCTGGGCAAACCGGCAGATCACTTACCTAGGAATAATTATTACTAAAGACTATGAAGAATGGACTGATACCAACTGTAAACTGCTATACGCAAACATTCATAAAGATCTACGGAATTGGACCAAACAACCCCTGTCCTGGATAGGTAGAATCAATGTGGTCAAGATGGGAGGACCACCCACCACGACTTAAAGCTGCCATCTTACATAAGAAAAATTCGGAAGGAGGTCTTGCCCTCCGGGACTGTGCCAGATACCTAAAAGCAGCAGCACTTGCTCGTATAATTGACCGGTCGCACCACCTAGATAGTAAGGACTGGGTGGAGATTGAGCATCAATCCACAGCCACACATTTGATCCACCTGCCATGGTTTGACAAGATCCATCGAAGGATATTACACAATTCCCACCCCCTATTGAAAAGCACGCTAAATACTTGGGACCAGGTTAGTGGCAAAACCCAAATATCGGCATACCCATCTCCACTCATACCAGTTACAAATAACCCAGCATTTCCAACTGCACTCAAGCCTACCGCCTTCCGAGAATGGCTGGTAGATGGACATCTACAAATTGCCCATATAATGGAACAGGGACAATTAGCAGATTTAAATCTTCTTAGACGGGCCAGGCCGACGGTATATTTGCAAGATCATCAATACTGCCAGTTTAAGCATTTTTTTGGGTATCTAGGTGGCGCTAAAAAATTAGGACAACCCCTTACACCCTTTCAGACTCTATGCACTAGGGAAACCCCCCTAAACATATAATCTCTTCAATTTATGATATGCTATCAAGTGAGTGTGAGAGAAAGCAGCTGCCTTTTGTCCAGGCATGGGAGTGGGACCTAGGACTGGACGTCTCAGAAGAACTCATCCAGAAATGGATTCCCAGTCTAATTTACAGCTCTAGATGTTGCAAGATCCAGGAGTTAAATTATAAAATCTTAAGTAGATGGTATTACACCCCAGAAAAATTACATAAGATTTATCCAACCACGAGTAACCCTTGCTGGAGGTGTAAAGCAGATATAGGCACGTTACTACACATATTCTATATACATAGACTGCCCAGCTCTCACAAACTACTGGCAGGTAGTTCTGAAAGCCTGTTCCCAGGTGCTAGGAAGAGATCTATCCTTATCACCAGCCCGCATACTTCTATTTTGGGACACAGAAAATACAGAGGGGATCCCCGATACTACTCTGGAGTATCATCTTCTTAACTCAGCCAAACTCCTAATGCCTAGACTCTGGAAATCCACTATACCACCAACCAGTAAAGAATGGATAGGGAAGGTTAACAAATTATCAAAATTTGAGGAATTATCTACATTCACAGAAAAACAACACTCTAGCTTTAGGGCTACATGGCTGAGGTGGTATTTATACAGGGACTCTGTGGAATATAGAAAACTTTTGAACTCCTAAACTCACGTAACAAAGATCGTTATTAGGGGTTTCTTCAATCTGTACTCTGAGCATTACTACACGTTGTTAACATGCTATATCCCTTCTACCCGTATAACCTTGAGGGGACTGTAATTCTTGCTGTATTGCCTTTGTGTAATGCTTTGTTTAAAAACGATGCCTGAGTCGTGATGCTTTTCGTTAATTTTGTTGTTTCCCCCCTGCTCACTTTCCCCACTCCCCCCCATCTCCTTTTTGGAAAACAATAAAAATCATTATACAAAAAAAAAAGAAAACCCTCAATAACTTTAAAAAATCCATGTCACAAACTAGGGGGTACAGTATCCGTTATAATACATTAGTCCTATTCCCCTGTATAACACAGCATGCAGCCTTCTGCCTTTATATGGTCTCATAATGCCTCAATGCCTTCTAAAATCCTTAAATTTACAGTAGGGGGTACAGTATCCTTAATAGTACATGAGTGATAGTCACCTGACTAACTCAGCATGCAGCCTATGTACCTTTAAGATTCCCAAACCCCTCTTTAAAATGTCCTTATATTTTACAGTAGAGGGTATATTATCCCTTATAATACATGAGTGGTTCTCAGAGTCCACTGACTAACTCATTCTGCAGCCTTGTGCCTTGAAATGGTAACAGAACCCCTAAGAGATTTCTATAATCCTTATAATTTCTATAATCCTTATAATTTCAGCAGCTTCCTGCAGCTTTGTACCTTTATATGGTCACAGAACCCCTGAGTGACATCTAATATTCTTATATAAAGTAGGGGGTACATTATCCCTAATAATACATGAGTGACACTCAGTTCCCTGTACAGCTCAGTCTGTAGCCCTGTGCCTTTATATCAGTGGTCCCCAACGAGTGGCTCGTGAGCAAAATGTGGCTCACCAATCCCTTGGATGTTGCTCCCAGTGTCCTCAATGCAGATACGAATTATTGAAATCTTAGCTTGGAAGCAAGTTTAAGTTGCATAAAAACTAGGTGTACTGCAAAATAGAAGCTTCTGTGGGCTGACAGTGCACATAAAGGCTACCAAATAGCCATCCACAGCCCTTATTTTGCACCCCTGGAACAATTTTTATGTTTTTGTTGCTCGCTGATCCTACTACATTTCAATGTGGCTCGTGGGTAAAAAAGGTTGAGGACTCCCTGTTTATATGGTCACAGAACCCCTCAGTGAGTTCTAATATCACTACAATTTACTTATGCAATTATTTGGATAAATAATGGGAGACAGCCATTCCATAATTTGGAGCTTTCTGGATATCGGGTTTCCGGATAAGGGATACTATACCTGTATATAAAACATGAGAAATATTCAGAAAAACTTGTATAACTCAGCCTGCAGCCTTGTGCCTTTATATAGTCCAATAACCCCTCAGGGACATCTAATATCCTTATCATTTACACCACCAATGGACGTAACTACGCAAATTCACTAACATGCGCATTGTTCTGAACGCTACCTTTTACGCTAGACTTCCTTCGCCACCTCAGACCAGGCGAATCGCAATAGAGTAGATAGGGATTGCTTCAAAAAAAGTTAAAAATATTTCTAAGTCCCAAAAAACGTTGGCGTTTTTCTTTATTATGGTGATAGGCTGAAAACGATCAACATTTTTTTTGGGGCTCCCCTCCTTCCCCCCTACATTTCCTAACTCATGGCAACTTAACTATACAGTGGGCACATGTGTAGGGCAAAATAAACATTTTATTTGCTGTTTTGAAGGTTTCCCAGGCTTGTGTAGTTCTGCTACATATACCTCCATTGTAACTTTAATTTGGCGCCGTATGCCAATTAACCATCGCTAGCGTAACTTCGCTTTGCTTGGCGAATGAACGCTAGCGCAACTTCGCAACCTTACGCTACCCCTGAGCGCAACTTCGGATTTTAGTGAATTTGCGGAGCGCTGGCGAAAATATGTCTGGCGAAGTGCAGCGAAGCGTGGCAAAGCGGACGCCAGCGTAACTATGATTCTTAATGAATGTCCATATAAGAGTTTTACTTTAGTTCCTTTGTAAATTGTATAATGAAGCAATTGAATGCTTAATGAATAAAAAAACAATCCCTGTTTTGTTTAAAGGGTAAGGCATTTTTAGTAGCTTAAGGCACATAATGGTTCAATGTCCTTAATATATTGATAATGGGTTAAGTGCAGAGGATTTCTTCTATGTGTCTATGTGAATTTTGTGGTCACCTCATTGCACCACCCCCCCCCCCTGCTTAATGTTTTTAAAAATTAGTGGTGAGTACAATTTTCCCTTGTTTGTCTATGGGAAACAGCCTTCTGGTCATTCAGAGGTTTCTGGATATCAGGTTTCCAGATAACAGATCCCATACCTGTACCACAATTAAGAAAGTGCTCTGATAAAGACAAATGTATGAAAATTATCCTCCTCCTCAGGATGCTCCATTATACCACATATGAAAATCCAGGCATTCCGAAAACTACTCAGACTGACATGTTGGGCTGCCCCTTAACTACTTAAAAATACACCCTTTCTAAAACTGGGAAGTGGATTAACGCACCCGCTCTCCATATCACAGTCTTTGGCAATCCTACTTTCTCTCCTCACCTAGACTTAGACAACTACAAGGGAATTACTGATACAGATATCCCGGACACTTCAATCACAGTCACAATGATTCCTCCCTGTCTGCTAGCCTGTACAGAAAATGATTCCTTCCAGTTGATACTGCAAAGGCCCTCATCCTAATGAAACGGAGACAGACTGATAGCCACCTAAGAAACTGACCCAATCAACTGGCTGATTATTCAATTATTAAAGGTATTCCAGTGTACTTGGCAAAATTCAGCAGGAACAGCCCCTATGTTTGCTCATAGCCTGTACAGAGAGATCCCATAAAACTATGGCACCATCTCTACCTACTATAGCTGCTATCCCAAAGCCACACTCCCTTCCCAAATGTGTTGAAAAGGACCCCAATATTTGCAGAGACCACTGCAGATGCTAGGTGGTAGCTGAAGAGAAGAACATGTAGATGGCTTTTAATCTGAAATATACAAGTAATTGAAAAAAGTCTTTATTTCTGGGGAACAATCTGAAAACAATTGAAATGAAAGTTTGGAAGGTAAACAAACCCTTTAAGTATATGGCACCAGCTAAACAAAAACTGTTCACTGGCTCCATATCCATCACCACTGACCCCAATAAGACACAACAAGCCAAGGACCCCCCGGTTCTACCAGACTGAGCAACAGCAGCAGCACTGATTGGAACCATGGCTGATGAATGAATGGACACAACAGATATGGCAACGCAGTAACTGCACTGACTCAATAGGCCACACATACAAAGCAATGCGCTGTATACTTAATAGTCTGTGTATGTGCTGCACATCTTATTAGAAATAAATGTCATTTAAACCTCACTCATCAACAGGGGACACTTCCCCTTTAAGAGCAGGGGACAGAGGTGACTTCCACCTGGAAATGTGACCGTTGGTTCAGTCCGTTGGTTGGCCCTGTGGTGAGAGGTAAGAGTACTTTCCCTCTGGGAGATTTTTTGCCAAAAAACCTTTATTTTAGTGGAAAAAGAGGAGGGAATTTGGGCAATGTCCCACAGAGATGAGCAGGTGTTGTGCCTCTCCCTGATTTTAGTGAATTTGGATATTTTTCCCCTAAAATGTGCTTGGGAGATGCCTTTAATCTTAGTGCTGGTTGGGAGACACAGACTTTTTGTGGATTTGGCATTATGCAGGGCTGCCAGCAAATATTCACATTACCTACAGAAGGAAACTTTTGGGGACCCTGTAGCACACTATAAGATGCTTCATGTATGTTCCCAGTACTGACAGGCTCCATAGAGATTTGTCCCTTTGCCCCCTGGGTATGTGCCCTGTTCTTATGTACCAACATTGTAGCTAAATACATGTTCCCTTTATCCAAGTCTGGAACTAGGGGTGGGAAGCAGAGGCACGTGCCATGGGGACAGTTGGGGGGTGATGAGTGGGGGACATACAGCAGGTCCCATAGAAGAGAGGAGACTTTACACCTAGGGTTTGACAGTTGGTTTAGTCCGTTGGTTAAGTGTATATTCCCTCTGAGAGATATTTTGCCACATAACCTTTACTATAGTAAAAACAAGAGGGGAAAAGGTTGGGTGACGCCCCCTCAGACTAACAGATGTTGCTCCTCTCCCTGATTTTAGTGAAT
>CM076685.1:73057625-73420125 GCA_038501925.1 Xenopus petersii
CATGGCGGTGGGGTGGGATTTCTTCTCTCCCCCAAATGTAGGTTTCAAAATCTATCTACACTGACTTCTCTCTCCTTCAGTTCTTTTGAAGTCCACAGCATACGTTTGTTTTCTCCAATCTCTCTGCGCGTTGCTGTCATATATCGCCCCCCTGGTCCCTACTCCACCTTCTTGGATCACTTTTCCGCCTGGCTTCCATACTTTCTCTCCAGTGAGACACCTGCTCTCATTTTAGGGGACTTCAACATCCCCATTGACAACTCTGCTTCTGCTGCTACTTCTAAACTTCTCTCTCTAACAGCTTCATTTGGTCTCTCTCAGTGGACCGACTCACCTACCCACATCGAGGGTCATACTCTTGACCTTATATTCTGCCACTCATGCTGCCCATCCACCTTAATTAACTCTCCCTACCCTCTGTCTGACCATCATCTACTCTCCTTTCAGATACTGCTTTCATCTGCACCTTCACAACCATCTCTCTCTACCCACACATACAGAAACCTTAATGCCTTTGAACCACAACAATTATCAACAGTATCAGCACAATCCATATCTCATATTAATCCTCTCTCCTGTCCCAATATGGCAGCTTCTCTCTACAACAATGCCCTTTCAACAGCACTTGACTCCCTTGCACCTTCTACCACCCGTCACAGCCGGCCAGCTGAACCCCAACCCTGGCTCACTAGTGTAACAGATGTAGTAGATCAGCTGAGCGACGGTGGAGAAAGTCACGAACTGATCCTGACTTCATCCACTTCAAATTTATGCTCTCCTGCTATAACCGAGCTCTATCATTAGCCAAAGAACAATACTTCTCTTATCTTATATCTATTATGTCCTCCAAACCACAGCAGCTGTTTGCCACATGTAACTCACTCCTATGCCCCCCTCCACCCCCTCCACCTATTAATGTTACCGCCCAAGACCTTGCTCATTTCTTTAATGAAAAAATTGATCTCATTAGGCTGAGCATACTGTCCGACAACAATCTCAGACCAACGTGCAGTCCACTCACATCTACCTTGCACTCCTTCACCCCTGCAACTCTAGACGAAGTTAGTAAACTTCTAGCCTGCTCAAAACCCACCACCTGCTCCCTTGACCCCATACCCTCTCGCCTCCTCCACCCACTCTCTGATAAACTCTCTCCTGCACTTACCCACCTATTTAATCTTTCACTCTCTACTGGTACCTTTCCATCATTATACAAACAAGCACTAATCACTCATATCCTTTAAAAAACCTTCCCTTGATCCCAGCTCTCCCACTAACTATTGACCGGTCTCCCTTCTTCCATTCGCATCCAAATTACTAGAAAGGCTTGTTTACAAAAGCCTGATCGAGCATCTCACTCACAACTCCCTCCTCGACCCCTTGCAATCTGGCTTCCGCCCATCACACTCGACTGAAACTGCACTCACCAAAGTAACCAATGATCTTCTATTGGCAAAGTCTAAAGGTCACTACTCCATTCTAATCCTTCTAGATCTCTCTGCAGCCTTTGACACAGTTGACCACACACTTCTCCTTGACATTCTACACTCAGCTGGCATTCGGGACACTGCTCTTTCATGGTTTACATCTTATCTGTCTGACCGTTCCTTTAAAGTTTCCTTCTCTAACTCTACTTCTACTACTTTCCCACTCTCTGTTGGAGTTCCTCAAGGCTCTGTTCTTGGCCCCCTGCTGTTCTCGCTCTATACAACTTCCCTAGGAAAACTTATTCAGTTGTTTGGACTTCAGTATCACCTTTATGCTGATGACACCCAACTCTACTTGTCTACTCCTGATCTTTCTAATTCTGTCCTTTCCCAAGTCACAGACTGTTTCTCTGCTGTCTCCTCCTGGATGTCACAGAGCCACCTGAAACTGAACCTTTCTAAAACAGAACTCATCATATTTCCTCCAAGATCTTCCCCTGTCCCTCAGATATCACTCACCGTAAACACCACCACCTTTCATTCCACCACACAGGCACGCTGCCTAGGAGTCATCTTAGACTCTCATCTATCTTTTTCACCACACATTCAAACACTTGCAAAATCTTGCCGTATTCAACTGCGCAACATTGCTCGAATACGACCCTATCTCAGTTCAGAATCAACTAAAACACTGATTCAGTCTCTCATCATCTCCCGCCTTGATTACTGCAACTTACTCCTCACAGGTATTCCAACAAGTCACCTTTCACAACTGCAATCTGTTCTAAACGCTGCCGCTAGACTCATTCATCTAGCTCGCTGCTCAACATCAGCTGCTCCCATATGTATGTCCCTTCACTGGCTCCCAATCTCTTCTAGAATCAAATTCAAATTACTTACACTCACATTCAAGGCCCTTAATAAAGAAACCCCTCCCTATATTTCATCTCTAATCTCCAAATACACTCCTTAAAGGAGAAGGAAAGCCCCAGGGCGCAAAACCCCTCCCCCCCTCCCCTCTGTTGCCCCCCCCCCCCTGGCCTACCTGTCCCCCTGGGCAAATGCCCCTAACTTGTTACTTACCCCTCTGCGCAGGTCCTGTCCACGGAGTTCACAGTCGCCATCTTCTCCGACGCGCGTCTTCTTCCTGCTCTGACCGGCGTTTTCTGGCGCATGCGCAGTAGGAACAGTTACCAGTACGGCTCTACTGCGCATGCGCCGAATGTCACGAAGTGAAATCGGAAAACTCCGTGACATTCGGCGCATGCGCAGTAGAGCCGTACCGGTAACTGTTCCTACTGCGCATGCGCCAGAAAACGCCGGTCAGAGCAGGAAGAAGACGCGCGTCGGAGAAGATGGCGACTGTGAACTCCGTGGACAGGACCTGCGCAGAGGGGTAAGTAACAAGTTAGGGGCATTTGCCCAGGGGGACAGGTAGGTCAGGGGGGAGGAGGGAGGGGGGGCAACGGAGGGGAGGGGGGGAGGGGTTTTGCGCCCTGGGGCTTTCCTTCTCCTTTAACGAAACCTACGCTCTGCTACTGATCTTCGCCTCACTTCTCCTCTGATTACTTCTGCCCATTCTCGTCTACAAGACTTCTCTCGGGCTTCTGCTTTTCTCTGGAACTCTCTGCCACAAGCTATCAGACTTTCTCCTTCTTTCCAAACTTTCAAGCGCTCCTTAAAGACCCATCTGTTTAAAGAGGCTTATTTGATGTACCTTAATTAATCATTGCTGTATCAAAAATGACAAAATGTTTATATAATCCTAATGTCTCAATTGTACCCTAAACTTTTAGTTTGTAAACTCTAATCTCTAGGTCCTTATAACCCTATTGTATTCTGTAATCCTTGTTTGTTATCCACCATTTATTCCCTGTTTGCTATAACTGCAGTAAAGCACTGCGTATCTTGACAGCGCTATATAAATAAATGATGATGATGATGATGAAAGATGACAGGTTGATAATTAAGCAAGCAAAGGAGGGGCATTGGTGGTCATGGATAGGGATTACTATATCCATAAAATAGAGTGTCAGCTTTCTGATGAAACTACATATGAAAACTTGGCCACCAACCCCTTTTATAAAATAAAGAAACAGCAATATTCATTAAGAATCCCTGGGATGCAGGTATAATTGATGGACCCCTGGGGGAATATCTACAAATTGAAAATCTGATAACACCAGTGTTTTACGTTTTACCAAAAATCCACAAGTGTCTAGAAAATCCCCAAGGGTGTTCTATTGTTTTCAGAATAGAATCCATTTTATCCCCACTTTCAATTTTTATGGATAAAATCATTTATCCTTATGTATTAAAACATCACTCCTACATAAAGGACACAGGGGATTTTCTGTCCAAAATAAAACAATGCAAAAATCTACCTGAAAATATAATCTTGGTCACTCTTGACGTGGAGAGCCTATACACCTCCATCCCACATGATGGGGGTGTGAGGGCGATCCGTGTCGAGTTGAACCCCTAATGAATCTTTAGATGGTTCACAAAAGGACTTTGTCTTCTCCTGTCTAAAAAATTGGTTTTGCATAATAATTTCTTATTTAAGGATCAATTCTTCCTGCAAATAAGGCGGACAGCGTTGGGGTCTGTGGCCCAGTCATATGCAAATATTTACATGAATACATTTGAGGAGGCTTTTGTGTACACTAACGAGTTATATAAAGCACATTGTTTGTGTTGGTACAGGCTTATTTGTATTTTTGTATATATTCTCTTTTTTACCTTCTCTTTTTTGCCTTCTGCCTCAGTACTTGTAAACCTCCTGATTCATCTACTGTATGTGGTAATGGTATGGTATACCTGCTGATACATTACTGGCCAACTTAAATTGATTCTACTTGAGGGTACAGAATGCAGTAGGGATGTAGTGAACTCTGTCTCAGCATGGCAGCTATACCACTGGCAAAAATGTATTCATCAGCTTAGTGCTACTTTATTCTGATAGAAATGCAGAGATTGACAATAGCAGGACATTTCCAACTGTTAGTCATATAAGACTTCCTCTTTAAATGTAAACAAAAATGCACAAACTGTAATGAATGTTAAAGAAAACCATATAGATTTTATAGATTTTATTTGTTCCTTGACTTGATATTTATTTTTCCTGCTGCAATTTCTCAGGGCCTATAACTTCATTTTGGGTTATAAAGACATTTGGAATGACCATCTGCAAAACACCATGGCTGATTTGTTTGCAGCAGAAAACATAATCTCAAAAGACAATAATAATCGTCAGCCATCAGCTCTTGCTCGTCAGGAAAGCCTATTGGCTTATAAGAAATGGCATCACATGAAAAAAAAATGGAAAGTTAAAAGAAAAAAAAAAACTGCGCCAAGAACAAGTAACTATAATCAGGGTGCAGGGCTGAATATGCACACCCTGAGGAGTGAGGAGCAAGAGCTGATGGCTAATGAGGGAGAAGCGAGGACCCAGGATGGATGGCTGAAGAGGGAGGAGTGAGGAACAATAGCTGACGGCTGAGGAGGGAGAAGCGAGGACCCAGGACGGATGGCTGAGGAGGGAGGAGCAAGAGCTGACGGCCGAGGAGGGAGGAGCGAGGAGTGGTGTCTGCCTTTGAGGATGGGTGAGTAAAAAAGCTTGCTATGTTGCATTCCTCTGGCTTAGGACAGCGCATGCAGGATAATGATTTCCCCTGACGATGTCCTAAAATGTGTTCCCTCTGGTCCTCCCCCGTTAACCATTAAAATCATGAAAAGTCTGCATATTTTTTAATTTATATATATGGCAAAGTTGCTTGAAATTATGTTTACTTTTCTAAAAGCTTAAATTATGTTTTTGTGGAGTTCCCATTTAAGCAAGTGAGGGAATAGCGGGTTATGGAACATAGCTCATAGTACAAGTTGATCCAGGGACTAGTCTGAAGTCTTGGAGTTTGAAGTCTTGGAGTCAGGAAGGAATTTTCCCCCCTCTGAAGTAAATTGGAGAGGTTTCAAATGGGATTGTTTGCCGTCCTCTTGATCAACTAGCAGTTAGGCAGGTTATATATAGAGTTAAAAGGTTGATGGTAGCGTGTCTTTTTTCAACCTAACTTTACTATGTTGCTATATTTTTATGAGAGTTTTTATGACCTCCTGTGAGTAGGGACTGGGCTAAGAATATAATAACTATAAATCCTAACAGAGACATGGTGGAGAAATTATATTGTATTCGTGAGTTATTAATGTTCCCATCAATCCCATAGATACTAAACATCAATGCTGTGTGACATGCCCCTGCTCAGATATTCCCATGTGAATAACAAGCCTAGTCATATTTGGATTCCTTTGAAAGCTAATATTGTACTGAACCCATAATCAGTATTTTGTACCATTGGTATAAAGGTGTGGGTTCTGTGATGATAAATGTGTTTCAGTTACCTTATATTATGACCTCCGCATCACCTATTAGGGGTCCTAATGTGAACTCACCACCCCACATGGTAGGGCTCTTCAGTCAAGGCTTAGAGTAGGGTATCACAGGCTATTATCCCTTTCCACATGGATGATTCCAGACTTTTTTAAGCAGAGGTCTGTTAACTGCCTGTTTCTGTTAGTGGCAGAATATTTTTTCTTGATACCTTGCCTTGTTTTATTAACTCTTACAGGCCTGTATCATGACACCTTGCTAAAGGAGAAAAAGTGTTGTTAAGGTAGATCTGCAACAAGTTCACATATAAACTAACATGGGTTTAGCCAAGAAAACATTATGGGCAAGCAAGCAGTCATCAATTATGATAGCGGGAAATAAACATTGTCTTCAGCGATATTATTGGGGCCAAGATCTAAGCTTTGCTCCTATAGCATTCTGTAGAGCAAGCTGGTGTTAACCTGTTTTATGCCACCTTATATTTTACAAACTCATAACTTTCACCACAAGAGTGAATACACAAAGATGTAAGTAACTGGTGGTTTTCTATCATGATCAGCAGGTCTTAATGGAAACTCAGTGTCAAATATAATAAAGGACACATTCGCTATGACCCTGAAATTCACTTTATTTTACAGGGACAACACAGTGTTAGTCTGTACATCGAATCTGAAATCTGCACGTCACCCCTACAGGGCTAATAAATATATCACTGTGCAAACGTGTGCTGGACAATCTCCAGCTAAGGGGAATCTTTTTTTTGAATTAAAATAAAGCTCTAGCACTGAGTCTGAGCTTGTCCCTTATAATCTGCAGCAAGGAGTCTACCCTATATTGCCATCTGTAACTGTTTGAGCTTGTCCTGATAATAAGTAAAGAAGCCAGGAAGTCCCACCAGCTTAGATGAAACATAACTGTTTGTGGTTTAGAGCCTATCTTTTATAACTTAATATAAAAAGGTAGCCCTTGTTTAGGAAGGAACTCAACTCTATATCAAAATGCAAAACACCCCCAATTTGGATAGCAATTCAGCACTGTCCGAACCTGTCCTTGATAATTTGTAGTCAAGTGGTCACGCTACCTTGGATAAATCCTAGCAGCACCAGTCTCTACTCTCTCATAATGTCTCCTATACATGCACATGTCTCGGGGTGTCCCTAGTTACAGCCCCATTGTGAATTCAGAGGGAGTCCAGGCAGCTGCAAGAGCAGTAATTAGGGTCTATACATCCTTCACAAGCACTAACTAGGTCAGTATTTCTGGTGGCAGACAGTGACTAAGTGCCAATCTGCTTAATATGAGCATTGTTTATAAATGCTGAGGGTTGAAAACAGGAACGATAAGTCATTCCTACTGGTGCGCCTGCAACAGAATAGCAAGAAGTTGATAGAGGGGGTAGAGGGATAAAGGGAGAGAATGAGAGGGAGTGAGGGAAAGGGTCAGCCAAAAAAAAAAAAGGTTATAACAAGGAATGGCACCATTATGTGTTCAGGCTTAAACCCCAGCAGTAGGTTATTCACAAATAAAACCTGAAGAAAAAAAGAAGCAGAAACACTGAAAATAGATTTATATATACTTACCCAGAATTACTGCTTTATATCTAGTTTCGAACCCTTTCTCTTCCATCATGGACATGAATGAAGAACTTGATTCACATCTAGTTTATCATGTGCCATGCTAAAGTGAATCCCCTGAATTTCAGCTCATATTTTTTCATTGTGTTTAAACACGTCATGTGAGCATACATCACTACATTCATTATACAGTGCAGTATTGTCAGTGTGTATATTCTCAGCACTATTGTACAGAAATCTACCTTCACTGTGTGAGGAATTGGTGTGCATATCGTATATTGTTATTTTATAAGCAGTATTCTTTTGCAGATCATGAATTGATCACTAGGTTGGCTTAAGGATAGAGGCAAATGGATGTTCTTTTTCTATTGGGAAGATCAGTGTAAAGTGTTGAACAC
Source organism: Xenopus petersii (assembly GCA_038501925.1). Taxonomy (NCBI): domain Eukaryota; kingdom Metazoa; phylum Chordata; class Amphibia; order Anura; family Pipidae; genus Xenopus; species Xenopus petersii. The sequence continues at coordinate 73,065,412 of CM076685.1, forward strand.
ACTTAGATCAGGTCATCAAAAACAAGAAGAGGATGAATAGTTTGGACCACATTGAAAATTAGATCTCTTATGGTTAAATGAATGGCAAAAGGTTGAGGTTTTAATTCCAATGGGATCTAATTAGCTTGATTTGTTCAGTGTAAGACACACTCAAGTCTGGCAGCCAACATAATAAAGTGCTGGGCTCAGTGAGAACAAAATGCTACAGTATTTGCAGATTTAGTGTGTGCAGTGCTGAGCAGACTAGGGTCTTGCTACCTTAGTAATGAGAAAGTACTGTTTTGCACAGGCGCCTGGGAAGAAGGTATTATCTCAAACACAGAGGACTGACTATTCCATAAAGCTGAGAAAGAGAATGGGATGGAACAGAGAGAGGAGAGGGCAGGTTTCAGAAAGTAGAAATCCCGCAGAGAGAAGAAGAGAGATATAAAATTGATACATGGAAAGGGACACATATGGGGCAGGCAGTCAAAACATTTTAGGGGAATGGAGAGGATGGCACAAACACAGACAATATATCTGTAACAGAAAAGGCAGACAAACAAGGTGTGGGCAAAAAAAACAGTCATTAAAAGGAATAGGCAAGAAAAGACAAATGGGCTAGAAAAAGATACACAAGATCATGAAAGAAACTAAAAGATGAGAGCAGCACAGGCATCGATTGAAGAGACAGGTATAGAAGGTGGAAGATTCTGACACATGCAGAGGAGCTTGTCATACATTGGTATGTACATATAACTGAGATTTAAGCTAATGCTTACACACACAGTATAAACTGACTCTTGTGCATTACAGGCACCATTTCTCAACATTTCACTTTAAGAACATGCCTTGATAGGGTTACTAAAACTAGGCAAGACATATCACAAAGTCAATTTAGTGAGCCAAGTAAAGAGATCACAAACAGGTTCAGTTTGGTGTGTGCCTGAATGACAGCACAGCTAAAATAATAAAACTACAAGGAGAGCGTTTTAGCTGCTGTACATTCTGCAATGCAGGTTTTTTTTAGTCTAATCCAATGTTTTCTTTGTTTTAATATACAATAGGAGCAGTACTATTATAGATTTTTTTAAAAAAGGAATTGATGGAATTCTGTTTGTTAGGCATCGAAGGTATATAGTAATGAGGATAACCCTGTGTTCTTTCTGGCACAAGACATGATTAACTTAGCTCCTTATATCCTAATGATAAACCTGACTATGCAGCACAAAACTAGTGAGAAAAGAGGCAAGAAAAGCAATATTTTCTGGCAGCCATTATCTTTACCTAAAATCATCCAAAATTAAGAGAGAGAGTGAGAGAGAGAGAGAGAGAGAGAGAGAGAGAGAGAGAGAGAGAGAGACCGGGCTTGGCACTGATCCTCATTAATATAGCCTTAATATGTGGTTCAACCCAATGTAACATGTATTGATTGATCTATTTGGCCCACATCATCAAGATCACAAGTTAAATCCCATACAATATATATATATATATATATATATATATATATATATATATATATATATATATGTAGAGACCCCAGAATTTAGTTAGAGTAAATCACCACTAGAGGGCAGGGAGAGTCTATAAATAATGAGGACAACAAGGGATCTGGGCCTTTTCCCCGCTGGGCACCTCCCAGTGAGGGGTTACAGAACCAAGGGACCTGGTTCGGGAGCATAGGTGTAGTTAGAAGTAGGAAGCATTTGTTATAGTCGCTCTAGGAGTGAAAGGTGAGCTAGGGTAAATAGCGAGCAGCCATCGCTCCAACGAGGAGGACAGTGGGGTTAGGACCCCGTGGCATTTGGGCCACTAACATAGGGACTGAATCTTAAGGGTGAGTTGAGGGCTAGATAGGGTGCCAAGATCCAAGACCCCAGAAAGGGTGAGGTGAGGACCGGATCAAACCCAAGATACAAGACCCCAAGGGATTTTTCCTGACTGCTAGTATTGCCCACTAAGAGGGAGTTCCCACCCGGTGAGAGAGGGTGAGACTACAAGGAAGAAAAGATTCTCGGAGAGTGGGGTGTTACCTATTTATACTGTGCCTGTAATCATAATCGCCTACAAGGATTCCATCAAGGTTGGAACGTCTATAACATCTTGTGCTTCTGTGTTGTATTCAATAAATCTGTTACGTTGATTGCACAGTAACCGTGTGGAACTAACTTTCTCTGATACCGAGTGAACTTCACTAACAGTTTGGCCTGGTCACACATAAATCTAGTACACGGCAATAGTACACTCACGGGTGTGCTACATATATATATATATATATATATATATATATATATATATATATATATATATAATGACGCCCCTGTGAGGGTTGAAACACGTAGATGTGAGTGTGGAATAAAGAATTTTACCACTTTGAACTGATGGAATGAGCTGTGAGTGCTTTTAATTACTTGACTATACACACACACACACACAAAATAAATGATCTCAATTTATGTGCACACACCCTTAAAGATACCCTGATGGATGTTAGCTTGCGTATCTGCCTAGTGGAGAGTTAATCTCACGTAGGTGCTTACTATACCTTTAATATAATAGCAAGTTACTCATAGTAATTAGCCTTCTTTTGTTGCCATGTGTTTAACGAAAGACTCAGCAATCAAAATGCACGGGGAACTGATTTGTGTGCCAAGCCTAATTTTTAACTCTGCAGACTTCCACTGTTATTAAATTCCAAGGGAAGACTGACTTATTGCTCACAAGAACAAGTGTCAGCCACAACATTCTTTTGTTAATGCTACTCAAGCCAGAATGTGAGTGCTCTCAAGTGATTCTAGTTTAAATCCGTGGTAAACAAAGTCATTTAAGCTTGAAAGAAGAATTTCCTATTTACTTTGTGCCAAAAATAGAAAACAAACAAACAGGAGACCAGTCATGTTTTGTGGCTACAGAAAACATTCTTACAGAAAATTACTTGGCTTGGCCCTCTATGGCTGTTCCCTACAGAGTTAATCAGTAGAAAACTTTTGTGAGAGCTGCAGTGGGTATTGCTCTGATGTGCTTTTTACTCCGTAAACTAAGAACTGCCAGTAGTAACTGATGCCCATTGGTTACACAGGGCAATGCTCATTTTATCTTTTGGCACATTCAAGACTAACAAGACAATAGCTTTGAGGCTGGAACTCGAATGCTGATACCTCTGTCATGCCTTTGTTGCATAGACACCTTCATTAATCCAATCTTGGATAACAAAACACTAATGGCAAATCCAGTTCTTTGATATATATTGCAAACAATATTCAGGCTTTTGGTTTACACCCATGGCACGTGTATGGACCTTAATGGTGGAATGATATACCTGTGTCAATATGAGCCTATTAAATATGATGGTATAAAGGCCCACTGGGAAGCATATAGAATTGCCACTTTAATAATGGTCCCATACTAAGCAGCATCTTGGGCAAAAAGACTGATCCTGAAGGTCAAGGACATAAATGCATTAGGTAATTCAGCAAACTGGTGGCTAGTGATGGGCGAATTTATTCGCCAGGCGCGAATTTGCGCGATTCGCCGCCAGCGATTAAATTCGCAAAACGCCCGCGAAAATTTGCGGCAAAAATTCACTGACGTCAATTTTTTTTTTCGAAAAAAAACGAGACGCCGGCGCAGTTTCGCAAATTTTGCGCAAAATTCGCAAATTTTTCGGCGAAGCGAAACAACGCAAATTCACCCATCACTACTGGTGGCGTATGTGAATAAAAAAAGAGGTCCTTTGCACTCAACCCATTATCAATATATTAAGGACATTGAAACATTTTGTGCCTTAAGCTACTAAAAATGCCTTACCCTTTAAACAAAACAGGGATTGTTTGTCCATATATTGCAATATATTTAAGCTGGCCAACTACGTCAAAGTCATTGTGGCCAGTTCCTACACTCAATTTGCATCTGATTCATTAAGAATTCTATTGCTTCATTATATATTTTACAAAGGGACTAAGTTTTACCTGCAACTTTCTTGCTGCTTTCAAAGTAAAACTCCCAAACTTGGTTGCCCTTTTATTGGCACCAGTGGGCAATAAGTAAGTTGTTGGTAAAACCTTGGAGTAAATTTACTAAGCAGCGAAAATTTGCCAGCAACGGCTTCGCACCCATCGCATAACTTCGCCAGGTGAGAATTCTCTGGGACAACGCTAATTTACTAAAATGCGAAGTTCCGTCCATGTTACATGCTACATCTAATACATTACATTTACACTGATAACTACACATGCCAAGGGAACCCTAATGAAGTCAACTGAGTTAATAATGCCCTACACAAAAGCCCAGTGTCAAATAATGTTCCATATGTTGTAAAATGAATGGGTGAAACTGGTTAAACAAAACACTTTTGCAGCCTATCACCCTGGAAAAAGGAAAAGACACAGCCTTTTTTGGAAGTTTTTCCAATCAAAATATTTGATGTAAGTAACTGAAGATTAAAATTCTATGCACTCCATTGCACTTGCCTGGTCTGAGCAGGCGAAGGCAAGTCTGGCGATAGAGGTAACATTCAGTAAAATCCGCATTTTAGTGAATTTGCAGAGTAACTTTCATTCGCCAGAGTGAAAAGTCTTCTTCACTAGTGAAGTGACGCCTGCGTCTGTTAGTAAATCGGCGAAGTCTCTGACAGCAGTAAAGCTGCCAATTGTCGCCAGCGTTTGACACTTCGCCCTTTAGTAAATCTGCCCCTTAGTGCCTTTGTAAAATATATAATGCAACAATAGAATTCTTAATGAATCGGATGAAATGTAAGTGTAGGACTGGCCATACCGGGGATGACGTTGACATAGTTGGCCAGCTTAAATATATTGCAATTATAATTATCATTTTTAGTACAAAATGTTTCAATGTCCTTAATATATTGATAATGGGTTAAGTGCAGAGGACCTCTTGTATTTGTCTATGTGGCCACAACCTAATTGCACCCCGCTTAATGTTTTTAAAAATTAGTGAGCACAACTTTCCCTTGTATGTGAATAAAAGTACTTTTACCTTTTTTTTAATACTAATTAAATCAATGGGCTTGTCAAGCTGAAGTGCCATGTGGGCTGCAGGCCACCTGCTGAACAAGTTTGCTTTAAAGCCACACTCCATCTAGATGAAACATTGCACATGATTCACTGGAGTGAGTTTGGCAGTGGAATGGATAATTTGGGGTCTACAAATAAAACATCTGGGATTGCAAATCTCTCACTTTTTTTTTTTTTTTCAATAATGTTTTTATTTCTGTTGTACTTGACGATTATGTACACAGGTTATACATAAAGCAAAAAAAAAAAAATAAAATAACAAATAACAAATAATTGTCAGAACAAGTCAAGTGAATATGAACCCAAGATAGTAATTAACATATCTGCACCTTGTCAAAGTGACCATTACAGAATCATAAAATATCTCCATCTCCAGAATTGAGCTTTATGAACAACCTGCATCAACTAAAACTCTGTAGGTAATGGTATTAAATTATTAATTTTCATTCACAGGCACCTTGATGCAGTAGCAATCTATTAAGGTAGTGACTCCTGGGGGCCTCCATAGTGGTCTGTGAGATTGTGGTGTTCAACAGCAATTGGTCCACCTCCTGGACAGGTACAGCTCCACGTAGTAATTCCGATTCATACCATGTAGTGTACTGAAATATTTGTATGGTTAATTGTCTGGTGGCGTGCGGTAATGTGTTAATATAGGTGGACCAGGTGTCAATGAACTTTGTTGTACGTTTTTCTTTGTCTGTCAAAGTCTCCACCCAGTCCATATGAAAGATGTGTTGTAATTTTTGTAACACCAAAGATATAGGTGGAGCGGATTGCGATAGCCATTTGTGGAGTATCGCTTTTCTAGCAGCCGCTACTAAGCGGTCAGCCAAAGCTTTTTCTGGTTTGGAAATGTTGGTATCAGAAGGAAATTTACTGAATATAGCCCATGTTGCTGTAGGTAACATTATTTTCCCAGAGACATTGTTCCAATAGTTGGCGACCTCCCCCCAGAATTCTTGAATACGTGGGCATGACCATAAACAATGAATTAAGTCTGCTCTGGCATCACCACATTTTAGGCACTTATCTGAAATTGTTGTGCCAATATGATATCTTTTTAGGGGGGTTAGATAGGTCTGATGTAATGTTTGTAGAGCCATCTCCTGGTAAGTGCTGGCTGGTAACTTCTTCATAACTCGTGTATGAAGTTGAAGAATGTCTGCATTATCTGCTTCTGGGATTATTGCGGCCCATTTCTGGAGATTGGACTTGTGTATGTCTAACGTAGATCTGATTTGCCTGTGGATTTGGGATGTTGATTTTATGGTGTCCCTTCTAAGCCATAAGAAATCTATCGGGTTGTTTTTATCTTTGTCAGTAAGTTTGGCCAAGTATTGGGAAGTAAAATGAGTCAACTGTAGTAACTGAAATTGGTGGAGCTGTAAAAACGGGTACTTCTGTATTAAGTCCGCCATTGGCTGTAAGGTGAACTTGTCTGTAATTAAATCTTTGATATTCTGCAAGCCCTGCGTTTGCCATAAATTAAATATGGTAGAATTTAGACCTGGAGTGAAATTTTTATTTCTGATCCAAGTGAGGTGCATTGAGTTAAAAGAAGATATATTCGGTTTTTTGCGGATAGTATGCCAAGTTCTATAGGTGTGGATGAAAAGTGGGTTATCTTGCATGTTTTTGGGAATGTCTTTTAATGGTGTATGTAAAAGAGAATTAAGAGAGGAGCCTTCTGCCAGTATTTCATCAATGGATATCGTGGTATAGACATTCCTATGGTGAATCCAATCTCCCACGAATCGTAAGAGAGCTGCCTCATTATATTCTACAACGTTTGGGAGGTTAAGTCCCCCGTCATGTTTTTGTTGCTGGAGTTTAAAAATGTTGATTCTAGGCCGTCTTTTATTCCATATGAAAGTCCTGAAAATGTGTTGTATTCGTTTTATATCCATTGGTGGCATACGGTAAGGTAACATTTGGATTTTGTAAAGAAGTTTGGGAAAAATTACCATTTTTATTAAATAAATTCTGCCCATGAATGATAAATTAGTGTTTATCCACTTCCTAGTTTCTTGTTCTACATGGTCAATGGTGTGTCTAATGTTCATTTTGTATATGTCGTGGTGGGATTTTGGCAATTGAATTCCAAGAAATTTGATATGTGTCCTGGCTTTATTAAAGGGAAAAGGGTTGGTCCAATCCGTTGGGGTAGTGTGTTGTAAGCGTAAGGCTTCCGATTTTCCTAGATTAATTTTGAATCCTGCTATTGAGCCAAAGGTCTCGATGTTTTGCAGAATCGTAGGTAATTCAATTTTTGGCTTATTCAAAAAGAGGAGAATGTCGTCCGCATATGCTATCAATTTAAGTTTTTGTAAATCTCTCACTTGACTGAGCTAACCATGCCTTTTAATTATCAGTAGCATCACAATCATGGCATGGAAAAAGTCTGACATACTATACAGTGTCTCTGCCTGACAACTTAGAAAACGGGAAAATGTGTCACAGTACACACTAATGACCCTCTACCAATGAGGCCCAGAGAGGGTCAGAAGTATAGATGTAGGGCCTTATAAAACAGACTGGGGCCCAACTAAAGTCACATAAATCCAACCAGATACACAATAGATTCTATCCTCTAAATTGTTAACTACATTCTACCCCAAGGAGCCCCACTATTGCTAGAAACCCAAGTCAAATGTCCTACCTGCCCTACTGTAAAAGCATCTCTACCTCCAAAAGCAGGAGGGCTAAAACAAATACCCCTTCTTCTGAAAAGTCAAATATGTTGTACAATCTCTTTTATTAAAAATACAAATACTGTCTCTTCAATTTAACTTCCATTAACAGATTTAAGGACAAATACAAAGTAACTATTTAGTAATATATTGATCCATTACTAATAGGTTATTCCTTTTTCCAACAGGTCCATCTGAATACATAAAGGACATAGAGCTAGACAGTTAATATTCTTACTGCAACATAGGTTAATAGATAAATCCAACTGCAAAACAACAATGTTTTGAGAAAAAAAACCCACTACCTCACAGTTTTCCCATATTGGGCTAATCTTTGAACAGTTAGGTAAAACCAAAAATACGTGGACTACTGACCTCATAAAGAGCATCAGCAATATGTGAAAATGGTGCATTAATGTTGAGTCTGGCAAGAGCAGAATGCATTGATTTTAATAACACACATACTTTTTTCAGGAAGCAATTTAAAGAATAAATAATAGATAAGTCGATAGTTTCTCATTAACATTGAAAGGAGACATTAATGCCCCTCAGCATTAGGGCTTAAGGTAATTCCAAAGTACTATTGCTTACCCATGTGGAGGGGTCACCTCTCTCCAACTGCTAACTTAATCAGGTGTCAGTGCTTCATTCTATAGACATCTGCCAGTAAAAATTTCTCCTCACTGTCTAAGGCAGTGGAGGTCCAACCTTTGGTCTGGGTTCCCCTTAGCACAAGATCAGGTTATAGATATAGAAAAACATTGGTGTTTTATTTTGTAAGGATATGTTTTCACCTTATATCTGAGGTGTATCTAAGCCAGTATCTAGGACAGCAATAGTTATTGTTATCTCACCTCTCATCTCACCTTTTGGGCTTCTCTAAGGGAAACCCGAATAACAGGGGATTTGTGCATTATAGACTGTGCAGCTATAGGCAGTGACAGTCAGTGACTACTAAAGGGAATAGAATGCTGTCTTGCATTAAAAGGAGATCTGACTTGTCGGATGACAACATCATTTTGTCTCTTCTTAGATCTCTGGTATAGCATCACCTTGAATATGCAGTGCAGCTTTGGGCCCTGGAATTTAATGAGCTGAAAAGAGTGCGGAAATGTGCAACTAGACTGGTAAAAGGAATGGAACAGTTTAACCATGAAGAATGATTATTAAGGTCAAGGGTTTTTTCTCTTGAGAAAAGTGCTGGTGAGGGGACATAATTACTTTTTGCAAGCCTTCCTCAGGGACAAAACAAATTCTTAATAAATCAGATGAAAGTTGAGCGTAGGACTGGCCATACCGGGGATGACTTTAATGTAGTTGGCCAGCTTAAATATATTGCAATATATGGACAGGCAATCCTTGTTTTGTTTAAAGGGTAAGGCATTTTTCAGTAGTGAGTGTGTGTATATCTATGTATTTAAATATGTAAATGTGTTTCAATATGTCTGTATTGGTATGTGTATATATATATATATATATATATATATATATATATATATATATATATATGTAGAAGGGCTGTGGCACACACTTACTGAAGCAAAGACCCAGGTGCTAGTCAGAAAAAATTGTATATTCATGTAGAAAGCTGACGCACACTGGGATTTATCAAAATAAAACTCATTTTATTGAATCGACTCAATTCAGATTCAATAAAATAAGTTTTATTTTGATAAATCCCAGTGTGCGTCAGCTTTCTACATGTATATGTATATATATATATATATATATATATATATATATATATATATATATATATATATATATATATATATATAAATATATATATATTTATAGGTATGCCAGTATATCCATAGGTCTATGTATATAATTTGGAAGGGCTGAATTTATTAGATTCTTTTTTCAACTCAAATTAACTTTGCAACTGTTCTCTTTCTGCTCTCAAGGCACCTGGTGGCCATTATTATAGCAGTAAACATTTCTCATAACAATTTACATCCAGCGCAACTGCAAAGAATTACATACATCTGGTAAAAATTGAACTAGATTAAAATCTATTATATACAACACAGTGTAGTATTTTTTGGTTCTACATAAGCACCTTTGCCAGTACTAATGCCTTGGAAGCCCTTAATGAAGACCATTTATGTTTTTGTTCCCAAATAAACTGTGATTGGACAACAAAGAGTCACATGGCAGACGTTAGTGCTTCTCTAGCAGTGAACGGGTGCTGAAAGTTAAATGGATTTGATTTCCTCTGAAAGACAAAATTGCAGATTTAAGCTTGAAGACTCAATGGGTAATTAGCAGCATATCACAGACGGGTTCATGAGAATAATGGCAGCATTACATTGATGAAATTTCATTTTTAAGTAAATCTTTCATGGGAGAATTAATTGCAGCACTATGTGAAGTGGCTGCTGGATGAATCAGCTGCAGGGAAGACAGGCATTAAAGCATACAAGATTCACTGGAGCTCAGGCTCGGGTGCTAGTGAGGAGATTACATTTAGCCTTTCGGTTCAGAATTCTCCTACAAAAAGCTGGAGATACATCTGCGTGTTGAGTGGCAAGATAAATGAATTTGTTGTAATGATATGAGGGCATCTGAAATGGGTTGAGGCACACAGTATTCTAGTGATGACAAGCCTTACAGCCCTGCCGCATGGCTGTAGACTGCACTGGTTTTCTAAGTGGCAATCCTGTATAAAGATAAACAAATTACTGAGCACTCATTACACTGCAGTATCTTTTTACTACTGGGCTACAGGGAAATTACATTTTTTCTTTTATATTTAAAGCATGCCGGTATACTTTATAACTGCCACTGGCACTGAACCTTTTTTGAGCCACTTTGACTGCCTCCATTTATCCCTGCCCTTTTGTACCTGTGGGTGCCCAACTCTGGCTCCTCTGCAGGTTGTTAGGCTGCACTGTATGTACATCCTTTGTGCTTGCTGTGAGTTGAGCAAAGATCCAACAAGCTCAAACACATGACACGTTTACCAACTCTGGGTAAACGTACATTAGTGCAGTAACCCAAGGCAACCACTCAAACAATTGGCTTAATTGTTATTCCTGAAGTAACCACTGGTTGGTTTACTAGAGGTTAGTGCACAGGTACAGCTACAGACACTGAAGAGCAGTGGAGAAATGGGCAGGCTTATATAAACCAACCATACAACCTCATATCTGCACAATAAAGTGTACCAGTTATCAATTGCTTATAGTTTTGTTTCACCCCTGCACATTGGTGGTAGGTAGGAACTAAAAATCTGCCTAAGGGCTCACTTTGCTTTCCCCTGTGGACAGTTTTCCACCACATTAGACCACAGAGTGAAACGCAGCCTGTATATCCCTATAGCACTGTACTCACTCCGGTGCATCCAAGTGCTGAACACAGGAGGAACACATCAAATCACTTGTTGACAATGGCCACTTTGAAGATGAGCTCCATATGTATTAATCACAACCTACCACTTGGGGGAGATGAAGAGCCACATATTAATGTTCATATGTTTATAGCTTTTTTAACTATTATATAATAGCTCTGCCAAAAAGGTTTAATTAACATAGACATATATTAGGACAAGATCACAATTTCTCCCTTTAAGGATCGGAAAGTATTTTGGTAAGGGGTCTCTGCGTGTTTTGCTTCTGACCCAGCTTTTTTGATATAGTAGTATGTCAAGTATATTAATTGATAGTAATCAATCGATTGATTCACATTGCGTAAGAAACATCGGATTTAATTCACATTGGGACAAATACACTAAAGGGTGAAAATTAGACAGAAATACCATCCGCAGGGACATCTCCAGTATACTAACAGGCGTAGAGGACAATTTGCTAGTGAAACTTTACATCCCTAACTGTGCTCTTTTGCCAGGCGAATTTTAGGCCAGGCAAATGGTCATTACTCCGCAAATTTGAAGGGGCAAACTTCTAAAGGGCAAATTTATGCCTGCGAAGGCTTTGTCACACTTCACGCCACTACGCAAGGCGCAAATTGGCTACCACTACGCTAATTAATGTTGCTCATGTCTAGGGCATTAGATGATTTCTTCAGTCTTTATTTTGCTTCCATGGACATTTTTAATAATAAGTGGCCACTTCAATCATTTGCACCACCTACATCACAAATAAAGACATATATATTACCGATATGTGCCCACCCTAGCCAAACTTCACCAGCGTTCAGCTGCCAAGACGCAAATTTGCATTTTAATGAATTAGTGTAGTGGCAGTGAATTTGTGCGTGATCTTATCTTATCTTAGAACATGTTCTAATATAAAACTGCACATTGGGATGTATTGACTAGTTTGATATAGGCCTATAGTTTGTGAAATCAGAATCATCTACAGACAGATTTGAGTTGGAGGTGGATTCCTTCTATTAGTATTCCCAGCTGTATCATGAAGCTGAAGACAATGAGTGACGGTACAATTCTATACTATGCATGGTTCACACATGCAGAAATTCAAAAGAGACTCGAACATGTTTAAATAAACAAAGGTCCGAGGCCAGATGGTATTCATCCCAGGGTACTTAGCGAGCTTAGCTCTGCGATTGCCAAACCTCCTTACTTAATTTTTTAGGATTCATTGAGGTCTGGCATAGTGCCGAGAGACTGGCGAATTGCTAATGTGGTGTCTCTATTCAAAAAAAGGATCCTGTTCTCAGCTATTATCTATACTTCCACATTCTAAAATTTGAAATTGGGATGTATTAGTACTGCTGATCCACCCTGGACATGCCCTGTTATACCTAGAGAAGTCCCTGATCCACTCAAAACGATAAGAACTATGGGGGCATTTATAACTGCCCCTGCTGTAAATGCAAAACACTCGTATTTATCTAGGCTGAATATTAGGTGTAGGCAGTGTTCCGCACTGCATGTATTACTGCCTCTTTCTGCTAACCTTCTTGAATACATAAGCTAAGTGGTTGAAGGATCTTGTAGTTAAATATGAGAAGAACACTGCTCCCAATACACAATTTTCATTCTTTGCTCACTATTATGAGATATTATAGCAGCAGGGCCCAAACTCCAAAGTTCTTATTATTCACTGCATCAAGTAGTGCCACTCCCATGTAATATCAGGAGGTAAGAAACCCATTTAAAGATGTGTTTGCAAATACTTAAATAAAAACTTAACATTTTTTGAACTCAATGGACTTTTAAACCTATACTGCTATGTTTCATTTGAAAGAATACATTTCACAAGCAGTCCTATCGATGTTATCCAACAACTGGTACCTATCATATCACTTGAGGTTGCATCACCTTCATAAGGCTTGTTTCAAACATACTTTATAGACAGATTTTTTTTCGGAGGCAGATAGTCTAATATGCGGAAATAAGAACATTTTCAAAACTAGTTGATCCATATGATTGCAGACACTGGGGTGTATACAGAACTTTTGATTGGGGAAGGTACTGTTCTTTCTTAGGTTTGTGCTGTGACTTGTAAAATATTCCAAACCTTGCCCAGTTCTCTCATTTTACTGAATAACAAATCTTACACTGAAATTTTGTTCTCTGTGATATTTTTATTTCAAAGCACTGAAGCTCAAATTATTTTTTTAATGTGGCATTGCTTTATGTTAGAGAAGGATCTTAAAAGAAATACAAAATATGGAATATGCTGTTTGCTAAGTATTCATTCTCTACACTAATATTTTGTAGAGCCACTTTTCAGTAATGTCAGTGTAGGGACCCGGAGGGGTAAGTTTTCCTTTTCATTTGGAGCCTCATGGTGTATACAGGGTTTCCTGATTGGTGCAGCATGGCTGATCCCAAAAGCAGCCACAAGGTGTCGCTGCTGTGCTATATAAAAGGAGATTGACATGTGCTCGCAGCCATTACTGCTGGAGGATTCCTACTTTCACTTTCATGTAGGACGTGGACAGAACTCATGCAAAGATGTAAGGGGCGAAAACGGATTTCGATAGCCCTATGGGCTGATGCAGGGTACTCCAAAAGCCTGGAAAGCTCAAACATGCCGGTTTGGAGTTTGGCTGGACATTTTTTTGCTCGCTCTCTAGTGCTGGGAGCTATGAATGGAGGATCAAGCAAGCAGCATGTGCTTCATGGAATGTATTCACATTAGAATTTGGAAGGCGCACACCCTGAGAGCCATGCTGAGGTGCTAATCCAAGGGGGACTGTCCAATCATAGCCTCCTGATAAATATCATATAAATAAATAAATATATGGATTGCACACTCAGACTTGTATAAAAAAAGTCAAGATTTATTATATCATATCAGTAAAAACCTGACGCGTTTTACCATCGCAGTGGTCTTCATCAGGGGCGAAAAGCTTCTCAGTACAAAATGAATCAAAAAGGCAGAAATATTGTATGTGCAATGCAGTTTAAATACCTTAGGGCATGTTCAGAAAGCTCCCAAACAGATGATGCTCGGCGTGTGACGTCATTTTCGCGATGACAGGAAGTGTGCGCACAAAATCCTTGTATGGAACGCATATGCGTTCCACTCACTAATGCACATTCTTTATATATTCAAAACAGTGCTTATAACTCGCTGAATATTCAAAAAAAGGGATACGTCCCTCATAAATATCCACCTATAGCACACATATATGAATCCTTATTGTTACTACACAGGCTCTGAGCATCATGTCTGTTTCTTGTTGTGAATACATCATAATCACATATCATATCACATGTCACTATGCAAAATTGGATCATAGATTAATCAAGCCATTTCTTGTTTGTGAGCCCAAAACAAATGATAAAACTGTTGTCCCATGAGTCAGTTATAATCTAGAAAAAAATAGAAAAAAATAAATGAAAAAGTTAATAATACAAAAATTACAATATGCAAAAAGTAACATTTCAAAATTCTATAACAACAATCAAAAAGATGTGTTCTCTGTTAGACCTTTGGTTACAGCTTATCACCTGTAATTTTAAGCAGCATAAATCCAATGTCGAGAGCAGAACATACCTATCCAGGTGCATCACGTAATGAGGGCAGAAAAAATCTCAATGGTGTGAGCAGGATGAAGATTGTCAATAATCTGGGCAGGATGGTATTGTTGCGGCCATTATCTGCTCTGTAAAAAACAGGACAAATTTAATGAGTCGTTAAGACCCAAGGGCGTCACAGTGTTTAGCCGAAAGATCCATTCTGCCTCCTTTCTTAGTAACAGAGTATTTTTATCAAGTCCTCCACTAGACCACAAAATTTGGTTGTAGAGATGATACATTGTGACTGTATTCTATACAATGTTGTACTAACGGGGTAGTAGCTTGCCCTATTTTAATCACACTTTTATGTTTGATAAATCTATCTTTTAATTTTTGTATCGTTTTACCTATATAATATAGGCCACAGGGACAAACCAAAGCATATACCACATATGTTGACTAGCAAGTAATTCTCTGTTTTATCTGAAACCTTTGTGAAGTTCTAAGATGGGCAAATGAAGTGGTTTGAATCATACTGTTACAGGTAGAATAATGATTCAAACCACTTCCTTTGCCCATCCTAGGACTTCATGATGAGCCTGCCCATCTGTGTGAATCCCCAGGGTAAGGTGTAAAAAGACAGGATCCAGGATGGTTTGTGTTTATGACACAGGCTGTTGTTGATGCTTGCCACGAGGGAGCCAATACCTAACCGGATGGAAAGATATTTTGGGCTGCTATGGCTACTTGGGACCTATTGTGCTCTTTGGGGAAAAGGGACTGAGACTATTTGTCTGCCAAAGGAGTTAAGGGACTTTGCCTGGCATGGAAATGGACTGCCACAGGTTCCCATGGGAGTGGGTTATATTTGATGTGATGTAAATGTGTTTTACTTCCCCTTTAAATTACACTTTCCTTATATAAAGTTGTGGTTTTTATATAATAAAGTGTGTGTTTCATGTTATTCCTAATGGGACTATCCTCAGGTGTATTCCAGGATCCCATTAGGTAGAGGCACTGCCGGAGAAGAATTCCCAGTACCCTTTCACCTAGCAAAGGTTACTCAGGACCTGTAAGTCAGTAATAATGTACAACCTTGGCACCAGGGGGATCGCCAAGAGGTTGTTACATCAGCTTTATGTATTTTGGAGATAACAAAGTACTAGCTTTGTACACTGGGAGGGGTCTTGGTGTATTCTTCCTGGCAAATTTACTTGACATTGACTTTGTTAATCTCTTCTGATAAAAATTAGCAAAACCTACCACCACCCAAAACACCACTGTGTATTAGTCAATCATATCTGCCAAACACTCTCAAAATAAGCCAATGTTAACAAAACCCTGTGAAAGCCTATAGGGAATTTGTATAGAATTGAACCAGAAGCAAAAACATAATTTTTGTGGTCAAATGACAACAGGACAAGGCTTTTTGATAATTTTCAAAGTAATATGTGTGGTGCAAATTTATCACTGCCCACACTTCAAATACACCAGATGTAGAGTGAAATGCAGTGGGGGTATCATAATGCTGTGAGAAGATTTCATTGAAGGATTTATCATCCAGGCAAATTAAAGCATTGGTAAAGTGTTTAAATAATTTAAGGCACTGTATAGCTACAGTATATATAGTACAATATATCTGAAGTAAAGTAGTATAATCATCCCTGTGAGTATTTATTTGTATCTGCACAATAAATTGTGGTCACTGCACCTTTGAACCAATAATTCGGTGGAGGTAATATAGTGTCTCTTGAACAGGGCCCAAGCACTGGAGCATTAAGAGACACTAAATTGCAACTAATTAAAGCTCGTGCATTAATCAGCATCACCACAATTATTAATGCAAGCTTTACCATTCAAGTTTAAGAATGTGGGTCAAGGTACAAAGTATTGCTGTTAAAGGAGCACTCTCCTTAATGTTATATATGTTACACTTTATGCTCTGCTTTATAAGTGCAATGAGGGAATAAAATAGGGCTATGGTGCCAAATTTAAAAAAACACTTTAGGGGTAATTTGCCTGTGTGAAGACAGTGTGCAATTGGGAACAAAACAGATGTAATGATCCATTTTATTGCACTTGGCACAGTGCCTTCTTCTCATTCTTGCTCTCTCCATTTTAGAGCACAGAGATCTGTGGTGTCCCCATAAATACATTGCTGTCTGCATTCATAGTTACATACTGTAGTTACAGAGTTAAGGTGGGTTGAAAAAAGTTTATCAAGTTCAACCACTCCAAATGAAACCCAGCATCCATACATACACACACTCACTTACACCAACCCCTCCATACACTCACATAAACTATATATACCAATATGTATATTCATTGTAGATTTTAATATTGCTATAGCCTTTGTTCATTCAGACACTCAAGCAGGGAGTGTTAGACAAGCCACATGGGGTCCTGTCTAAAACTGCACTCGGATTTTTTTAACCATTGCAAGGTGCAGATTGCAGCCACACCGGGAGTAATGCTAAAAATTAAGGGGCATGTTCTTTAGCCCCTTAGTGCTCTTGAATTTCTTCACCAGGTCTTTGCAAGTGACCACTTTGTGTCTGTTTTGAGCCCTTATTTATGTACATTTTGAGGCAGTTTTGAGTTATTTATACCTTTTCAACCAGCTCATGTTTTAAAATCTTTCCTGTGCATGATTCAGCTTGCTTCTCTAATTATCTAGCACTGTCACCACTTCATTCAATTGCATTCAGAAGTTGGTATGGGGTATATTCATTTACTATTTTTTTACATTGCTTCATAATGCCTCTTAGTGTGAATTGTGTAGAAGTAAGTAGTGACTGCTTTTTAATGAAAAAATTAAGCATAGGTTAATAATACTAAGAAGTGGTCTCTGTCTGACCATCCTATTTCTGCAGCTATAGTCTATTCTGCTAAGGTAATACCCTTGTAAACTTTATTGGCCACCACTTAAGATTTCTGTTCTTCTCATCACTGACTGCTACTTCCAGGTATCCTGCATGTGTGCAATATTTATTCTAGTTTGACTACCTGTGTACATATACCACCGCAGAGGCAGGGATGATTGAGTACCAATAGATGCCAATGGTGAGCACATAAGTCTCAAGAAAGTCAGCCTAGAATGTGAGATCTGCTTTGAAGATGATTGGATTCTGTAAATAAGATGTTTGCAGTTATATTTAGCATTAGAAAAAAATCTCCTAAACATTTACCATGTACAGTATGAAATGGTCACAGAGGTTTGGCTGATTTTACATAAAGGTGGCGATAGAATGAATTTTAGTTTTCTGAAAACATGTGGAGATTTTTATTTAGATGCACCGTGGCTCTATTTGTAGTCCATAATGTGTGTACAATGAAAAAGTTGTAAATTGTGCGTGAAAACCTTGTGCAATATTTTAAATTACAATAGCATGCAGGTGTAAAAATGTTTTTTTTTTACTTTCTTTTTTAATTAAGCATTAAAGGTTTCCTAGGATAAAAAGTGCTGTATAAATAAAACATTGCTATTATGATGATAAAATTATAGGTGCTTTCCTCTCTACATGGATACATTTATTTAATGGTAACAGATGAGTGAAACTTAATGCTCCTCTGAAAAACAAGTTTTATGTAAGAACCATCCCACGGGCTTATTGCAGATAGAATATGTTCTTAGTAAAGCAAGTCATGCTGTTATTTACAGTGCTGTATCAAAGAACAGCCTTTGGTTAATGGCACAATAGTCTAGGTTATATACCTGAAAAACAGGTCCATGTTCTTTTGTGGGCCATACACCAAGGGCTTGCCATATGGACCATGGATCTAATGGGCCTCAATCTTCTCCTTCTAACTTGCAAAATCTACTTATAATGGGTAAAGTTTCAAACCCAAACTACCATTTAAAGAGTTAGGCCTTGACTTAATTAGAAGTGCTGCCACTAGAGTCTGAATTCAAACAAGTGTAGCTCTGGTTAATTTGAATTGTATATACAATACAGAATTATTTCTAAATTATTTCTAAATTAGACTGGTGTGCCTAATCAGTTAGAATGGATCTCATCCCATCTGTAGATGTTAAAACGAGACCTGAACCATAGAAACCAATATAGGTAGAAATGATGTATTTCATATTCTAAATTTAATGCACTAGCCTTAAGGTTGAGCATCTATAACAGTAATGACCTTCAAAGGTGTCAGAGGAGCTCACCATCTTAAACTTTGTTAGGAGTGCCAGTGACACTGCACACGCTGAGTAAGCTCTGAGCAGCTGCTGAGAAGCTATTTTAGGGGTCGTCACAAATCATCAAGCAGAAAATGAGGTTCACCTATGTGGGCTGACGCTACAGAGCGGATTATTAATTTTGGTTGCAGAATGTAGTGGTTTCTGCGCTGCTATGAAATGAGAATCTGTAATTATAATCTAAATCTTGAATTGTGACTTTTATATTCTCGTAAAGTGTATATTGTGAGTTAGTCCCTAAGCTCAAATAACTGACAGCAGCCCAGAGGATCAGCAGATAAGATGATGGGGAGCTACTAGGAGCATATATTGGAGCACAGATCTTTCTAGCTAAAGAGCTCTGTTTACCTTGTACTGGTACAGAACCCCAAAACTATTTTTTTCTTAGCATTTAAAGCCTTCTTTTTTGTTAAACGTTTGTTCTCCTTTAAGGTGAGAAAATGGCAGTGGAAAATATTATCCATTCAATTTTAAAACCACGAGAACAGTGAGCAAAGTGATATTGCAATGTTTTCCCCCACATTGCAGTGTTTTACCCAGAATTCTAGTATCATTATGTTCACAACTGCATCCAATTCAAGGAAAAAATAAACACAACTTTATGTGCATTGCTGTACGTCGCAAATTGGATGCAAATTGTGCAGAAGTCAGTCTGTCATTTCCTGCGTTTGCTGTGCCAGTGAGGTCCCGATTCAGAGCTGCGCCTATTGAAACTGGTCAAAAGCCAGAGCACGGGAGCTACTGCCCGATCAGGAGGAGGTGGTAACTCCAGGGTTCTAATGCATCAATAGGCACAACATTGCTCAAATCAGAACCAAAAACAGGAAGGAGTGGTGCTGAGTGCAACTATAAAATGCAAGGAGTGCATATTGATGAAAGTAGTTTTACGTTCAACTGTCTGCAGGGAAGTTGTGGGGCTGCAACAGAACGGATGCAAATAAGCCTTATTATTTTGACCTTTAATCTGCCACTTCCAGTCACTTAGCTATTGTAACCCTTTTCCTCTGAGTGCACAGATGGTCAGAGTTCCTATGGCAAAATACTGAGAATTGCCATTTGAGTTCATTTCAAAATAAAAAGAATCATGTTTCAGCATTGTATTAGGCAGGAATGGAACTAGGGGTGGGCAGAAGAGGAACTTGCCTCAGGTGCAAAGTTAAGGGGGCATAAAGCATATATCTCTTCTGCCTGGCTGCTCCTAGTGTTTAGCCCGCCAGGATTTTCTCACACATACTGACATGCCACTACCTTTCGCACACCACCTGGTGCTCCACTACATTCCATACCAGCACATCATTACCGCTTGCACACCTCCCAACGTGTCACAACCTCTTGCGGGAGAGTGCTGGGTATGGAGGGGGGGCATAGTGAGAATTGCCTTGGTCACACCAGTGAGTTGGCCTTGCCCTGGTTTTAGGATATGTTACAATTGCAGTAGCTAAAAATGTTTCAGGATGAAGCCAACTACAGCTTCTCTGCAAAAAAAAAAAAAAAAAAAAAACACGTCCAAAAATTTTATGCTTTACTGGTTTTTGAGTGAACCCAAGCAATCTATTTAAAGGTAGTCTATCCTATTAAGCTCATGGAGACAGAATTACATAGATCAGTTGGGATTCTCATTGAAAGATTATTTTCTGTTTTAAGGCAGCCACTGGCCCTGGAGATTCAGGGGAAAGTTTCATTGTGTCTTAACTTTGATAATACGGAATATGAATGTATGTAGCGATTTTATAGTTATGTGTATTGTATTTTTATAATTGTTTGTATTAATTCAATGACCCCCTGTTTGTTCTGCTAATTTATTGTTCTGCTGTACAGTGCTTTGCCCTCAAGGAGCGCTATACAAATAAAAATGTACATACATACATTTTTTCCATAAACAAATGAGCATATGAAATCCCCTTTACATTTGTTGCTGTAATAGTCTGGATTAAGTATAATAATGTGGCTTTAATTGCAGCTACTACATATCAAACTGCAGCTGTAAATTAGTATTTATAAATGAGTCAGTTGTGTGGGCAATTTATACAATGTAAATGCAAATCAGGAGAGATCATGTTACAATACTTATATGAACATATAATTGCCATTGTTATGAAACAATAAGAACAGCATTCTATAAAATATAATTTAAAATTATGATTATTGTGTCCTTTGCTGAAAAGTACTGTAAATGTAGGAACAGTTATTTTTCCCATTAGTGAAATAAACAAAAGGGGGATTTACCTATTGCTTGTGCCTCACATCTTTGGGGGGGGGGGCAGCAATTCACCTTTTCTTATTAAGGGTAAGGGCAAACGTTAAGATTTGGGGAGATTTAGTCATCTGGCGATAAATCGATTTTTCTTGGGGCGACTGAAAAGTCTTCCCGCCAGCTAGAATCTAAATTGCCGGCGAGATAGCACTCGAATCGTTTTGTTTTCCGAAGTTGCCCAAAGTTTCCTTGTGAGGCAACTTCAAGCAACTTCGGAAAATGAAGTGCTACGAGTGCCATCCCGCCTGTGATTTTGATACTTGCCAGCAGGGAAGGCTTTTCGCTAAGAAGAGGTGATTAGTCGCCGGGCGACTAAATCTCCCCGAATCTTTGGTCTGTCATTGCCCTTACAAGTTGAAAAGTCCACATCTACTCTCAAGCCAGGAGGGCTAAAGCGCAAGCTAGAGAAAAGAGACTATACCAGGTCAGTCTCCTGTCTGAAGTGAAATTGATTTATGATTTATGACTGATTAAGTGCAGTTGTACTTAATCAGTTGTAGCAGTTGCCATGTAGTTTGACCACAAATTAAATTTCAGGACTGTCAGTGTGAGGATCAATTTCATGATATCTGCATAATTTCAAACACTTTGATTCTATCGGGGCTTCTATTAAGCTATAAATGTGTTCCTTAAATTTTGGGAAAGTCTTAACAGTCCGGTAACCCAATTGTTTGTAGAAAACTCAAATTTCCCACTTTGAAAAACTTTTTTAAAAAATATGAATGTTGACTAATTTAATAAAACATCAGAATATAAAAATTAAATTGCATAGAAATAATTTAAACACCTCAAATCTGCACGCTATTTATCATTTTCAGTGGATGCAAAATATTAGAAAAATGGAATTTGCCATACACCGCTCCCAGTGACTGTTACATGAACAGCTTTTAGAAGCCAAAGTTTTACATTCAGATTTTTCAAAAAAATGTTAAGCTTAATAAATATTAGTACAAAAAAAAATAAAAGTGCAGCAACAATTCGAATTCCAATTTATGACAGAGAAATGCAATTCACTCTTTATAAAGAAAGTTCAACTTCAAATAAAGGGCCACATTCAGTTGAGTGAGCAAAAGGTTTATCACATGAAAACTCATGGCCGAGATTCAATTAAGAAATACATATGTCATAGTTTTCTGTTTACCTTACTCTCCACAGCAGGTTTTGTCATTGGTGAGGCAAAGTAGCCCTTTAGTCTTAAAGGGGTTGTTCAACTTTAATTTAACTCTAAGTATGATGATATCATGAGACATGGGGTTGGTAACTCACAATGCACATGTTGACCCCAGTAATATATAAAGACTCTGGACACGAGGTGAGGTGGTGAAAGGCCGCAGCTTATTTTATTCCAACACATATAATAACACTCATGGGATCGCAGGGGGTATTAACTCCCTGCTCCCTACTATTTGCAATTGGTGTTAATTTTTTGTTATTTGTGTTTTTTGAGTTATTAAGCTTTTTATTCAGCAGCTTGCTAGTTTGCACTTTCAACAGTCTGTTTGTTAGGGTGCAAATGACCCTATTCACACTGTAGCATGAGTTTGATATAGGAGTTAATTCCGGCAACACAGAATCATAATTTCCACATTCTATTTGAATCAGTGGTTAAGCAGGTTGCTTAGCAATGCACCATTCTCATGACTGCGGGCACCAGAAATTGTGATCTCAATGCAATACAGTGGCAATGCAACCCAGCAACTTTATTCATTTATTATAAATATCCCTGATTTTTCAAATGATAACGGAACTCTGTTGTGCAGGCCTTTTTGTTATTGGGGACCCAGAGTAAATATCCTTTTTGCCCTGCCAATCAGCAATCAGGCTTGTAAAATTTAAATAATGAATGCTGTACATATGTCTGTTTGGATTCCATGGCCTATAGAGGCAGATTTATCAAGGGTCGAATTTCGAAGTAATGGGAGTTTTTTTTTGTACTCCCATAATGTCGAAATTCGAATTAAAATAATTTAAAAAAGTTTTTTTTTCAGGTGAATAGGTGCATATTTGTTTAAAATCGAATCACACGTATCGAAGTAATATCGCATTCGAATAGTATGATTCAAAGTTTTTCCAAAAAAAAAAACCTTTGATTTATCACCAATTGACTCCAAATAGGTTCTAGGAGGTCCCCCATAGGCTAAAACAGCAATTCAGCAGGTTTTAGATAGCAAATGGTCAAAGTCTAATTTTTAAAGAGACAGTACAAGATAAATTTCGATATTCCAATTCAAATCGAATTTGAACTTGGTCGAAGTACATAAAAATTAGCTTGAAATTCGAATTTTTTTTTAATTCAAATTTTTACTTTGACCTTTGGTAAATCTGCCCCTTAAAGTCCAAATGGTAAAAACACAAAAAATTTGATTCTTTTTATTATAAAATCCAAATTTTTAGTGGATAAAAAACCTCAACTTTTTCAAGACTCATTATACCCTGAGGATGCAAAAAGTTAGAATTCAAAAATACTCCATCTTCAACTTATCGAAGTCCTGTAGAAGTCAATGGCAATAGTAGAGGCTGTTAGTCGAACAGTCAGTACTAATATGGGAGTGAGATCAGCTACCCAGACATTGACATCTCACCCCTTATTTCCTATATTCCTTATCTGCATATCTTATCTATCCCTGGGGGGTGCCATAATGTAAGGGAGCTAGCACTCGGGGATATTTAGTCACCTGGCGACTAATCGCCTCTTCTGCGGGGAGACAATCTCCCTGAAATGCCTTCCTCCTGCTATAATGAGAAAACGCCAGCGTGAGGAAACTTCGGAAATCTAAGTGCTGCGAGTGCATTTGCGCTGGCATTTCTCATTATAGCAGGCAGAAGGCAAGGGGAAGGCAGTTCGGGGAGATTGTCGCCCTGCAGAAGACGCTACGAGTCGCCAGGCGTCTAAATCTCCACCAAACTGCACATGTGCTTGAACCCATAGGCACCCTGTGATTAAAATTGCTTTCCTGATACCCTGGAGCAGTTATCCTTTTGATAAAAACCATAACCATCTTCCTTGGCTTCTTTCATCTTCTCTTTGTTCCAGTTCAGACAGAGGCATACGCTGTAAAGTGAAAAACAAACCAAAAAGCTGCCTTTTTTCAACCTATTGTGAATGTGCCTGCCTGTGCCTGAGAGACAGAAAAGGAAGAAGACTGGGAAGAGATCAGCTTCTCCAAAAATAGCCCGGGTGGTGCAGTTTTCTGCAACAGGAGCACCGATCTGGGGTATAAAGTAAACATTTATAATCACTTGGGGATACCTAACATTTCTCACTCCCCAGTGAATTTAAGTTTAGTTATGTTCTCTCCTACCTCTCTTTAATTACAGATTCCTCCCACATTAAAGGAGGTTGCTTTGGGGTCAGTTTGGGGGTTGACTTGTTTGGGCCATCCACTAAGGGGCCAATTCATTAACTTCGAGTGAAGGAATAGAAGAAAAAAAACTTCGAATTTCGAAGTGTTTTTTTGGCTACTTCGACCATCGAATGGGCTACTTCCACCTTCGACTACGACTTCAATTCGAAGGATTCGAACTAAAAATCGTTCGACTATTTGACCATTCAATAGCCGAAGTACTGTCTCTTTAAGAAAAAACTTCGACCCCCTAGTTCGCCACCTAAAAGCTACCGAACCCAATGTTAGCCTATGGGGAAGGTCCCCATAGGCTTGCCTAATTTTTTTTGGTCGAAGGATAATCCTTCGATCGTTGGATAAAAATCCTTCGATCGTTCGATCAAAGTATTTGCGCAAAATCCTTCGACTTCGATATTCGAAGTCGAAGGATTTTAATTTGGCAGTCGAATATCGAGGGTTAATTAACATACATATCTGCCCAGTTCCTGTTTATATTTGTAAAGGTGGGCAAGATAGGTGTAGTTAACATACAAGCATAACTGTGAATCTTTATTTGAGTTGCGATTGCCCTTAAGAGCTTTTTAAATATGGCAGAATTGCAAATTGCAAAACTTAATGCGCACACTCTACATATAGGTTACACCACATCTTTGGTGGCGGAAAAAATATTTGCCAACAGGTTTTGCAAATTGGGAATTTATATTTGAATTACTATCTACACTAGTGATGGGCGAATCTATCTGTTTCGCTTCGCTGAATAATTCAAGAAACGCATTGAAGTCAATGGCCGTCAAAATAACTTTAACAAGTGACCGTTTTTGACGTGAGCGTGATAATTTTGTCCAAATGCATTAAAATCAATGGGCGTCCGAATAATTTTGACGCACGTCAGATTTTGTGTATGCGCCAGTCTTTTTGTCAAGACAGATCTTTTGGTGGAGAATTTCTGATGCAGTTTCGCAAAAACATTTGTGGGCGGTGAAACCCGGAAATTTGCCGCAAATCCATGACTGCCGAATTTATTCACCCATCACTAATCGACACTATATGTGTGCACAACAAACGTGCACTGTGGTTGTGCTCAGGCAAAAACCCATTTGCTTCAGGTCTAGAAAGTCACAGCAACCGAAAGAAGAAGCCGGAAGTCGACCGCTCAATGGTGCTCCCTGGAAGAATCTCGAGCTGGTGTCATTTTCTGTTGATAGGAGCACTGACCCGGGGGTGTAAGGTAAGTAAATACAATCACTTGCCTAACTTTTGGCACCCCCAAGTAAAAAGCACCTTTCCTTCTCGCTTAAAATATAAGCACCTGCTTTGGGGCCACTGGGAGCAAAATCCAAGGGGTTGGTAAGCAACATGTTGCTCCAAAGCCACTGACTGGGGACCTCTGCCCTAAAAAAACACTTAATACTTAGTGTCACATGGCAACAAGTACATGCCAGAACCTGCCAGTGACCATCATTCAGAAATGACTGGTAGTTTTAGATGTGCCTGAGACTAGCCACATAAACTAAAATCTTGTCAGCATGAAATCTGATATTAATTGTTGTATGTATATTAGATATTATACAAGTATATATATACTGTACTATCATTAACAGTTATTCAGTCTTTCAGTTTGAAGTCAGGGAGAAGTCAAATGCATTAATAATGAAGCAGGTTATTTGAAGTGTAGTGGGTGGAGAACAATAGGATAAAGTGAATCATGGGAGTGGGATGAAAATCACTCTCATACCAGATGGGTGGAGAGATAATGAATTGCATTTATCCCACACAGGTTAAGGACTTGTCAGTTTGTGAGTATATCATTGATTACCATTACATAGTTACAGAATGGGGTATGCCCATGTGAATATAGTGATCCCGTTATTGTACTGCATCTTCCAATATACTTCATTTGGAATGCTTATAATGAGTGAGGGGATAAATCCCCTATAGTAGAAGGAGCAGAGAAAGCATAGAAGAAAGACCTGCCAATGAACAACTAAACTTCAAAAAAGAGGTAAGGTAAAAATTATTAGGAATGGAGCAATCCCTGATTTTGGCTGGATACCGAACCAAAACAGAACCCTCGCATCTGACGGAAATTGCCAGCATGTAGGCAGAAATACCTGTATCACGTATGCCAACTTTTTTTTAATCATATACAGTTCAGATTCGTTGCAGCCAGGCTCTTGGATTCGGCTAAATCTAACTCCTGCTAAAATTTACTTGGGTTTGGCTGAATCCCGAAATGAATCTGGTGCATTCTTAGAAACTATGTACATTATATATCGGAGTTCCAACTCAATATATTGGGGATCAACTCACAATATACCTTGCATATAGAATATAAAATTAAAAATATAGAATATGTTAAGTTATTATTCGTTTAGAGTTACATTACATGGCAGCAAAGAAAACAGTGGAATTTGCATCAGAATTTCAATTAACAGTCCTGTAACATAAGCTTCTAAAATAGACAAACTTAATTTTCTGCTTGATGATTTGTAACAACCCCTTAGTTTCTCAACAACTGTCCAGAGCACATTCAGCATATTGGCATCACAGATTCCAACTGTTGACCCCTTCTGTACAACTTTAAAGACCTGGATAATTAGTGTTACAGTATATAGATGCTGAACCTTTAGGCTGGGGCCTTCTTTGTATTGCATTTACTTTACCCCCTGTCAAGGTTTTTGCTGCTTTTGCACCCATGTGAAATAATTTTATAAGGTGGCTGATGCACACTTGGGTGATGCTTATAAGCTGCAAATATCATTTGGGAGTAACACATACCTAGGGGATGGTACTTACTTTGTATCAATACCTGGAATTATATCATTAGAGGTGGTGCTTTGCTTGTTATTTATAGGACCTACTCTGAGAGATAAGAGTAGGTCTGTGCAGTATAGACTAAATTTAAGGGGTTCAAATGGTAAATTCGAATTTAAAACCAACTCAAATTTGAATGTGAGATTTATCACTAGTGATGGGCGAATTTGCGCCGATTTGCTTCGCCGGAAAATTTGCGAATTTCCAGCAAAATTCGCAAAATGACGAAAAATTCGCGAAACGGCGCCGGCGTCCTGTTTTTGACACCGACGTCCGTTTTTTTGATGCCGACGCCCATTTTTTGGCGCCGATGCCTGTTTTTAATGCCGGCTAACTTTTGCCAGCGAATTTTCACGCCCGTTTCGCCAATTTATTTGCCGGTGGCGAATCACACAAATTCGCCGCAAATTTGCGCCTGGCGAATAAATTTGCCCATCACTATTTATCACATCTCAACCCTGTAATTAGACTATTCTCCACTTAAAACCTGCCGAGTTCATGTAGAAGTCAATGACAGAGGTCCCTTGAACTATTTTAAGATGTTAATAGTAGTGATGAGTCAAATTTTTGTCAAGTTTTGCTTAGAAAATGATGCCCCAATCGGAGAAAGAAAATGTTCAGCGTCAAAAATATTTTGACGTGCAAAAGTCAATGTTTTTTTTGGAGGAAAACTCAATTCGATTCGATTTTTGGGGTCGGGACTATTTTATCGAATTTTAGACGTCTGAATTTGAATTGTGAATAAAATGTATTAGAGTTCACATAACTCTAAAATTTGACCTTTGATAAATAATCCCCCAAAAGAAACTGAGTCAGCAAGAGCCTTTCAAACTTAAATAATCTCCTGCTTAAAGTGCTAGGAACCACTACTATAGCTACCATTGCAGGTAACAAAATACATCCCACAAGCTGGATTAAAGTTCTGCAGTGTGCAAAGCTTTGAAACCCCAACTGTCAGCTAGGCTTGCACAATAATCATCTTGCATTTTCTGTGGCAGTCAGATTTTTATTTCAGCTTCCAAGTTTTCAATCAGTTGAACTAATATTATATGAGATTCAGGGCATTATGTAATAAAAAGCACTGGGGGTCATTTATCAACACCGGGCAAATTTGCCCATGGGCAGTAAACCATGGCAACCAATGAAATTGCTGTATTCATTGTTTTACCTGCAGCTGGGTTTAAAAAGCTAATCACGTATAAGTTGCTATAGGTAACTGCCCATGGGCAAATTTGCCCAGCATTGATAAATGAGCCCCACTATGTTTGCCCAGGAGCAGTAACCCATAGCAAGCAATGAACAGGTAGCATTTACTAGTCACCTGTTTAAAAGCAAATATCTTATTGGCTGCTATGCGTTACTATTCCTGAGCAAAATTCGTGTTTATAACATACGGGGAATAAACTTCTAGAGGATTATAAGCCATTTTTTATATGTAAGTGTCATGTCTCCAGCATACGCTTTTACCATATTTGGGATTTTCCTATTCATTTGCTCGGAGCTCCCTCCTCTGGACACTTGTTGTAAGTGTACAACGTCACTTCCTATATCCATTTTTTTCACCTCCATAAGGCTTATGGCAGAATTTGGACTAATCAGGCTACAGTACGCCCACCATGTGACCTAGAGCAATGCCTTGTGGGAGCCAGGACTCCATTTTACAGACCATGCTGCTGGAAGAAGCACACAGTTCTGCATCTCCCTTATGATAGAATCGCTGGTAAGGAAATAGTTACACCAAAACACCTCCACAGCTGCCAGAAACCCCAGAGGCATTGCTACAGAGACATTTATGCCAGTATACATATTTTATACTGCAGTTATATATTCATTTGCATGTTTTCATCTAGTTCATTGCAACCCTACTTATTATCTTTTCTGCTGTTTGTATTACAGTTTCACCTCTATTCCACTTGCTTATTCAGTAAAATCTACAGACTCCAAGCTTAGTCTCTTTATTGGATTGTGGAAAGGTTTAGCTGCATGTCGAACTACACACTGCCCCAGGGTAATACGTAGCGAGGACAGAACAGTGAAACAGCGCTACCTCAAAGGCGAGATTGAACTGTATCTCACTGCATGCGCAGTGAAACAGCGCTACCACAAAGGTGGGATTGAACTATAACTCACTGCATGCGCAGTAAAACAGCAGCTGACACACAAGTGATTAAACCAGCTACGCTGCAAGCTCAGACAACAGTATATTACAGTGATCCGGATTCAGACACTGCTGTTAAGTTATTACAGCACAAAGAGCCATTATAGCTAAAACAGGCAAAGGCTTATCCAACATCTCATAATGTCACAGAAGAAGTCATCTTCACTAGTGACCAGGTCCCAAGTTTCAGGCTCCTCTCATCGCTCATCTGTTACCAATGCAGCCGCCATTGCCCGCGCAAAGGCAGAAGCCGCAAAGGCCCG
Organism: Xenopus petersii; assembly: GCA_038501925.1. Taxonomy (NCBI): domain Eukaryota; kingdom Metazoa; phylum Chordata; class Amphibia; order Anura; family Pipidae; genus Xenopus; species Xenopus petersii. Next base: position 73,095,052 of record CM076685.1, read on the forward strand.
TGCCGCCTTCGCAGAGAGGGAAATGGAGATAAAGGTAAAGAGTGCACTCTTAGAAGCAGAAAGGAAAAAAGAGAGTGCACGCTTAGGAGCAGAGAGGGAAGCAGAAAGTGCACGCTTGGAAGAAGAGAGTGCACGCTTAGGAGCAGAGAGGGAAGCAGAAAGTGCACGCTTAGAAGCAGAAAGGAAAAAAGAGAGTGCACGCTTGGAAGCAGAGAGTGCACGCTTAGGAGCAGAGAGGGAAGCAGAGAGTGCATGCTTAGAAGCAGAAAGGGAAGCGGAAAGTGTTCGCTTAGAGGCAACCCTAGAAAAGCTGGCCAGAGAGAGAGAAGCTGCAGCGACTTTGGCAGAAGCAAAAGCTCTAGAGATGATTGTGTACCCTAGCAGCGAAGGACACAGTGAGGTACCTAATCTTGAGACTGAACCCCACGACCCACTACAACGCACTAGAGAGTATGTCTACCAGCACTCCAGACAAGACACAGATTCTCTTTCAGCACAGCAACCAAGCCAACATGCTGCTCCTGAACCAAGCCAAGGATGCCATACACCTTCAAAGGCCATCAGCAAGCTACAATTGTATCACAGAAACCACGCTGAGCAAAGTGATCCTGCCTACAACACCCACTTCAACCAGGTACCCAAGCCTAGGGTTAACCCTGCACCTACCTCTTCAGCTGTGTCACAACAGTATGTCACAGTCCAGCCTAAAAGAGAACCTCCAGACAGGTATGACTATACAACACCTTCTCACTATTACACTCAGCCACCCTCTTATCCTGGTAGTAACCAGGTAACAATGGACTTTGCCAAGTTCTTTGCAAGACGTGAGCTAGTCACAAAAGGACTTGTAAAGTTTAACGACCGCCCAGAAGGCTTCAGAGCCTGGCGATCCTCCTTTCGGAACACTATCAGAGATTTAGACCTTTCATACAGTGAGGAAATCGACCTCCTTATCAAATACCTAGGAACTGAGTCTGCAGAGCATGCCAAAAGGATCAGAGTCATTAACATAAATCACCCAGAGACTTGTCTCAGAATGATCTGGCACAGACTTAATGAGTGCTATGGCTCAGCAGAGGTTGTAGAAAATGCACTCTTCAAGAGAATTGAAGACTTCCCTAAAATAACCAATAAAAGTTACCAAAAACTTAGGGAATTAAGCGACTTGTTAATGGAACTACAAGTAGCCAAAGCTGAAGGAGACTTACAGGGGCTTGCATTCCTAGACACAGCCAGAGGTGTTAACCCCATAGTACAAAAATTGCCCTATAACTTACAAGAGCGGTGGATGGCACACGGGTCAAAATTCAAAGAAATGCACAATGTTCCATTTCCTCCTTTCACTGTATTCATGGACTTTGTATACCAACAAGCCAAGATGAGAAATGACCCCAGCTTTGATTTCACTTTGCCACATACCACCCCTTCAGTACCTAATACTCGCAAAGCAGCAGTAACAGTACACAAAACTAATGCTTCCTCTTTAGATTCCTTCCACAGATCGGCAGAACCTTCTCATGAGGAGACAAGGAATAAAGACCCTGGTAAGCAGTGTCCTCTACACCAGAAGCCTCACCCTCTTCTGAAATGCAGAGCTTTCAGAGAGAAGTCCATAGAGGACCGCAAAGCTTTCCTCAAGGAAAACAACATCTGCTACAGGTGCTGTTCATCAACATCTCATCTTGCCAAGGACTGTAAGGTCAGTGTAAAATGCATAGAATGTGACAGCACGCATCACAACACAGCTTTACACCCTGGGTCAGCCCCATGGACTGTATCTTATACCAAGAGCGCCAGCAAGCATGGCGGGGAGGAAGATAGCACTGTCACAAACACACAAGAAATCACTTCCCAATGCACAGAAGTCTGCAATGGTGCCGTAGGAGGCAGATCCTGCTCCAAAATTTGCCTGGTCAGAGTATACCCGACAGGCCAAACAGATAAAAGCATTAAGCTCTATGCAATCCTGGATGACCAGAGCAACAGATCTTTAGCCTGCCCAGCCTTCTTTGATGCATTTAAAATCAAGGGTCCAAACACTCCTTACTCTCTAAAGACATGCTCAGGAGTTGTTGAGACAGCAGGAAGAAGGGCATCTGGATATCAAGTAGAGTCCATAGACGGAAAGGTATGCCTACCCTTACCAACTATAATAGAATGCATCCAGATCCCAGATAATAGATCTGAAATCCCTACACCAGACATAGCTAAGCATCATGTACACCTGAAGCGCATAATGCACTTAATCCCCGAACTCGACCCTAAGGCTCAGATAATGCTTCTCCTTGGAAGGGATATCCTGCAAGTCCACAAAGCAAGGGACCAGATAAACGGCCCTCACAATGCACCTTACGCCCAGAAGCTAGACCTTGGATGGGTCATAATCGGAGACGCTTGCCTTGGAAGTGTACACAAACCAGTCTGTGTAAACAGCATGCTCACAAATACATTAGAAAATGGACGCCCCTCCATTTTCCCACCATGCCAAAACCAGTTCCTAATAAAGGAAAAACCTTACAGCACCAGCCTGGGACACACACCCCTCCACCTTTCTGATGATAGTTTCACCCATGACAGTGATCAGGATCATTTAGGATGCACAGTGTTCCAGAGAACAAGAGAGGACAACCAATTAGCGATGTCTATTGAAGATAAACTCTTTCTAAAAATAATGGAACAAGAACTAGTTAAAAACAATTCAAACAGTTGGGTCGCCCCTCTACCCTTTAGGCCTCAGAGACAACGCTTACCTAATAACAGAGAGGAAGCCCTTAGACGTTTCTCTTCTCTCAAACGCAACTTTCAAAGAAAACCAGAGATGAGAGATCACTTCTTTTCTTTCATGGCAAAAACATTTGAGAATAACCATGCAGAGATAGCACCCACCCTCAAAGACTCAGAGGAATGCTGGTACCTACCAATATTTGGGGTGTACCACCCAAAGAAACCAGGACAGATTAGAGTGGTCTTTGATTCCAGTGCCAAATTCAAAGGTGTCTCCCTAAACGATGTTCTCCTCACAGGCCCCGACCTCAATAACAAACTTTTGGGAGTTCTCCTTCGTTTCCGCAAAGACTCTATTGCCTTTATTGCTGACATTCAACAAATGTTTCATTGTTTTCTTGTCAGAGAGAAAGACAGAAATTTCCTGAGATTCCTTTGGTTCAGAGATAACGATCCTTCTAAAGACATCACAGAGTACCGCATGAGGGTGCACATCTTCGGCAACAGTCCTTCACCTGCAGTCGCAATTTACGGGCTCAGGCGCTCTGCTCAAGAATGTGAGGTAAGGTACGAGTCAGATGTTGCACAATTGGTAGAAAGAGACTTCTACGTAGATGACTGCTTAAAGTCCTCACCCTCAAGTGAAGCCGCAGTCAGCCTTCTCAAAAGAGCACAAGAAGTACTTGCCTGCTCCAACCTCAGGCTCCACAAGATAGCTTCTAATAGCAAAGCAGTGATGGAAGCCTTCCCTTCCCAAGACCATTCAAATGATCTAAGAGACTTAGACTTGGGAGCTGATTCCTTACCTGTGCAACGGAGCCTGGGGCTTCTGTGGGACTTAAAATCTGATACCTTTGCCTTTCAAGTAAACAGAGAAGAAAAACCCTTCACTCGCAGAGGTGTTCTGTCCACAATAAATAGCCTGTATGATCCTCTAGGATTTGCTGCTCCCGTCACCATACAAGGTAAAGCACTTTTAAGAGACTTAACCCTAGAATCATCTGATTGGGACACCCCACTGGCTCCTGACAAAGGTAATTCGTGGAGTGAATGGAGAAGTTCCCTAAAGGCTCTCGACAACTTTTGTGTTACACGTCCATATGCCCCGGTACCTTCTACAGAGGTACAAAGCCAAAGACTTTGTGTGTTCTCTGATGCTTCGGTTAAGGCCATAGCTGCTATAGCATACCTTAAAACTGTGGATATATATGGACAATGTCACATTGGGTTTGTTATGGGCAAGGCAAAACTGGCGCCAATCCCAGAACACACTATACCCAGACTAGAACTCTGTGCTGCAGTCCTAGCTGTAGAGCTAGCAGAGCTCATCACAACAGAGACAGGCAGAGAACTCAAAGAGACTGTGTTCTATACAGACAGCAAGGTAGTACTAGGCTACGTCTATAACGAAACCAGAAGGTTTTATGTTTTTGTCAGCAACAGGGTGCTCAGAATTAGACGATCCACTCATCCAAGACAGTGGAACTATGTACCCACGGACTGCAACCCTGCAGATCATGCAACCAGAGCTGTTGCCGCAAGTCATCTTAAAGACACGTCTTGGCTCACAGGACCAACATTCTTGTACAACACAGGGCAAACTAATCCTGAAAGTGAGACATTTGAACTAGTAGATGCCAACTCAGATGGTGAAATTCGTCCACAAGTGTCTACATGTCATACAACGACCACTGACAACCAACTTAAGTCCAACAGATTTAACAGATTCTCAACCTGGAAATCACTCATCCGAGCTGTCACTTGCTTAACCCACATAGCTCACTCCTTTAAACATACTGCATCTACAAATGTAAGTACCTGCAAAGGATGGCATCACTGCCAGAAGGTCTACACAGCGGCAGAATTTCAGAAAGCAAAACATGTCATCATCCGCACTGTACAACAAGAGACCTTTTCCAAAGAGATTGACTGTATCAGAGGAAACAAGCTTGTTCCCAAAGATAGCACTCTAAGGAAGCTGGACCCATTCCTTGACCAGACTGGCCTATTGAGGGTAGGTGGTTGTCTCAAAAACATGAAATTAGAGTTTGAAGAGAAACATCCTCTAATCATCCCTGGTCACCAAAACATTCCCAAGTGAAGATGGGAGAGTCCGCAAAGTTGAGGTCAAAACCTCCAAACAAGGAGAAACAAAATTGTTCTTCAGACCAGTAACAGAACTAACTTTATTATTGTCTCCTGAGGAATAATGGTGCCATCCATGGATGCCAGACGGGGAGTGTCATGTCTCCAGCATACGCTTTTACCATATTTGGGATTTTCCTATTCATTTGCTCGGAGCTCCCTCCTCTGGACACTTGTTGTAAGTGTACAACGTCACTTCCTATATCCATTTTTTTCACCTCCATAAGGCTTATGGCAGAATTTGGACTAATCAGGCTACAGTACGCCCACCATGTGACCTAGAGCAATGCCTTGTGGGAGCCAGGACTCCATTTTACAGACCATGCTGCTGGAAGAAGCACACAGTTCTGCATCTCCCTTATGATAGAATCGCTGGTAAGGAAATAGTTACACCAAAACACCTCCACAGCTGCCAGAAACCCCAGAGGCATTGCTACAGAGACATTTATGCCAGTATACATATTTTATACTGCAGTTATATATTCATTTGCATGTTTTCATCTAGTTCATTGCAACCCTACTTATTATCTTTTCTGCTGTTTGTATTACAGTTTCACCTCTATTCCACTTGCTTATTCAGTAAAATCTACAGACTCCAAGCTTAGTCTCTTTATTGGATTGTGGAAAGGTTTAGCTGCATGTCGAACTACACACTGCCCCAGGGTAATACGTAGCGAGGACAGAACAGTAAGTGCTCAGAAAGTAAAATGTGGCTGTCATGATGTAATATAGGAGGATACTCCTGCTAGTACTGTTCTTTTCTACTGGGGTCACTGAACTTTCTGCTATGATCTTAACAAGGGATGGGAGGGGTTTGCCAATTGATAACGGCCTTTGGCTTATTTCTGATATGGCAAGCTTTTTGGCAAAGAAAAACTGTGGCACCGAGAGCTTCTGAAGGTTTTATAAATTACAAAAGGAAAATTACAGAGATTGCAGAGCAACTATGAATTGGCCTCATAGTGTAGAATACAACAAAGCTGCATCAGTGTTTCATATGTAGAATTGTGTGAAAATATTTGCTAATATTTGTAGTACAATGAAGTATCCACGGGAATCCATGCTTGGTGAAAAAATTAGCTTATCCCTAGTCAGAAGGATTCAGGCCACGAGACCCTTAATTTTTTGAACTCCAACTATGAGTACATTTTTATACAAATATTGTCCTGATTTTACATTTTCATGTACCATACACTCATATCTAAGGAATACTAAAAAATGACTCTACTACAGAATATACCAATATCTGAAAAATTGGTTAGCATTTTATTGTTCCCTGTCTGCCAGAATTTCTCTGGCTGTACATTCATTCCCATTACAATTTATTGTCTGTTTAATGCCAGCTTTTATCTCCTGTATACCAATAAAACTATGTGGCGCTGTTTCTCTGTCTCTTACAAAATTTGTCTCTGTGGATTGCAAGCTTTTGGTTCCCTAACATCTTTCAAGTTGTGTGTCATTAACTCTATGGATTGCACGTTCTGTTGTTCAAGCTTTATGGATTGCTAGCCATTAGTTCCTCTTTATATTCCTCAGTGGGACAGTTCATTCATAGATTATAGCTTTTTGTGTGAGTAATTTATTGGAGGGAGAGAAGTAATTGGGTTCTTTGTCTCCAAAGTGGTTTTCCAAAAAAAAAAAAAAAATGTTATGTCAACTAATTACCAGCTTAGTATTGTCTTTTTAATTCTGTTAGAAACACATGTTGGACAAGGGCAATGGGCAATTGCGGTGCGCACAAAAAGTTAGTGTGAAAACACAACATTTTGCATTAGTTCCAACCCTAGCAGACAGTTTTTAAAAACTGCACGCACATGTTTAAAATGTGCACACAAAATATTTTTTTTTGCGCACACATCACAAAGAAGGAACATTGAACAAAGGGGTAAACTTCCCTTTTAAAGTAGAAGGAAAAGCATTGTGCACTTGGGGGTGCCAAATGTTAGGCAACACCAAGTGATTGTATTGTTTTCAGCAGAAAACTGCACGGAACCTGGGGTTATACCAGTAAACACCATGGAGCGATCCTCTTCCGGCTTCTTCTTTCTTCAAATTTCCCAAGGCAAGTGAATGTGCAAGTTGGATGAAATCAGTGCCGGGCCAACCCAGCCAGGCACCCTAGGCAACCTGGCCGGTCATGGAGCCGGCTGCGTGTGTGCTTGGGTGCGCATGCGCAAATGTGCGCTCGAGCGCGCATGCGCAAAAGTGCGCTCGAGCGCGCATGTGCGAAAGTCCGTTTGAGCGTGCATACGCGAAAGTACATGCACTCGAGTGCGCATGCGCAAATGCGTGTGGCAGTCGGAGAGAGACGGACCGGACAATGGGGTAGGCGTCAGAGCAGGTACGTGCCTGGCGCCCCCCAGCTTTGCGCCCTAGGCACGTGCCTACTCTGCCTACCCCTAGTTCCGGCCCTAAATGAAATAGCCAACTTTTTAGTTAAAGTTCAACTTTTCATTCTACTACCTATGCGCTGCCGCATGAAGGAAGAGGAATACGAAAGAGGATCATTACGTGGTGCTCACTGGTATAACTGTAGGCAGGTGCCATTTTCTGCTGATAGAAGCACCAGCCCGGGGTTTCAGGGAAGTCAATACAATTACTTGGGGGTGCCTAACATTTGGCACTCCCAAGTATACAAAGCCTTTCTCTCTCCTTTAAGCAGAGGCTGAGCTGCAACAGCTCCCTGGAGAAGAGGGCTGATCCCATGGTGGTCTGAAAGCCTTGCAAAGGTTGTTCACCTTTCAACCACTTTTCAGTTTAGCTGTTTATAGACTGTTCACCAGTAATAAAGACTTTTTTTTTTTCAACTGCTCTCTATGTTTTGTTTTTGACCCTTTTTCCAAAATATAAATTTAAAGTTTAATGTTCCTGGTGTATCATTCTGGCAGTTTAGTAATCTGTCAGTTTAGTGCAGATTCGGAACTGTTACAATTCGCTACATTAGTTGATACATTTCTCAGCAGTATCTGAGGAATAGTAACAACTGTTGTATCAATTCTAACAGTTGTCTTTTTTTTTTAAAGGCTTTTATTTTGCATTTTAAACAAAAACAAAAAACAAACAATAAACAGCACATATATGCTTTACACTTATTCAGCAACGTTTACAAGTATTTTATGTATAGCGACGGTTTGAAGAAATAATTAGCAAATAACCTCAATTATTTCAGAGTTCTTCTTATAAATCAATCATCTGAAAGGGATGCATGGGAGCTGACGTCTATCCAAGGGTCCCAAATTTTCCCAAATTTCCCAGGTGTTCCCCTAGCATTGTATGTCAGTTTGATTAATGGTAATGTACCATTGATTAAGTCAATCCATTGCTGCAGTGAGGGAGGAATAGGGCTCTAACAGTTGTCTTTAATGAAACTCAAAGATAAGACATGTATCAACTAAAGGTATCAATTTAGAACAGTTAGAGTAGCCCCTCCCCCCAGATGCTTTAGAATGACATAAAAATGAAACTTTAAACTTTAATATTAGAATATTGTGTCTATAGATTTGGCTGCTATGGGAACCCTGGAGTTACCAGCACCTTTAATATGCACTTAGAATAGGAGGCAGGAGATGCAGTGGCATCCTGTGCAAATATCTGAAAATTTTCACAGAAAAATATCTGAAAATGCAAGGAATGGGTGCAAGTATATTTAATGAATGGTGCAATCTTTGTAACTATGCCCTAATGTCTTCAGGATCCACTTAACCTGCCTGTATGATGTTGGCATCTGCAAAGCACTGGTATACCTAGAGGACATCAATATGTTCCTTGGAGAACTTTGTGTAGAACCTCACACATGCTTTAGCATACTAAGTGAGGGGCAATAATTACTCACCTTTTATTACTTGCCACTCAGCAATTCCTGCATTTAGTTCCTGTAGTGGCAATCAGAATATCTTGTTGTGGTTTATAGTTAATGTAATACTGCTTTGTCCAGAGTTCCAATTGTCATTTCTGTCTCTAAGGGCTGAGAAACAAAGAGCCAGACACAGGTAATTCTGATTATGCAACAGTTAACTTTTCTGCTGAATGACAGCTCCACATGGCCATGGCTATAGCAGCTTGGCGTCTCTTGCTCACAGTTTGTGTATGAAATGCGGATCAATACTTCAGTACACAGAAGAATTATTCTAAGAAAACACTGAGTAACAGGACCAGGCAACAAAAGAAACAGATGTTCAAAGAGAAGAAACTCTGCACCATGTCGGGGGGAGTAATGGCCAGTGCTCTGAATTGTATTATATTGTGAGGTGTTGAAGGACACAATGTACTAGACTTTTTGACCAACAATGTTTTTCTATGTAATGTTATTGAATTATATGAATGTTATTGTGCAGATCATTTCTGACCTGGAATTGAAAAGCAAAGCTCTGGAAATACAATGAAGAGTAGAGATGGCGCGAACTGTTCGCCGGCGAACTTGTTCGCGCGAACATCGGGTGTTCGCGCTCGCCGGAAGTTCGCGAACGTCGCGCGACGTTCGCCATTTTGGGTTCGCCATTGTTGGCGCTTTTTTTTGCCCTCTCACCCCAGACCAGCAGGTACATGGCAGCCAATCAGGAAGCTCTCCCCTGGACCACTCCCCTTCCCTATAAAAACCGAAGCCCTGCAGCGTTTTTTCACTCTGCCTGTGTGTGCTGAAGAGATAGTGTAGGGAGAGAGCTGCTGCCTGTTAGTGATTTCAGGGACAGTTGAAAGTTTGCTGGCTAGTAATCGTGTTGATACTGCTCTGTTATTGGAGGGACAGAAGTCTGCAGGGGTTTGAGGGACATTTAAGCTTAGGTAGCTTTGCTGGCTAGTAATCTACCTTCTACTGCAGTGCTCTGTATGTAGCTGCAGTGGGCAGCTGTCCTGCTTCTGATCTCATCTGCTGACTGCTGCAATAACAGTAGTCCTTGTAAGGACTGCTTTTATTTATTTTTTTGTTGTTTTACTACTACTACTACTACTACTACTACTACTACTATAAGAGCCCAGTGCTATTAGTCTAGCAGTGTTGGGGAGTGGGACTGGTGTGCTAATCTGCTGCTCCTAGTAGTTCAGCAGCACCAACTGTAATTTTTTTTTTTTAATATTCATTTTTTTTTTATTTTACTTTTTTTTATTTTACTACCGCTGTAGTAGTGTATAAGTTGACCTTTTAGGCATTATTTGCCCTGTAGGCATTTTTTGCCCAGTGTGTTATTCAACCAACTGCCATCTAGCTGTGTGACCTTGTTCACATTCTGTCTAAATATCCATAATATTACCGTCTTCAGAAAAAACACCGGAGTGACTTTTTTCAAGCAGCCATAATATATTTTACGTAATCCGTATCCATCGCTGTAGTAGTGTATAAGTTGACCTTTTAGGCATTATTTGCCCTGTAGGCATTTTTTGCCCAGTGTGTTATTCAACCAACTGCCATCTAGCTGTGTGACCTTGTTCACATTCTGTCTAAATATCCATAATATTTCCGTCTCCAGAAAAAACACCGGAGTGACTTTTTTCAAGCAGCCATAATAAATTTTACGTAATCCGTATCCATCGCTGTAGTAGTGTATAAGTTGACCTTTTAGGCATTATTTGCCCTGTAGGCATTTTTTGCCCAGTGTGTTATTCAACCAACTGCCATCTAGCTGTGTGACCTTGTTCACATTCTGTCTAAATATCCATAATATTACCGTCTCCAGAAAAAACACCGGAGTGACTTTTTTCAAGCAGCCATAATAAATTTTACGTAATCCGTATCCATCGCTGTAGTAGTGTATAAGTTGACCTTTTAGGCATTATTTGCCCTGTAGGCATTTTTTGCCCAGTGTGTTATTCAACCAACTGCCATCTAGCTGTGTGACCTTGTTCACATTCTGTCTAAATATCCATAATATTACCGTCTCCAGAAAAAACACCGGAGTGACTTTTTTCAAGCAGCCATAATATATTTTACGTAATCCGTATCCACCGCTGTAGTAGTGTATACGTTGATCTTGTGGGCATTATTTGCACAGTGTTTTCTTCAAACCGCCATCTAGCTGTGTGAGCTTGTTCACATTTTGTCTAAATATTGATAATATTATCGTCTCTAGAAAAACTACTTGAGTTACTTTTTTTCAAGCAGCATTCTTATATTTTACGTAATCCGTATCCACCGCTGTGTATACGTTGACCTTGTAGGCATTATTTGCACAGTGTTTTCTTCAAACCGCCATCTAGCTGTGTGAGCTTGTTCACATTTTGTCTAAATATTGATAATATTATCGTCTCTAGAAAAACCACTTGAGTTACTTTTTTTCAAGCAGCATTCTTATATTTTACGTAATCCGTATCCACCGCTGTGTATACGTTGACCTTGTAGGCATTATTTGCACAGTGTTTTCTTCAAACCGCCATCTAGCTGTGTGAGCTTGTTCACATTTTGTCTAAATATTGATAATATTATCGTCTCTAGAAAAACCACTTGAGTTACTTTTTTTCAAGCAGCATTCTTATATTTTACGTAATCCGTATCCACCGCTGTGTATACGTTGACCTTGTAGGCATTATTTGCACAGTGTTTTCTTCAAACCGCCATCTAGCTGTGTGAGCTTGTTCACATTTTGTCTAAATATTGATAATATTATCGTCTCTAGAAAAACCACTTGAGTTACTTTTTTTCAAGCAGCATTCTTATATTTTACGTAATCCGTATCCACCGCTGTGTATACGTTGACCTTGTAGGCATTATTTGCACACTGTTTTCTTCAAACTGCCATCTAGCTGTGTGTATTATCGTTTCCAGAAAAACCAACTGAGTTTTTGTTGTTGTTGTTTTTTTAAAAATAATGCCAGGCAAAGGCAGGCCGCCACGCAGAGGCCGTGCTAGGGGCCGTGCTGCTATGCAATCCTGTGGCCCTAGCAAATTGCCCAGTTTTAAAAAGCCAATGACCCTGAACTCCCAAAATGCTGAAGAGGTAGTTGACTGGCTTACACAGCACACCCCATCCTCTACCGTTTCTAACTTTACCACAACATCCTCCTCATCCTCCACTGCTATGGCCACCCCACGTAACACTTCCTCCACCACCGGTGCCCCTTCTTCACTGGAGTCAGAGGAGTTATTTTCCCATGAGTTTCTTGAACTGAGTAATGCGCAACCATTATTGGCAGAAGAAGATGAAGGAGATGAGGACGTTACACCAGATTTAATTCTGGCAGAGAACACGACAGAGATGGACATAATGATGAGTGATGAGGAGGAGGTCCCCGCTGCTGCTTCCTTCTGTGATGTGTCAGAAGAAATTGATGCATCTGAGGAGAATGATGATGAGGAGATTGATGTTTTGTGGGTGCCTAGTAGAAGAGAGCAAGAGGAGGGTAGTTCAGATGGAGAGACGGAGAGTCAGAGAGGCAGTAGGAGAATAAGACTTAGAAGAAGCAGGGAGGACAGCCCGCAGGGATCAGTAGGGCAACAACATGTATCGGCACCTGTGTTCAGCCGGCCAACGCACCCGCCATTGCCGCCAATGCCGCCAACTTCTACTGTTACCGCCAGATCGCACACTTCCAAAAAGTCAGCAGTGTGGGATTTTTTTAATGTGTGTGCCTCTGACAAAAGCATTGTAATTTGCAATGAGTGCAGTCAGAAACTGAGCCTTGGTAAGCCCAACAGCCACATAGGTACAACTTCTATGCGAAGGCACATGAGCGGCAAGCACAAAGCACTTTGGGAGCAACACCTCAAAGGCAACAGGCAAACTAAAAGCCACACTCCTTCTGGTCCAGCATCTTACTGCTCTACCTCTGCTCTCCTTGACCCATCTGAACCACCCTCCACTCCGCCTTCCACCTTGACCACCTGTTCCCATTCCCAGTCATCTGCCACCAGCCAAGTTTCTGTGAAGGCCATGTTTGAGCCTAAGATGCCAATGTCTGACTGTCACCCCCTTGCCCGGCGTCTGACAGCTGGCTTGTCTGCACTCTTAGCCCGCCAGCTTTTACCATACCAGCTGGTGGACTCTGAGGCCTTCCGCAAATTTGTAGCAATTGGGACACCGCAGTGGAAGGTACCCAGCCGCAATTTTTTTTCTAAAAAGGGAATACCACACCTGTACCAACATGTGCAGAGCCAAGTTACCGCATCTCTGTCACTTAGTGTTGGGCCAAAGGTCCATATGACTACTGACGCATGGTCCTCCAAGCATGGTCAGGGCAGGTATGTCACCTACACTGCCCACTGGGTGAACTTGGTAATGGCTGGGAATGGGAAGCAGGGAATGGGTAGCTCAACAACAACAACAACAGTGGAGTTGGTGTCACCGCCACGGATTGCACGCGGTTCTGCCACCACCTCTACTCCTCCATCGCTCTCTACCTCGTCTTCTTCCTCTTCTTCTTCTTACTCTGCTGCTGGGTCCTCCTTCTCCTCCTCCACACCTGTGCACCCCCAGCTCCCCCTAGGCTATTCGACGTGCCAGGTACGCCGTTGTCACGCTGTCTTGGGGATGACGTGCCTGGAAAGCAAAAACCATACCGGATCTGTACTCCTGTCATCTCTGCAGTCACAGGCCGATCGGTGGCTGACCCCACACCAACTGCAGATCGGAAAAGTGGTGTGTGACAATGGAAGCAATCTGTTGGCAGCGTTGAGACTGGGAAATTTAACACATGTGCCCTGCATGGCACATGTGTTAAATTTAATAGTCCAACGTTTTGTCTCCAAGTACCCAGGATTCCAGGACGTTCTCACTCAGTCCAGAAAGGTGTCGGCCCATTTCAGACGTTCCTACACAGCCATGGCACGCCTTGCTGACATTCAGCAGCGCTACAACATGCCAGTCAGGCGTTTGATTTCTGACAGCCAGACTCGCTGGAATTCAACGCTCCTTATGTTGGAACGTCTGCTGCAACAACAAAGGGCCGTCAACGAGTACCTTTTTGAACTGGGTGGTAGGACTGGATCTGCAGAGCTGGGGATTTTTTTCCCCCGTTACTGGGTGCTTATGCGCGATGCCTGCAGGCTCATGCGACCTTTTGAAGAGGTGACAAATATGGTCAGTCGCACCGAAGGCACCATCAGCGACCTAATACCCTTCGCTTTCTTCCTGGAGCGTGCCGTGCGACGAGTGACAGATGAGGCTGTAGACCAGCGTGACGAGGAGCTGGAAGCGCACGATTTATGGTCGGAATCACCAGAACGAACCCAGGCACCTGCTGCAACGCAGGGAGAGGTGCCAGAAGTGGAGTCAGAGGAGGAAGGTGGCTTTGTGGAGGAGGAGGAGGAGGACCAACAGGAGCAGGCTTCCCAGGGGGCTTGTGGTGACCTTTTGGGGACCCCTGGTCTTGTACGTGGCTGGGGGGAGGAGACCGTGGATGATGCAGTCCTTGATAATGAGGAAGCGGAGATGGATAGCTCTGCATCCAACCTTGTGAGAATGGGGTCTTTCATGCTGTCATGCCTGTTGAAGGACCCCCGTATCAAGAGGCTTAAGGAGAAGGACCTGTACTGGGTCGCAACGCTACTAGACCCTCGGTACAAGCATAAAGTGTCAGAAATGTTACCAACATACCACAAGTCCGAAAAGATGCGGCATTTACAAACCAGCCTGCAAAACATGTTGTACAATGCTTTTAAGGGTGATGTCACTTCAGGAACTCATCAACATTCCAGGGGCAGAGGTGCCAGTAATCCTGCCACGAGCACACCTGCAAGGACAAAGCCCTTTGGCCGGTCTGTAACGTCAGACATGCAAATGTTTTTCTGTCCAAGGCAGCGCCACAACCCTTCTGGATCCACCCTCAAAGAACGCCTCGACCGGCAGGTAGCGGACTACCTGGCATTAACTGCAGATATCGACACTCTGAGGAGCGATGAACCCCTGGACTACTGGGTGCGCAGGCTTGATCTGTGGCCAGAGCTGTCACAATTTGCCATGAACCTCTTGTCTTGCCCAGCCTCAAGTGTGCTCTCAGAAAGGACCTTCAGTGCAGCAGGAGGGATTGTAACTGAGAAGAGAACTCGCCTAGGTCACAAAAGTGTCGATTACCTGACCTTTATTAAAATGAATGAGGGGTGGATCTCGGAGGGTTACTGCACGCCGGAAGACTTGTTCTGACTTCTATGCAGCTGTCCTTCTCTTCAAGCCTCATGACTCCACACACAGCTGTCCTTTAGCATCCTCCTCCCTCCGCCACCGTTACAAACTAGGGTGCAAACCCTACTGGTTTAATTTTTTCTGGCCTCTGTGCTTCAGTGGCTGCAACCAAAAAAACTGGGCAAACAATGTCTACAAGGTCAACGTATGGCGAAAAATGACTATTTTCAGCATTTATATGGCATATTTTTTCTGGCAACTGTGCTTCAGTGGCTGCGTCCAAAAAAATGCATATTTTCTGCATTTATATGGCATAATTTTTCTGGCCTCTGTGCTTCAGTGGCTGCAACCAAAACAATTTATATTTTCAGCATTTATATGGCATAATTTTTCTGTCAACTGTGCTTCAGTGGCTGCGACCAAAAAAATGCATATTTTCTGCATTTATATGGCATAATTTTTCTGGCCTCTGTGCTTCAGTGGCTGCAACCAAAAAAATTTATATTTTCAGCATTTATATGGCATAATTTTTCTGTCAACTGTGCTTCAGTGGCTGCGACCAAAAAAATGCATATTTTCTGCATTTATATGGCATAATTTTTCTGGCCTCTGTGCTTCAGTGGCTGCAACCAAAAAAATTTATATTTTCAGCATTTATATGGCATAATTTTTCTGGCAACTGTGCTTCAGTGGCTGCGACCAAAAAAATGACTATTTTCAGCATTTATATGGCATATTTTTTCTGGCCTCTGTGCTTCAGTGGCTGCGGCCAAAAAAACTGGGCAAACAATGCCTACAAGGTCAACGTCGTTGACCTTGTAGGCATTGTTTGCCCAGTTTTTTTGGCCGCAGCCACTGAAGCACAGAGGCCAGAAAAAATATGCCATATAAATGCTGAAAATAGTCATTTTTTGCCATACGTTGACTCAACGTATATGGCAAAAAATTACTATTTTCAGCATTTATATGGCATATTTTTTCTGGCAACTGTGCTTCAGTGGCTGCATCCAAAAAAACTGGGCAAACAATGTCTACAAGGTCAACGTATGGCGAAAAATTACTATTTTCAGCATTTATATGGCATATTTTTTCTGGCAACTGTGCTTCAGTGGCTGCGTCCAAAAAAAACTGGGCAAACAATGTCTACAAGGTCAACGTATGGCGAAAAATTACTATTTTCAGCATTTATATGGCATATTTTTTCTGGCAACTGTGCTTCAGTGGCTGCGTCCAAAAAAACTGGGCAAACAATGCCTACAAGGTCAACGTATGGCAGTTGTTTAAAGAGAACAGTAGATTACTAGCCAGCAAAGCTACCTAAGCTAAAATGTCCCTCAAATCCCTGCAGACTTCTGTCCCTCCAATACAGAGCAGTATCAAGCAGATTACTAGCCAGCAAACTTACTATCATCTGTCCCTGAAATCACTAACAGCTCTCCCCCTACACTATCTCTTCCAAGCACACACAGGCAGATTTTTCAGATACATTTTTGCCCTTGATCCCCCTCTGGCATGCCACTGTCCAGGTCATTGCACCCTTTAAACAACTTTAAAATCATTTTTCTGGCCAGAAATGTCTTTTTTAGATGTTAAAGTTCGCCTTCCCATTGAAGTCTATGGGGTTCGCGAACCGTTCGCGAACCGCTCGCATTTTTGCGCAAGTTCGCGAATATGTTCGCGAACTTTTTTTCCGACGTTCGCTACATCCCTAATGAAGAGACATACTATATAGATATCATACAGGAGCGCTAGCCATCAGCCTTGTATAGTCTTTTACAGATATGTCTTCAATTTGACAATCATTGTTCAGAATGTTGGTGTGTAACACATATATCAATTAACAATATATCACTTCTTTCTTTATATTCTCAACCAGGGAAGCATGCCTTCTATAGCCACTCTTCAAAGTTTCTTTATTATTTCTCACTCCTATACTACTCACTTCAAAGGATTTAAATCCCCTTCTTTGGAACAACATCCAAAAGATTCATGTAACAATATCTCTCTCTCTCTCTCTCTCTCTCTCTCTCTCTCGCTCTATCTATAGATCATCTATCTATATCTATCTATCTATCTATCTATCTATCTATCTATCTATCTATCTATCTATCTATCTATCTATCTATCTATCTATCTATCTCTCTATCTATCTCTCTATCTATCTATCTATCATCTAATCTAATTATACGTCACAATTTCTTGCTACACACACATCTTTATTCCTTATTTATTATAGCAAGCAAACAGATCTTCAATCCTCTTAGCTTACATGTGTTGGCTTGCCAAATAAACTCTGTCTACATCAATGAAATTGACTGCTAAGGCAATGTCTTTTGTTTAAGCTTTAGCTGCACATTCCAGGCCTAGCTGAATATGCACAGCACTTAATGGACAAGTATTTGATTTATATAACTGTAGTATAAAGAAAAGAAACGGAATTACTGTTGATATTATAAACACAATTACTGTAAAATCTCTTTGCCCTGATTTGGAGACACATCACCTAAAAAAACCTTTTAGTATTAAAACTTCCAATAAACTGATTGCTATAAAAACAACATGTTAAGCCTATCCATGTTAAAGTGGCAGAAATACATAATCTTAGCAGTAATCCTATGTCCCTTTAATATTTAAAGGGACAGCTAACCTTAATTTTTACATATACATTTATTAAATATCTACATGGCACTTCTTAAAAAAAATCTTTATCCTCTTTGTCTTTCCATTCGTTCAATCTTCAGTTTAAAATTTCAGGTGCTTTTTGGATTGGTGTTCACTGACTTCAAACTTGAATGTAGCTTACAAAATCCATATTTTATTATTCCATTAAAAAAGGCACTCCGTCACATAAAGGAACCATAGCTCAACGCGTTTCGTGTATCCAGCCACTTTCTCAAAAGCACACTGGTTCACACAAAGTTTGGGTATAAATCAAGGTAAGTGCCACCCATAAAATCATTAATTCTCAGCTCACCACAGAAAAGCATTACAAATGAGCAAACATAGTAAGGTAACAATTGACCAAACAAAAAAAGAGAGAAAATAAGAAAAAAGGAGAGAGAAAAAAAAAGGAGAAAGAAAAAAAGAGAGAGATGTGGTACATCGGGATAACAAAATTACAAATGTAGCATCATTTTCAAAAGTAACATGACAATTCCCAATCCCGGTTCATACCCCCCATATTCCTCTGTAGTCTTAAGGTGGTAGATCTTTGTAACTATGCCCTAATGTCTTCAGGATCCACTTAACCTGCCTGTATGATGTTGGCATCTGCAAAGCACTGGTATACCTAGAGGACATCAATGTAGACGTGGACATGACATACAATAGATTTGTTAAGGGTTCCTGCCCCTTTGTACATTGTGTTCCTTGGAGAACTTTGTGTAGAACCTCACACATGCTTTAGCATACTAAGTGAGGGGCAATAATTACTCACCTTTTATTACTTGCCACTCAGCAATTCCTGCATTTAGTTCCTGTAGTGGCAATCAGAATATCTTGTTGTGGTTTATAGTTAATGTAATACTGCTTTGTCCAGAGTTCCAATTGTCATTTCTGTCTCTAAGGGCTGAGAAACAAAGAGCCAGACACAGGTAATTCTGATTATGCAACAGTTAACTTTTCTGCTGCATGGCAGCTCCACATGGCCATGGCTATAGCAGCTTGGCGTCTCTTGCTCACAGTTTGTGTATGAAATGCGGATCAATACTTCAATACACAGAAGAATTATTCTAAGAAAACACTGAGTAACAGGACCAGGCAACAAAAGAAACAGATGTTCAAAGAGAAGAAACTCTGCACCATGTCGGGGGGAGTAATGGCCAGTGCTCTGAATTGTATTATATTGTGAGGTGTTGAAGGACACAATGTACTAGACTTTTTGACCAACAATGTTTTTCTATGTAATGTTATTGAATTATATGAATGTTATTGTGCAGATCATTTCTGACCTGGAATTGAAAAGCAAAGCTCTGGAAATACAATGAAGAGACATACTATATAGATATCATACAGGAGTGCTAGCCATCAGCCTTGTATAGTCTTTTACAGATATGTCTTCAATTTGACAATCATTGTTCAGAATGTTGGTGTGTAACACATATATCAATTAACAATATATCACTTCTTTCTTTATATTCTCAATCTCAACCAGGGAAGCATGCCTTCTATAGCCACTCTTCAAAGTTTCTTTATTATTTCTCACTCCTATACTACTCACTTCAAAGGATTTAAACCCCCTTCTTTGGAACAACATCCAAAAGATTCATGTAACAATATCTATCTATCTATCTATCTATCTATCTATCTATCTATCTATCTATCTATCTATCTATCTATCTATCTATCATCTATCTATCTATCTATCTATCTATCTATCTATCTATCTATCTATCCTAATTATACGTCACAATTTCTTGCTACACACACATCTTTATTCCTTATTTATTATAGCAAGCAAACAGATCTTCAATCCTCTTAGCTTACATGTGTTGGCTTGCCAAATAAACTCCATCTACATCAATGAAATTGACTGCTAAGGCAATGTCTTTTGTTTAAGCTTTAGCTGCACATTCCAGGCCTAGCTGAATATGCACAGCACTTAATGGACAAGTATTTGATTTATATAACCGTAGTATAAAGAAAAGAAACGGAATTACTGTTGATATTATAAACACAATCACTGTAAAATCTCTTTGCCCTGATTTGGAGACACATCACCTAAAAAAACCTTTTAGTATTAAAACTTCCAATAAACTGATTGCTATAAAAACAACATGTTAAGCCTATCCATGTTAAAGTGGCAGAAATACATAATCTTAGCAGTAATCCTATGTCCCTTTAATATTTAAAGGGACAGCTAACCTTAATTTTTACATATACATTTATTAAATATCTACATGGCACTTCTTAAAAAAAATCTTTATCCTCTTTGTCTTTCCATTCTTTCAATCTTCAGTTTAAAATTTCAGGTGCTTTTTGGATTGGTGTTCACTGACTTCAAACTTGAATGTAGCTTACAAAATCCATATTTTATTATTCCATTAAAATAGGCACTCTGTCACATAAAGGAACCATAGCTCAACGCGTTTCGTGTATCCAGCCACTTTCTCAAAAGCACATTGGTTCATACAAATTTCTGGTATAAATCAAGGTAAGTGCCACCCATAAAATCATTAATTCTCAGCTCACCATAGAAAAGCATTACAAATGAGCAAACATAGTAAGGTAACAATTGACCAAACAAAAAAAGGAGAAAGAAAAAAAGAGAGAGATGTGGTACATCGGGATAACAAAATTACAAAAATAGCATAATTTTCAAAAGTAACATGACAATTCCCAATCCCGGTGCATACCCCCATATACCTCTGTAGTCTTAAGGTGGTAGATCCAATATACTTCTTTTGCCAATAGCCTTTTATTCACATGACCTTTCCTAATCTCAGTACATGGTTTATCAATAACCTGAAACCGGATGTTCACAGGATCCACACACATGATCCAACTTCACATGGCTGGCTATCGGCAATTTCTCATCACCCCTGTCCACAGCAAATAAATGCTCCAAAATCCTAACTCCTACAGCATCTATGGTTTGGCCCACATACAGTATTGGGCCCCACAGTGGCAGGTAGCCAAAAAAACCACCCCTCTAGTCAGGCAATTGAAATACTGAGGAACTTTACATTGCTTTTTGGTGTATGTGCTAGCAAAATCTTTAGATATCTGGATTGCACTGCATCCACACTTATCGGTTCATTTAGATTTCAACCAATTTTTATTCTGTACATTAGAGATCCAGAAGGCCAGATTCCTGCATTTCCAAAACACAAAAGAGGGTTCCTCCTCCAAAACATCAGTTACGAGAGGGTCTTGCAATAATATGCCCAAATGTTTCGGGATAATATGTTTAATGTTACGTACCTTAGCGCTATTACGTGTGCAGTGTCCATTAACCTGCGTTGCTATTTTCCTAAAGACGCCATTCCCATCACCACTGGTACTCCCTTGTTCCAGATTCATCTCATTAGTCAAAAGGGAGTTATGTTTGGTATAACAGTTTTGCTCCAATAGACTATCCCTATCATAGCCCATAGCTGTTTTATACCCTCATTCAACAAACCTATCCTACAGCTCCATTGACTCCTTCATAAAATCACCCCAAGTAGAGCATACGTGTCTTAGACGTATAAACTGTCCAGTCGGGATGCCTCATGTACAAGGAGTAGGATTCCATTTGTGGCATGTAACAATGTATATCTTGTGATTGTCTTACGAAACAAGGTTATTTGAACTTTATCTTCTACTGAATGGAAAGCTATTTCCAAAAATAGAATACCTGAGACAATAATTTCATATGTGAAAGAAATCCCCTTGACTGCAAAATTATAAACACTGATAAAGGCTTTATATGAGTCCAGATTCCCATCCCAAATTCCCATACAATCATTAATGTAGCGATACAAATGTATAATGTTAGACCTGAATGGGTTTGAATCGCAGAAAACGTGGCGCCACTCCCCCCAACCCATGAAGAGGTTGGCATAGATTGGGGCAAAGGATGCCCCCATCGCAGCACTACGTTCTTGGGGATAAAAAACACTATTGAAATAGAAATAATTAGTATGTAACAAATAGTCTAAAGACTGTAGTATAAACTCATTTTGACATTTTTGGAAATATTGTTGTTTATCCAATATGTAATTGCCTGTTGTCAAGACCGCCGGGAGCGCGAGGAGTCGCGTCCGCTCCCGGCGGCGAAGGATCCAAGATGGCGGCGCCCAGGCAACCCACATGGGTTCCGACGCCGGCGCGGTGACGCCAGCGCGGCGCGCCGGTCGCAGGCGCGCTGACGCTGGCGCAAGGGCGCCAAATTCAAACTTAAAAGGACGCCTGAGGCGCCAAGATGGCGCCCGAAAATAGGATTCCGTTCCCTAATAGTTTCCTGGGTTCCCTTGCTGTTTTCCCTGCTTATCTGCCTGAATCCTTGTTGTGACCCCTTGCCTGGACCTGGACTTCGCTGATTCTCTGCCTGCTATTGACCCCTGCCTGTACTTGGACTTTGTTGTATTCCGCCTGCCTTTTGACCTGTGCCTGGACCTTGTTTATCCTCTGCCGTACCCCTGGTTACCACGACCCTGATCCCTCCTGAGGGGCTTCCTCCTAGATCCGGACTACTCCCCAGAGGGGCGCTCCCGGCTCCCTGACATTATTTTCGGGCCATGGATCCTTCTGAGGAAGCCACACCTGATGTCGGACGAGCGCTCCGCGGACTGGCATCCCGCATGGAGGACTACGAAAACCAGCAGGTTCACATTGGGCAAGCACTCGATATCCTGCTTGCTCGAGTGCCATCTACGCCCTCCGCTGCTACACCTACTGGAGATTCCCCCATGGCGGCAGCCTCTACGAACGCAAGCTACCCGACAGGTGAGACTCGCATTCCACCTCCCCCTCGCTTCAGTGGGGACCCGCAAGCCTGCAGGGGATTTGCCACACAGTGCCAAATTCAATTTGAGTTCCAACCCACGCAGTTTCCAAGTGAGCGTTCCAAGGTGGGGTATGTGATGTCTCGATTGGAAGGCAAGCCACTGGAGTGGGCAACGTCTCTTTGGGAGAAGAATTCCCCGGTGACTTATGCTGTTAAAGACTTTCTCCAAGCTTTTCGCACAGTCTTTGATGCTCCTGGTCGAGTCACGAACGCCCCTGCCCGTCTCTTGCAGCTCCGGCAGGGAAGCCGCAGTGTCAATGAGTACGCTATAGACTTCCGAACACTGATGGCGGAGACTTCCTGGTGTGATGACGCTTACAAGGCCGTATACTACCAAGGCCTATCCATCCGCATCAAAGATGATCTCGTCTCCAGAGAGACTCCTGACACCCTGGAAGGACTGATCGCTCTATCTATTAAGGTGGACACCCGCCTCAGAGAACACCAGGTAGAGAGAGAGCGCAGCAGACGATTTTCTCCCATGTTGGCCCCTCGCTTTCAAAGGCCGATTCTGCAAGCTCCCGCTGTTTCTGTGACTCATGTGTCCACGTCACCCCTGGAGGAACCTATGCAAGTAGGAAAGGCTCGCCTTTCCGAGCAGGAAAGACTCCGAAGACGAATGGCAGGTCTCTGTTTGTACTGTGGTGGCCATTCCCATTTTGCCAACGCCTGTCCTGCCAAAGCCAAGAGTTTTGTACCCCGAGGTATGTCACTGGTTTCTCATGTAGGGGGCATTACTCGAGGGCCTAAGGAGAAGTATCAAGAAAATTCACGCAGACTTCTCCTTCCTTTGCAGATTCACCTGGCAAGTAAGACTATCTTCGAAAGGGCCTTCCTCGACTCTGGAGCGGATGGCAATTTCATGGACGCCTTCTTTGCCGAACGCATGAAGATTCCCCTGCTCCCTTTGTCTTCACCCCTGCGAATTACCGCCATAGATGACAAACCCCTGGAGTTTGAATTTGTCACTATGTTCACGGCGGAACTATCTGTACAAGCTGGGGCGCTGCATCAAGAAAAACTTTCATTCTTCATCATCCCCTGTCCTTCTACTCCAGTAATACTGGGTCTTCCGTGGTTACGTCTACATAACCCCACCATAGACTGGTCCACTGGGCAGATCTCTCGTTGGAGTTTATTTTGTCTGCAACATTGCCTTCCGCCAAAACCCCTCGAGAAGGTGAATGTCTCCACTGCGGAACTAAAGACTTTGCCCTCCACTTACAAGGGATTTTCCGATGTGTTTTGTAAAAAGTCTGCAGAGTTCCTTCCCCCTCATCGCTCCTACGACTGTCCGGTTGAACTCCTGCCAGGAGCCATGCCCCCCAGAGGGCGCACTTACCCTCTCTCTCCTGCAGAGACTACCGCTATGAAGGAGTACATCCAAGAAAATCTCCAGCGGGGGTTTATCCGCCCTTCTACCTCTCCTGCAGGGGCTGGGTTCTTCTTCGTGGAGAAGAAGGACGGAGGCCTTCGGCCTTGTATAGACTATCGGGGCCTGAATAAGATCACCGTGAAAAACAGGTACCCTCTGCCCCTGATTGCCGAGCTCTTTGACCAGCTGAAAGGGGCAAAGATTTTCTCAAAGTTGGATCTCCGGGGGGCCTACAACCTCATTCGCATCCGGGAGGGTGACGAATGGAAGACGGCATTCAACACTCGGGATGGGCACTATGAATATCTCGTTATGCCCTTCGGCCTGTGCAATGCCCCTGCCGTCTTCCAGGAGTTTGTTAATGATGTGTTCCGAGATCTCCTAGGAAGGTTCGTAGTCGTATACTTGGACGACATCCTGATCTTCTCCAAGGACCTTGAAAGTCATCGCTCCCAGGTGAAGGAGGTACTCTCTCGTCTGAGGAAGAACTCTCTCTTCGCCAAGTTGGAGAAGTGTGTCTTCGAGGTATCCAAGATCCCCTTCCTAGGGTACATTATCTCTCCAGAGGGATTTGAGATGGACCCCGTGAAGGTGTCGGCCATCCAGGAGTGGCCTCTCCCACTGAGTACCAAGGCAATCCAGAGATTCATCGGATTTGCTAATTATTATCGACAGTTCATCCGGGGGTTCTCTTCCCGCATTGCACCTATCCTGGCCCTCATCCGGAAAGGGGGTAAACCCAGCCAGTGGCCTCCTTCTGCCTTAGAAGCCTTTCAGTCCTTGAAAGAGGCCTTCACGTCCGCTCCTGTTCTTCGACATCCCAATCCTGCACTACCCTTCTGCATCGAGGTTGATGCTTCCGAAGTCGGAGCCGGAGCTATCCTGTCCCAGAGACACTCCACTGATGGAAAATTGCACCCCTGTGCGTATTTCTCCAACAAGTTCTCATCCGCAGAGCAGAATTATGATGTCGGAAATCGAGAACTCTTGGCAGTCAAGCTTGCCCTTGAAGAATGGCGTCATCTCCTGGAGGGCTCTGAAATTCCTGTCCAGATTTACACAGATCACAAGAATCTGGAGTTTATACAGTCCCTCAAGAGGCTAAATCCCAGACAAGCCAGGTGGGCCCTTTTCTTTTCCCGATTTAACTTTGTTTTGACTTATCGCCCAGGTTCCAAGAATCGGAAGGCCGACGCCTTGTCTCGTAGCTTCACTCCGGTGGACCGTGACCCTGAGAGGCAGGAACCAATCATTCCACCAGTCAAGATCATTGCCTCTCTGTATCCCCAATTTGCCGACCAGATCCTGGCTGGGCAGTCCTCGGCTCCTCAAAATACTCCGATTGGCATGGCCTTCGTCCCTCCGGAACTTCGCCTGGCCATCCTGCAACAAACCCACTGCTCCAGGCAAGCAGGACATCCTGGTCCAGCCAAGACCCTTGAACTCTTGAGGCGCCTAGTCTGGTGGCCTGAGATCCGCAAGGATGTAAAGGACTTTGTGGCGGCTTGTAATGTCTGTGCCACTTCTAAGCCTAGCCATTCCCGCCCCAGCGGGTTGTTACAGCCTTTGCCGGTTCCCTCTCGTCCGTGGACGCACCTCTCTATGGACTTTATTGTCGAACTTCCTCCCTCCGGTGGGAATACTGTGATCTGGGTTGTCATAGACCGCTTCAGCAAAATGGCCCATTTCATCCCTTTGAGGAAGTTACCCTCTGCGGTGGAATTATCCCAACTCTTTATTAAGTACATCTTCCGCCTGCATGGTTTCCCGGTGGAAATCGTCTCCGACAGAGGCACCCAGTTCACCGCCAAGTTCTGGCGCTCCCTATGTAAAGACTTGGGAATAACCCTTCAATTTTCGTCCGCCTACCATCCGCAGACGAATGGGGCAGCTGAACGTGTGAACCAAGCCTTATAACAGTTCCTGAGGAACCACGTGTCTCTTTGCCAGGACGATTGGTCTGACCTCCTCCCGTGGGCGGAGTTTGCTCATAATAATGCATGTCATTCCTCCACAGGAAGGTCTCCATTTATGGCGGTGTATGGACAGCACCCTCAGGCCTTTCCTCAGGACTTCGTGTTGTCGGATGTCCCGGCGGCAGATGATCTGGCAGCCCATATGTCTGCTATTTGGGCTGCAACCAAGTCTAACCTGGAGAAGAGTGCTCTAGTCCACAAGACTTTCGCAGATCGCCGTAGAAGGCCCTCTCCTCCCTACAAGGTGGGTGATTGTGTCTGGCTCTCTTCCAGGAATATTCGCTTGAAGGTGCCATCTCCCAAGTTGGGTCCGAAGTTCCTGGGTCCGTTCCCCATCTTGGAGATAATTAACCCAGTAGCCATCAGACTTCAACTCCCACCAGAGATGAGAATCCCCAACGTGTTCCACGTCTCCCTGGTGAAGCCCACCGTCTCCAACCGTTTCTCTGGTGCCCAATCTCCTCCTCCTGCCATCTCTGTGGAGGGTCAACAAGAATTTGAGGTGGAGAGAATCCTTGATTCCAGAGTCCCTTCAATACCTCATCCAGTGGAAGGGCTTTGGCCCCGAAGAATGCTCTTGGGAGGGACACCGTGATGTGCATGCTCCTCGTTTGGTAAGAGACTTCCACTCCAAGTTTCCCCAGAAACCAAGTCCCGGTGGTCCTGAGGCCCCCCGTGAGGGGGGGGTACTGTCAAGACCGCCGGGAGCGCGAGGAGTCGCGTCCGCTCCCGGCGGCGAAGGATCCAAGATGGCGGCGCCCAGGCAACCCACGTGGGTTCCGAGGCCGGCGCGGTGACGCCAGCGCAGTGCGCCGGTCGCCGGCGCGGTGACGCCAGCGCGGTGCGCCGGTCGCAGGCGCGCTGACGCTGGCGCAAGGGCGCCAAATTCAAACTTAAAAGGACGCCTGAGGCGCCAAGATGGCGCCCGAAAATAGGATTCCATTCCCTAATAGTTTCCTGGGTTCCCTTGCTGTTTTCCCTGCTTATCTGCCTGATTCCTTGTTGTGACCCCTTGCCTGGACCTGGACTTCGCTGATTCTCTGCCTGCTATTGACCCCTGCCTGTACTTGGACTTTGTTGTATTCCGCCTGCCTTTTGACCTGTGCCTGGACCTTGTTTATCCTCTGCCGTACCCCTGGTTACCACGACCCTGATCCCTCCTGAGGGGCTTCCTCCTAGATCCGGACTACTCCCCAGAGGGGGGCTCCCGGCTCCCTGACACCTGTAAACCCAGATTATGCTGTTTCGATGAATATAAGGCATTTACATCCATGGTGAACCACTTGAAAGTCGGTTTCCAATGTATCTTTTTGAATTTGTTAAAGCACATGGTCGAGCCCCATAATAAGTTGGGAGTTTTACAACCAGTGGGATCAAAAGTTTGTCAACTTAACGGGAGAGACCCTCATTCAAGTCACCTATACCTGCCACAATCGGACGACCCTTAACATCCTCCAAAGATTTGTGCACCTTTGGAAGGATATGGAAAATTGGAATCACAGGAGAAGTGTTATACAATTAGGGGCACATTTACTATTGGTCGAATATCGAGGGTTAATTAACCCTCGATATTCGACCCTCGAAGTTAAATCCTTCGATTTCCATTTTTTATAAAAATTAAAAATCCACGCTTTTTTTCATATTTTAAAGTGGGATTGTATTTAAAAGTTGTAACTGTTAATTTTTGTTTTAACATTTTTTTTAACTATATGAGGGGCATGCCACATTTAATTTAGGGTGGGCCCATGTCTAGGACAATAGAGGATCTCTTTTGCCTTTATTTTGTTTCCTTGGACATTTTTAATAATAAGTGGCCACTTCAAGCAATTTCCCCAACATCACTAATAAAGCCGTCTATACGACCTATATGTACCCGCCCTTCAAATTGACCTAGGTGTAAGAGTATTTACAAAACTTCGCAAGGCAGAATTGAATGTTAGCAAAAGTTTGCTATGAAATGCTTGCGTTGACAAATTTATGCTAACGAAATGGGGTGCAAATTCGAATTTTAGTGAATTAGCGTAGTGGTAGCAAATTAGTGCCTGACAAAGTGGTGCAAAGTGTGGAGCAGGGTCAGACTGACCTGGAACAGAACCAGAGATCCTCTTGCTTTATGAGAATTGACCCTTGATAGCAGGTTGTCTGGTGGGTCCTAAGGTGCCCAGTCTAATACTGTAGTGCGAATGCTTCTTTAAACATGCTTCCAAGCAGTAGAAGTGTAAAAGATATGTAAGGGGATATAATGTCAATGAAATAACCCTCTGGGGATGATATGAATTTAATGTTAGGTATACAGTATGTGGTATTGTTTGTCAGCTTAGCTATCTTTTGAATGTAACTAATATTTGAGAACTTATTGGACTTTTAATACACATTAACAATACATTTGTAGCCTTGCAGAGCATATTTTTTTAGATGGGGTCAGTGACCCCCATTTAAAATCTGGAGAGAGTCAAATAATTAAGAAACTATAAAAATAAATAATGAAGACCAATTGTAAAGTTGCTCTGAATTGGCCATTCTAAAACATACTAAGGGGCAGATTTACTAAGGCTGGAACTTTTTACAAAAATCTTTGGTCAAAACTCACAATTTACTGAACCATTTGAATATGTTAATTGCCTTCCTGACATTCAAGGTTTTTTTCAGAGCTTTTTCACAAGTTTACTTTTTTAAGATGAACCACCCCATTAAACAGTACACTGCATACATAGATTGAATATGCTTTTAACTTTCACTCATGTCAGATTACAATTAAATTATTACAGTTAGGTCGATAATACATATCACTGTGATAGTTTCAGTTGCATGAGCAAGGGCTTCCAGATGATGAGGCATCATTTAGGTTTCCAGACCTAAATGATGTGAGGGCCTTGTACAACCATAATGTGATATTTCTTCTACTGCTGTAAATGATGATGAAGGGGAAAAATTCCTTCCTGCCTCCAAGATGGCAATCTTCCGAATATTTAGACGGAACCTCCTTTTTGCTAATCAGAATGGGTGACCTTGCGTCAGCTGGAAGGACCTACTATTAAATAAATAACGCAGTAGAGAGATTATTATATGATCCCCTCATATAATTATACATAGTTATCATGTCTCCCCTTAAAGGGAAATTAAAGTCTAAAATAGAATAAAGCTAGAAATGCTGTATTTTGTATACTAAACATAAACATGAACTTACTGCACCACAAGCCTAAAAAACAAATAATTTATGCTTTCAAAGTTGGCTACAGTGGGTCACCATCTTGTAACTTTGTTAAACATCTTTGCAAGACCAAGCCCATGCACATGCTCAGTGTGGTCTGTACTCCTTATGGATCATCATAAATTATTAACACAGCACAAGTGAAATAATATCTGCCAGAAGCCGATACAACAAGACTGATTAATAATCAGAATATGCAGACTGCACTGGGTCCTGTGTAGTCATGTAATCCAATGTGGATTTTATAGTTTTTGTACTGTTTAATACATACTTTCTGTTTAATACATACTATTTAAGTAGCAGACACTGCAGACTGCAGAGGAATCTAATTAACACAATGCAGATTTATCTCCACCTTTCTTACTAAAAGCAGTTTTTGGTGGACCATAACAGAACATTGAACAGTAGAGGTGGTCTCTTAAATGGCTGCAACTGTAGGGGATCAGTAAGATGTAGTTTACTGAACAACACATAACATCTCTACTTTAGTGAGTGATGGTTGGAATAATCTAACAAGCTTGAAGGTTAAAATGATAGAATGGGTTTTCTGGAATCTTCAGATTTTTATGGGAGTTTTACATTTTGCATAGGAAGGGGTGTATGGAGTTATAGGAGTGTTTAAGTGGAATACATTAGAGAAATTCATTAGAGAACATTATGAGGAGTTACGTTTGATAATGAAACAGTATGAAAACCAAGGCTAATGATTAAAAAAAGATCAAAGAAATTTAAAAAGATAAAAAAAAGCGAAATGACTGACACTAGAGATG
This sequence comes from Xenopus petersii, assembly GCA_038501925.1. NCBI lineage: Eukaryota > Metazoa > Chordata > Amphibia > Anura > Pipidae > Xenopus > Xenopus petersii. The sequence continues at coordinate 73,124,788 of CM076685.1, forward strand.
AGCAAAGGGATTCAGTAAGTTTTGAAATTCATCAAACTTTGGATAAAAGGATAAAAAAGTTTGAAAGCATTTTGTGAAAGGTAATGACATGGCTTCAGATTTCAGTATATACTCTTTCCTCTGTGTTTTATTTGCTCGTTGACAATAGTGAGTAACACGGGAAATGACCACTGGAGTCAAAATGATTTATGAGGTTAAAATAAGCCACAGAGACAGCAAGACAGTTGGAAAGCACAGCAAAAAAACAATAATATTGAAAACGTTGTTTTGTCTGGGGGTATCCATTTCACATGATTGGTTAGATATAGAGATATAGGGGCAAATTTACTAAAGGGCGAAGTGACTAATGCTGGCAAAAATTCACCAGCCCGACGTCATTTCATTACTTTGCCGATTTACTAATGGGTGCCGGCGTAACTTTGCTAGTGAAGGAGATAGATTCTACCGTTACTTTGCACTCTAACGCCAGGCGAATTTTCACTCTGGCGAATGGACGTAACTACGCAAATTCACTAAGATGCGGATTTTAATGAACGTTACCTCTTGTGCCAGACTTGCCTTCGACCACCTCAGACCAGGTGAAGTGCAATAGAGTAGATAGGATTTCCTCAAAAAAAAAGTCCCAAAAAACCCTGGCGATTTTTCAGTTTTTCAGGCTGCAAAAGATCGTCATTTTTTTAGGGTACCCGGCTTCCCCCCTATATTTCCTTACATATGGCACATAAACTATACACTGGGCTCATGTGTAGGGCAATATAACAACTCTATTTTATTTTATTAAGGTTCCATGGGCTTGTGTAGTGTAATGTATTTGCTGCAACATATTCGTCCATTCAACTTTAACTTCCCGTCGTATGCAAATTAGCCAACGCTATCGCAACTTCGCTTTGCTTGCCTAATTAACACTAGCGAAACATCGCCATCGTTCGGCGCCCTGGACGCAATTTCGCATTTTAGTGAATTAGCATCGCCCTGTGTAATTTTCACATGGCGAAGGTGTTGCGATGTGAGCGAAGCCATCGCCGGCGAATTTTCACCGGTTAGTGAATTTGGCCCATAGAGTCAATGCATACTTTCTCTTACTTTTTTTGTGATGCTCGCTCTCTCTCTCTCTCTCTCTCTCTCTCTCTCTCTCTCTCTCTCTCTCTCTCTCATTAAAGACAGTATACCCTCTTTTCAATGAATAGTTGAACATTAACAAAGTTGTATATTAAAAGCAACTATTTCTTATGTTACCTTAATGTATCTGATTCAAAAGCATGAAATAGGAGGGTATTTAGACATGACAGTGTTTTGAGGTCTACTGATCACCAGCTCAAGTTCTACTGGTAGATCCCAATCTACCTTTTGGACAACCCTGCTATAATAGATATTTCTTTACATAAAAATTAGAATTGTTTTGAATTTGTTAAATTTAGTCCTAAATTGTTAAAATGTACCTTCCCGGGATCATAACAATATTGTGCTTAAACACACCCAACTCCATCTAAGGTCTTAAAGGAAAACTATACCCCGAACAATGTAGGCTTCTATAAAAATATATTGCACAAAACAGCTCATATGTAAAACCCCGCTTCTAAACCATTTTCATAACAATATACTTTTTAGTAGTATGTGCCATTGGGTAATCATAAATAGAAAAATGCAATTTTAAAAATAAGGGCAGCCCCTGGGATCCTACTATTCAAGGTGCACACAAACTAACCAAGGACACACATACATATTAGGTCACATCAGCCAATTTAAGGACGTTTTGTCTTCAACACTTCTTTTTGTTACAGTTAGAACTGCAAAATTTCTGGTCAGGTGATCTCTGAGGCAGCACAGAGAATATCATAAAATGGGGGCTTAAGGGAAAAGATGTAAAAGGGAAATATTTACTGATATCTATACCAGTTTGGTAAGATTCTTTAATATACCAATCAATCTGTTGCTTAAATATTCATATTGTATTTTTCCTTTAATCAGACAAAAGAGAAAGTCAACTAAAATTGTTAAAAGTCTGCCAGTAGTACAGCTCTCTGTACACTTATTTCTGGTGCTTGGAATCATAGTCTCACCAATTCTGCTCCAACTTAGTATCTTTTTATTCTCCCTTCTCGTTGGATACAGTAAAACTCCAGCCCACTTCTGTACCTGTCAAGACTTGGGCCCCAGTAAACACATACTGGAGGGAGAAAGCCTCCATGTTCAGTTTTACAGTAGTGATGGACGAATAAATTAGCCAGACACCAATTCACGACAAATTAATTAGTGAAACTCCAGCGACAATTCACTGACGAAAAATCCTCTGTGTAAAAAAATTAACGCGCGGCAAAATTGGCGTGCACATAAAAATTGTCGCTTGTCAAAATTATTTGGACACCCATTGACTTCAATGCATTTGGACCAAATAGGCGCGCATATTAAAATTAACGCACATCAAAATAATTTTGACGCCATTTACTTCAATTTGTTTCGTGAATTTTTCGCCATTTTGCGGTAAATTCGCCCATTACTACAAATCAGTCATGGATTCTTTAATCATAGGGGCATATTTTTAAGGTTTGAATGGTAAATTCAAATTTTAGAATTTGTTTTGTATCAAAACTCACAAATTCTAATTTAAAAGCACCAACTCGAAAGTAAATTTGAATGTGAGTTTTATCACACCTTGACCATGGAAACATTTCTAATTTGATAATTTGCCACCTAAAGTTAATTTACAAGTCAATGGCAGAGGTCTGTTGAACCATTTGACTATGTTAACTGTTTTCCTGACATTCCAGGTTTTTTTGGAGGAAAAAAAAATTGGACGAAAAATTTGATTAGAATTTTCGGGGAGGGACTATTAGATCAAATATTAGATGTTCAAGTTTTTCATAAATAACCTCCATTTCGAGTGAGTACAATCGAATTTAATGAGTAAAAAAAATTCACGTAAATTCCAAATAACCCCAATAATGTACAGAATATGTTTGTTTTGCTTTATATATTTAAAAGGTGAATATATAGTCCAACAGTACAAAAAAAAAATCAAAATACTTTTATCTAGATGAAAAATAAATTTGATTTAATTTGCCTTTCACTTACTATGTTCAATAATTAGTAATCAGTGATCTGAGATATACAGTAAGTATCTTACAAAAACAACTGTGCATTTGTTATCAGCCCATTCTTACGTTTTACCCCTCAGTTAAAAGACTATGTTGAATATATTTACTACATTTAATATCTGGTAACTTTGAAATATTTAGCATTCATTGAAGCCCTTACATTTGCTGCCTCTGCATAATTAACTCAGTACAGATGTTCAGCTTATAACTCAGGAAATCTCTAAGGAACAAAATTGATATCTAAAGTACCTTTTGTACTTTGTGAAGTCCTTCGAATTTAGTCATAGAGACTGAAGAGTAAGAAAGGCAGATAATCAACTTGTAGTGATCAAACACCAGCTTCATGGGGCACTGTGTTCTTCTACATATGGAAAGACAATCATAGCCGTATAGGGAAATAGTGAACAAAATTGTAACTCTGAAACAGTTTGTTTTTGACGGGGCAGAGTGGATTGTATATTTCTAGAGAACATAACTATATAGATAAATTCAATTGTCATGTATTTTTATGAAGCAAATGTTATATTAGTGTTTAGATTTTGAGTTTGTGCCAGGGATGAACATACCACCACCTGGGTCAGAAGTATAACATAAAATGATCTTTTGTTTGTAGTGATGGTCCTCATACTGCAGCCCCCAGTTGACCTAAACATATGACATTCCATTGCCAATGTTCTTTTTAAAAAAGAAATATACCTGTGAACATTTTCTCTTGTTGACAATGAGAACCATACACATTCAGCCACCCCTGCAGTGCCAATGAATTATAGAGAAGAATGTAGAGCCTGGTGCCCCAAACTGTCATATATGTTCTTGGATTCTCTGCTTCTACTTGTGCCTTGTTAGCCCAGGACCTGAAATTCAGGACTACTGGAGAAAGTAGATTTGGTGTCCAAACCATATACTATGAGACAAGGGTCACCTATCTTTACAATATTTGTGGTCAGGGTCCCTTGTTCCATCATGGCTTGTACTCTCACACTGTTTGTTCCAATCTTTCCAGCTCCTTACTCCTGCTTCCCAAATGACCTTATGTACCCCCAGAAAATCTGGAAAAACCCTCCTCCAGCTGCACAAAACATGGTCTTGTTTCTATTCTGCATGTGTATACAGACCACATGCTACTTTTATGTATTCAGAGTACTCTTTACTCCCTGCTGATTTGATGCTATGTTGTGCATAAAATAAAATAATGAAAGAGGGCAGTGATGTAACAGCCTTTTCATCCTGACTTATTTAGGTACACAATTAATTTGAGTTTAAAAAAGTCCAAAAGTTCAACCCATCCCAATTGTATCATAACAGAACTATTTTTACACTCACATATTTAACTACATAGAGGTATGGGATACATTTTCCGTAAACCTGTTGTCCAGAAAGCTATGAATTAAGGGAAGGCTATCTTCCATAGTGTCCATTTTAATCAAATAATTAAAAATGATTTCCCTTTTCGCTGAGATATTAAAAAAGTAACTTGTACTTGATCTGTGATACTGTTTGTTCTGGTGCTGTCTGCATTACCGCTGCTCTATACGAGCAGTCGGCTGAGGCCCTGGTTCACATCTATGTCTATGCTTAGTTATTGCTAGTAAGAATGGCTTTTTTCACCTGTTGTCAATCCGGCCACTGGTGATCTGTGTAAGCCATTTGACTGGCTATAAAACTCCCTTCTCTGCTTTGACGTATTGCCTATTGTATAGGTCTATGTTCCATAGTTCCTGAGTGCGCTTATAAGTTCCAGTATTCAGTTTTGCCTGTTTCTGACTTTGCTTTCCTGCTGCCTGAACTGACCACTGCCTGTGTTGACTATTCTTCGAATCCTGATTAGATGCTGCGCTTCTGATCTGTGTTTGACCTTGGTCTGTGACCTCGATTATGCTTCCTTATTTGGTACTGTATTGTCTGTTTGGTATTGACCCAGCCCCACTCCTTGTTCTCTGTTCCAGTTATACGTTTCGGTTCCCTTGCCTGCCCAGAGTCTTCCACTTGGTCCTCTCACATTAAGTCCTGGTGGCATCTGAGTAGTGGAGGGCTCCTCCCGAAGCCAAAGGCGGCTGCTATAGGCAGAAGTGTGAGCCCAGACTGGAACCTTGGGGTTTATTCTGGGTTTTGGGATACCATACGTTACATGACCATACCAAGATGTAATTAATAGAATCCAAACATGTATACCAATACCTATTCTAACTGTAAATCTAAATATCCTTGGATTTTATGCTTGCCCAAAAAGTCAGTAATAGAATCTGCCATCACAACATTACCTGGCAAGGCATTCCACAACCTCACTGCCCTTACCAACTTCTTCAACCAATGTGGCTTGGAGTCCTAAAATCCCAAGTGCTCTCTCCCTGAATCAGATTACAAGCACCAGCAAGACACCCTCCTAAATATCTAGGTGGGTGGAGGGGGTTGTTGCTTTTAAATTCATGCACTGAATCATTTATAGACCCACACTCAGTGACCTGAAGCCAACGTTAATGCAGCTACACAGGAGTCTGATGGTTTATAGTATTCATAAAGTCATTTTTATATCTCTCCATAAACTTTACTGCCAGGCAATGAAATTCTAATCATTTTGCTCCCCCTTGATAGGATAATCTGATTATTTGGCGGATGAAATGAATATGCTGTTTACTGGATTGCTAATGTAGCTGTTAAATTTATGTAGCTGTCACTAAACATTGCAGTTCTCAGAATCAATGGTACAGTAGGAGCTGATCCAGCCTGCCACAGTAATAACAAAAGCACTGTAGCACCCAGCTTGTCGTCTGTCTGTCTGCTCAGATTGCTTCAAACTTGAGATTTGTGGCATGAATTTGCTGCTTACGCATCTGCTGCTGAATTATATTATTTCATTTCTAAGCAGCTTCTGTGTGCACAGCAGTTTACAGATATACAGTATTATAGAACAAACAATGCAGAGACAGTTAAAGCCTCATCCGCCCCGGCTTTCTACACATTCTTGCTTTCGTTTTATGGACACTGCCACCCCTTTGATAATGTAAACCATTTCTCAGTCTGTTGTATTTGTTCACAGAAAGGACGTCTCTTTCTTTTGGCCCCATGTCACTGTCCATTCCTGCCATTTCCAAGTACCTTAAGGCTCAGTGGCTCCAGCTTTCTCTGGCTCAACCATGTTCTGCTGTCTTCCTTTAACTTTTGACTTCCTCTTCCCATGAGTGTTTGCTGTTGGTTTCTGTTACATGCTGTTTATTGTGCACTAAACGCCAGCACTGATCCAGTCATCTAAAGAACCTACCTAGGGAGCTCTGCATCCTGCCGACAAACACATCAATTTCTCAACTCAGCGTCTTTTGGCCTCAGATGATGCGGATCCCTTCAATTACTCTCAGGGCATCTTGAAGGGAAATTGGCACCATGAATGTTAAATGCATCCCATCAAGACCACTGAAGCACAAATATTTAGCCAATGGGGACTCCTGAGGGTATTCAAACAAATGGATCCCAAATATTTGCAGGTGTGAGTTGTCTGCAAGAGCAAAACAGCAATACCTACAGAAGGAATTCCCATCACACTGTACATCTATGAAAACCATCTATGTAAAATAATTTTATATCTGGAGATAAAAATGCACTCTAAACCCCATGCAACCCATGCAGAACACAGTGATAGCTTTATCACCATATAAGACACAAACATGAATATTTGTTCATATTCCATAAACACATAGGATATAAAATATATTACATCTTTCAAGTTAGTACTTCACATTGCAATTCTGCAGCATTCTTTTCTTTGCATCACCGTTGCTCCACTGTTTAGAAGAGATCGGCTGCAGCATTCCTTTGCTCATTGCATCTCCTTCACTTTGTGGTCTCTCCACTGATCTGAGGTCTAGTATTTGGGATACCACTGGTGTGGGACTGTGATGGACATTTATTTGCCAAGGTTTATTTACCACGGGTCTGGGGTCTGCTATTTTTATTTGTGTTTAGAGCGGGGGGCTACAGGGTTGGGGCCTGCTATATCTAGTTATGCTTAGAGCAGGGCCACATGTCTGCTATTTTTATTTGTGCTTAGAGCGGGGAGCCACAGGTCTAGGGTCTGCTATTTCTGCTATGCTAAAAATAATTTAAACATTAAATAAACCCAATAAGGCTGTTTTGCCTCTAATACGGATTGATGAAATGAGAGAAAACTAAAATCTTGTTTATCTGTTTGAAATGGAGTCTATGGGAGATGGGGTTCCTGTAATTCGGAGCTTTCTGGATAACTGGTTACCAAATAATGGATCTCATACCTGTACTGCAAAACATTGATAATTGATAAGTCACATTAGTACACGACAAGGAAAGGTATTGCCTGGGTTAACGGGACATCTTGCAACACAGGGACATTTGTCAATGATTTTATTAATTAGATTTTTTTTTAATTCAGATTATTTAATAAATAAGTAACATTTGTTTTTTCTTTTAATTCTGAGTTTAACCAAAGTATAAAAAAACTCAAACATTACAAAAATTTGAATTTTGATAAATAACGCCCTAAGTGGGAGTTTTGACTATATACAAGGGTATAACTACAGAGGAAACAGAACCTGTGGCTGAAGGGGGCCCAAGAGGTATAGGCGGCACTAATTCATATACATTTCAATTGATATTGGTAAAACAGGTCAACTTCTAGACACTCTGTACATTGTTCATCATTGGGCAGGAGTACTATAGGACATACAGGTAAAACTCTGGGAAATGCAGTGCACACAGATACATAAATGGGAAGCTCCCTGACCATAATAGAAAACTATTAGGTTATTAACTAAATAACTTTTTTATTTCAGTAATTAATTAATTTTATGGTAGAAAATCCATAATGGATGCAATTAGTTTACTAACATTGGAGTTTATTGTTTTGTTTTGTTTTGTCCTGAGCAATGCAAAGTACTTTCTCTGTTACAGGCATGTCAGAGGGAGCCTGCACATAAGCTAGTAGCTAGTAGGTTTCTCCAGCTGACAGAAGCTGTATAGATGACTACACTAATGCAATATCTTTAGATGATATAAATATTGTAGTCTAGCAGTTTCCATAATTGAATTAGGAGGACATACAAAAATGAATTAAGTTATTAAAAAGAACGTCAGAATGAGTGTGTCACATTGAAAGTGCCAAAGTGACAAATCAATGTGATGTTGCACATTTCATTTCGCTGTGCATTTCAAAGAGAAATGATTTTCAGGTGCTTGTCTTATTTTTTTGTTTATAGCTTTGTCACAAGCTTAATCAACACATTCACAAAAGAATGAAGAAAATCAGTGTGTTCTCAAACATTACATGGACTGTTATGGGCATGATTCTGAAGCACATTGCTTAAAGGGATTTTAAAAATCACTCTTAAAGGGGTACTGTCATGGAAAATTTTTTTTTTACAAAATGAATCAGTTAATAGTGCTGCTCCAGCAGAATTCTGTACTGAAATCCATTTCTCAAAAGAGCAAACAGATTTTTTTTATTTTCAATTTTGAAATCTGACATGGGACTAGACATATTGTCAATTTCCCAGCTGCCCCTGGTCATGTGACTTATGCTCTGATAAACGTCAATCACTCTTTACTGCTGTACTGCAAGTTGGAGTGATATCATCCCCCTCCCTTTCCTCTCCAGCAGCCAAACAAAAGAACAATGGGAAGGTAACCAGATAACAGCTCCCTAACACAACCATCTTGATTCTCCTAGGGCGCGCCTGCACGCCTCTTAAAGGTACAGGCGCGCTGGCGTGATTGCGCCAGCGCATATTGATGCTCGTTTTGGCACCAATTTCGAATGTATATAAAGCCCATTCTGACCCCCAGCCAGTGCCCGTGATAGAACTTGTTTCTAGTGGTTTCCTGAGCCTTGTGCATCTGATCTGAATCTCGTCTGTCTGATTATCCGTGTTTGACCCAGCCTGTATCCTGACTATTCTGAACTCTGTATCCTGACCCTTGCCTGCCTACGACAACTCTTCCTGCTTAACCCCTTGATTGACAACCCGGTTTGACCCTTGCCTGCCTGACGATTCTGATATCTGCCTGCCTCGACTGATATCTGCCTGCCTGTCTGACGATTCTCTTGCCTGCTCCATTTGTACCGTGACCTTCGGCCCAAAAGACTCTGCTAACAGCCATGCCCCTTTGCCAGCCAGAACATCTCGCCTTGCACCCCTCGTTAAGTCCAGGTGGCACCCAAGTAAGCTGAGGACTCCTCCCGAAGCCCAACGGTGGTCACACTACTGGTGAAGCCGAGCCGAGACCAGGGTGCTTGGCATTTGTTCTGGTATCGGGTGCTGGTCATGACAACAAGATAACAGCTGCCTGGTAGATCTAAGCTTTTTTTTTTCAAATGCATTAGTTAATAGTGCAGAAGACTTCTGCACTGAAATCCGTTTTTCAAAAGAGCAAACAGATTTTTTTAAAATGAAATCTTGAAATCTGACATGGGACTAGACATATTGTCAGTTTCCTAGGTGCCCCCAGTCATGTTCTCTGATAAAATTCAGTTGCGATATCACCCCCCCCAGCAGCCTATCAGCAGAACAATGGGAAGTAACATATGGCAGTTCCCTAGTAGATATAAGAACAGCACTGAATAGTTAAAATCCATGTCCCACTGCAACTTCTTCTTCTTCTCTGAGTAGGAGAAACAATAGCCTGTATGAAAGCAGTTCCATAGTGCAACACTGGCTCTTTCTGAAAGCATAAAACCAGGAAAAATTACACGAGATGGCTGAATACACACTAATATTACAACTAAAAAAATACACTTGTTGGGTTAGGAATTCTATGTTACATGGTAGTGTGAATTTTTTGCAGTGTAAACAGTGTCATAACAGAAACAGAAATAGAAGCTACACCATAAAAATCATGACAGAATCCCTTTAACAGTAATAATACGTGATGTCTGATTTAAATCCCTGTTTAGCAATATGACCCAGTTTAAAATACAACTAGCTACTTGACTCTCGTATTAGCATCTCAAACTTGGCTTTAAGCAGATGAAATGTCTTACATTTCTAGAATCAGTACTTCTGATCACGTCTTGCCTTTAAAAGCACCCAGGATAATTGCACTGTCACCTTAATTATAAAATTGTCACTCCAAAAAATTCCTTCCTGGTCCTGGAGAAGTTCCGAAAATGTTAAAATGGTGGTTTTATCTTCAAAGGGGGAGATGTTGGTTTTGCATTCGCTGTGGTTCCTAATTTTACTGAAAGCTTGCTAGGATTATCCTTAGATTCAGAAGCTGCTGTCAGGTTGCTTTGTCTTTCCTTTTTCTCTTATGAACCTACAGATGGAGTGGACTTTATTGATCCATCTGGTGGAACCTTTCAAATGACACACCATTTGTTTGAATGGGAAAAAAAAGTGTGGTTGCATATACCAGATGCTTCTTTAAAACCTACTTCATCTGTTGGTGGAAGCAGCAGCAGCAGAAGATGTATATCCCTTAGCAGGAGCGCTGATGAAGATCGGCATCATCATTATTAGTAGATCAGTGAGTTGGACAGATGGCAGATCTCACATCCTGCTGAACAATGTTAACAATGGAGTGAAAGTATTGACAAGCTCTGCATGCATTTACATGAAATATCCATCACTGCAGCTAAAGAACCAGACAATCGTATGAATTACCATCATCACACAAAAAGATGTAAACTCTCAATCCCATATACTTAAATGCGTAACCCTACCAAAGAAAAGGGCAAGTAGATAGTATTCTATTGGGCCAAATAATATAGCATAAGCACACATAGACTGAAAAGACTCAAAGCAACAAAGCCATCATTCATGCATACCAATTCTGTCATGATTTTTATGATGTTGTTTTTATTACTGTATTACACTGTTTACACTGCAAATAATTCACTCTACAATATCAAATTTCATTCCTGAACCAGCAATTGTATTTTTTTTTAAGTTGTAATATTGGTGTGTAGGCAGCCATCTCAGGTCATTTTGCCTAGACATTTGCTTTCAGAAAGAGTCAACACTTTAGGAGAGAAATGCTTTCTGGCAGATTGTTGTTTCTCCTACCCAATGTAACTGAATGTGTCCCAGTGGGACCTGGATTTTACTAGCGAGTGCTGTTCTTAGATATACCAGGCAGCTGTCATATTGTGTTAGGGAGCTGCTATCTGGTTACCTTCCCACTGTTCTGTTCTTAGGCTGCTGGGGGGGCGTGGGAGGGGGTGATATCACTCCAACTTGCAATACAGCAGAAAAGAGTGACTGAGGTTTATCAGAGCGCAAGTCACATGACTGGGGCAGCTGGGAAACTAACAATATGTCTAACTCCATGTAAGATTTCAAAATTAAATATAAAAAAAAAAAAATGTGTGTGTCTAGTGATCTATATGGTGTAAGTCAGATCTGCCTGTCACTGCACACATGGGCAATAATTTGCCCAAACAGACATGTGTTTCTGGTCAAAAACCCTGTGTGTGTGCAGTGACAGGTACATCCCATTTATGTCTATCATTTCAAACAGGAGGGTGATAGCAGATAATTAAAACAGAGAAACAGGGCAGATCCGCAATATATAGAATAATGTCATCCTATACCCTTCTGAAACAACCGGTATGGTGCTTGGTGAAGTGAGAGAGGAGACTTGCATTCACTTCACCTATGGGCCATGTAAAGGACCTCAACACCATTTATTAAAAATAAAACCATTAGCCAACTTTTGCCTACTCACAGTGATCATTTATCGAATGCCACAAAATTGCATCCAATCAATGGAAACCTTAGTGACACTACAGAACTCGGTAAAGCCACACGGTCCTTATGCGTTTCACAGGCTCTCCGGTCTGCATCCTCAGGGAGTGTGGCTATGCGCATAGGAACCTTAGAAAAGCACTGTCATTGAGGACGTCATTGCCAGTGCCAATTATGCATCCTCAAAAATAGACACATGGTTAGTGCATCAAGTTAAGAAAGATATAATATCAAAATGGCATTTGGATACAAATCAAGGTCAAACAGGAAACAACATTTTCAATTTGTATATCCAGAATGTTTACTGTTGTCATAATGTATTTACTCTATCACCACCTTTAAAGATATGACCAATGTGTAGTACCTAGTTACACTTGATAAAGGGCACACAGGCCTGAAAAATATTGTGTACTGGTGGTCGGCAAATAAACAAATAACCACAGCATTAATATGCTTAAAGAGTGCTCTCCTCATTTCTCTATTATTGGGTGTAGTACCTAGATATTATGAATAAGTCATACCCATATATAATGATTTGCGACTGCAAGTTACTTTACATGGGCTGCACTAATAGGGTGCTAGGAACCAGAATCGTGTAACATGTCCGTAATACCCATGTTAAAGTTATTAATCACGGCGTCCCAAGACATTGTACCAAAAAACATTAAGGGACCAAAATAATCCAAGGTTCTTTGTTTAACAACACATGCTATATATTGCAGATTTGTCCTATGTTTGCACTATTTTTTAGCGATCTAATTTTCTATTGGTGATTGGCATCCATGTTGTTTATCAGGAAGCTGTTGAGCACCCTTTACAGGTTGGCATGGTATTGATTCACTGGACTGCATCTTTTTAACTTCAGAGGAGGATATAGTAGGGTAAATCAAAATTTTTTTGTAAATTTGCCACAAGCTACATAGTTATTTTTCGGTTGAAAAAAGATCAAAGAACATCAATTTCTGAACCTCAAATATTATGTTTTCATCTCTTGAGTTAATTCCCTTTTTACTCAATACAGCTGTCAGGGAGCCGGGAGCCCCCTCTGGGGAGTAGTCCGGATCTAGGAGGAAGCCCCTCAGGAGGGATCAGGGTCGTGGTATCCAGGGGTAAGGCAAGAGAATAATCAAAGTCCAGGCACAGGTCAAAAGGCAGGCGGAATACAAACAAAGTTCAAGTCCAGGCAGGGGGTCTCTGGCAGGCAGAGTATCAGCGAAGTCCAGGTCCAGGCAAAGGGGTCACAACAAGGAATCAGGCAGATTATTAGCAGGGGAAACAGCAAGGGAACCCAGGAATCTCTTGGGGAACAGGATCCTATTTTCGGGCGCCATCTTGGCGCCTCAGGCGTCCTTTTATGTTTGAATTTGGCGCCCTTGCGCCAGCGCGCCTGCGACCGGCGCGCCGTGCTGGCGTCACTGCGCCGGCGTCGGAACCCACGTGGGTTGCCTGGGCGCCGCCATCTTAGATTCTTCGCCGCCGGGAGCGGACGCGACTCCTCGCGCTCCCGGCGGTCTTGACAGTACCCCCCCCTCACGGGGGGCCTCAGGACCACCGGGACTTGGTTTCTGGGGAAACTTGGAGTGGAAGTCTCTTACCAAACGAGGAGCATGCACATCACGGTGTCCCTCCCAAGAGCATTCTTCGGGGCCAAAGCCCTTCCAATGGATGAGGTATTGAAGGGACCCTCTGGAGATTCTGGAATCAAGGATTCTCTCCACCTCGAATTCTTGTTGACCCTCCACAGAGATGGCAGGAGGAGGAGATTGGACACCAGAGAAATGGTTGGAGACGGTGGGCTTCACCAGGGAGACGTGGAACACGTTGGGGATTCTCATCTCTGGTGGGAGTTGAAGTCTGATGGCTACAGGGTTAATTATCTCCAAGATGGGGAACGGACCCAAGAACTTCGGACCCAACTTGGGAGATGGCACCTTCAAGCGAATATTCCTGGAAGAGAGCCAGACACTATCACCCACCTTGTAGGGAGGAGAGGGCCTTCTACGGCGATCCGCGAAAGTCTTGTGGACTAGAGCACTCTTCTCCAGGTTAGACTTGGTTGCAGCCCAAATAGCAGACATATGGGCTGCCAGATCATCTGCAGCCGGGACGTCCGACAACACGAAGTCCTGAGGAAAGGCTTGAGGGTGCTGTCCATACACCGCCATAAATGGAGACCTTCCTGTGGAGGAATGACATGCATTATTATGAGCAAACTCCGCCCACGGGAGGAGGTCAGACCAATCGTCCTGGCAAAGAGACACGTGGTTCCTCAGGAACTGTTCAAGGGCTTGGTTCACACGTTCAGCTGCCCCATTCGTCTGCGGGTGGTAGGCGGACGAAAATTGAAGTGTTATTCCCAAGTCTTTACATAGGGAACGCCAGAACTTGGCGGTGAACTGGGTGCCTCTGTCGGAGACGATCTCCACCGGGAAACCATGCAGGCGGAAGATGTACTTGATAAAGAGTTGGGATAATTCCACCGCAGAGGGTAACTTCTTCAAAGGGATGAAATGGGCCATTTTGCTGAAGCGGTCTATGATGACAACCCAGATCACAGTATTCCCACAGGAGGGAGGAAGTTCGACAATAAAGTCCATAGAGAGGTGCGTCCACGGACGAGAGGGAACCGGCAAAGGCTGTAACAACCCGCTGGGGCGGGAATGGCTAGGCTTAGAAGTGGCACAGACATTACAAGCCGCCACAAAGTCCTTTACATCCTTGCGGATATCAGGCCACCAGACTAGGCGCCTCAAGAGTTCAAGGGTCTTGGCCGGACCAGGATGTCCTGCTTGCCTGGAGCAGTGGGTTTCTTGCAGGATGGCCAGGCGAAGTTCCGGAGGGACGAAGGCCATGCCAATCGGAGTATTTTGAGGAGCCGAGGACTGCCCAGCCAGGATCTGGTCGGCAAATTGGGGATACAGAGAGGCAATGATCTTGACTGGTGGAATGATTGGTTCTTGTCTCTCAGGAGAGCGGTCCACCGGAGTGAAGCTACGAGACAAGGCATCGGCCTTCCGATTCTTGGAGCCTGGGCGATAAGTCAAGATAAAATTAAATTGAGAGAAGAAGAGAGCCCACCTTGCTTGTCTGGGGTTTAGCCTCTTGAGGGACTGGATGAACTCGAGATTCTTATGATCGGTGTAAATCTAAACAGGAATCAGAGAACCCTCCAGGAGGTGACGCCACTCTTCAAGGGCAAGCTTGACTGCCAAGAGTTCTCGATTTCCGACATCATAGTTCTGCTCTGCGGACGAGAACTTCTTGGAGAAATAAGCACAGGGGTGCAACTTCCCATCAGCGGGATGTCTCTGAGACAGGATGGCTCCGGCTCCGACTTCAGAAGCATCAACTTCGATGCAGAAGGGTAGTTCAGGATTGGGGTGTCGGAGGACGGAAGCGGACGTGAAGGCCTCTTTCAAGGACTGAAAAGCTTCAATGGCAGATGGAGGCCACAGGCTGGGTTTACCCCCTTTCCGGATGAGGGCCAGGATAGGTGCAATGCGGGAAGAGAACCCCCGGATGAACTGCCGATAGTAGTTAGCAAATCCGATAAATCTCTGGATTGCCTTGGTACTCAGCGGGAGAGGCCACTCCTGGATGGCAGACACTTTCACGGGGTCCATCTCAAATCCCTCTGGAGAGATAATGTACCCTAGGAAGGGGATCTTGGATACCTCGAAGACACACTTCTCCAACTTGGCGAAGAGAGAGTTCTTCCTCAGACGAGAGAGTACCTCCTTCACCTGGGAGCGATGACTTTCAAGGTCCTTGGAGAAGATCAGGATGTCGTCCAAGTATACGACTACGAACCTTCCTAGGAGATCTCGGAACACATCATTAACAAACTCCTGGAAGACGGCAGGGGCATTGCATAGGCCGAAGGGCATAACAAGATATTCATAGTGCCCATCCCGAGTGTTGAATGCCGTCTTCCATTCGTCACCCTCCCAGATGCGAATGAGGTTGTAGGCCCCCCGGAGATCCAACTTGGAGAAAATCTTTGCCCCTTTCAGCTGGTCAAAGAGCTCGGCAATCAGGGGCAGGGGGTACCTGTTTTTCACGGTGATCTTATTCAGGCCCCGATAGTCTATACAAGGCCGAAGGCCCCCGTCCTTCTTCTCCACGAAGAAGAAACCAGCCCCTGCAGGAGAGGTAGAAGGGCGGATAAACCCCCGCTGGAGATTTTCTTGGATGTACTCCTTCATAGCGGTAGTCTCTGCAGGAGAGAGAGGGTAAGTGCGCCCTCTGGGGGGCATGGCTCCTGGCAGGAGTTCAACCGGACAGTCGTAGGAACGATGTGGGGGAAGGAACTCTGCAGACTTTTTACAAAACACATCGGAAAATCCCTTGTAAGTGGAGGGCAAAGTCTTTAGTTCCGCAGTGGAGACATTCACCTTCTCGAGGGGTTTAGGCGGAAGGCAATGTTGCAGGCAAAAAGAACTCCAACGAGAGATCTGCCCAGTGGACCAGTCTATGGTGGGGTTATGCAGACGTAACCACGGAAGACCCAATATTACTGGAGTAGAAGGACAGGGGATGATGAAGAATGAAAGTTTTTCCTGATGCAGCGCCCCAACTTGTACAGACAGTTCCGCCGTGAACATTGTGACGAATTCAAACTCCAGGGGTTTGTCATCTATGGCGGTAATTCGCAGGGGTGAAGACAATGGGAGCAGGGGAATCTTCATGCGTTCGGCAAAGAAGGCGTCCATGAAATTGCCATCTGCTCCGGAGTCGAGGAAGGCCCTTTCGAAGATAGTCTTACTTGCCAGGTGAATCTGCAAGGGAAGGAGAAGTCTGCGTGAATTTTCTTGATACTTCTCCTGAGGCCCCCGAGTGATGCCCCCTACATGAGAAACCTGAGACATACCTCGGGGTACAAAACTCTTGGCCTTGGCAGGACAGGCGTTGGCAAAATGGGAATGCCCACCACAGTACAAACAGAGACCTGCCATGCGTCTTCAGAGTCTTTCCTGCTCGGAGAGGTGAGCTTTTCCTACTTGCATAGGTTCCTCCCGGGGAGACGTGGACACATGAGTCACAGGGACAGCGGGAGCTTGCAGAATAGGCCTTTGAAAGTGAGGGGCCAACATAGGAGAAAATCGTCTGCTGCGCTCTCTCTCCACCTGGTGTTCTCTGAGGCGGGTGTCCACCTTAATAGATAGAGCGATCAGTCCTTCCAGGGTGTCAGGAGTCTCTCTGGAGACGAGATCGTCTTTGATGCGGATGGATAGGCCTTGGTAGTATACGGCCTTGTAAGCGTCATCACACCAGGAAGTCTCCGCCATCAATGTTCGGAAGTCTATAGCGTACTCATTGACACTGCGGCTTCCCTGCCGGAGCTGCAAGAGACGGGCAGGGGCGTTCGTGACCCGACCTGGAGCGTCAAAGACTATGCGAAAAGCTTGGAGAAAATCTTTAACAGCATAAGTCACCGGGGAATTCTTCTCCCAAAGAGACGTTGCCCACTCCAGTGGCTTGCCTTCCAATCGAGACATCACATACCCCACCTTGGAACGCTCACTTGGAAACTGCGTGGGTTGGAATTCAAATTGAATTTGGCACTGTGTGGCAAATCCCCTGCAGGCTTGTGGGTCCCCACTGAAGCGAAGGGGAGGTGGAATGCGAGGCTCACCTGTCGGGTAGCTTGCGTTCGTAGAGGTTGCCGCCATGGGGGAATTTCCAGTAGGTGAAGCAGCGGAGGGCGCAGAGGGCACTCGAGCAAGCAGGATATCGAGTGCTTGCCCAATGCGAACCTGCTGGTTTTCGTAGTCCTCCATGCGGGATGCCAGTCCGCGGAGTGCTCGTCCGACATCAGGTGTGGCTTCCTCAGAAGGATCCATGGCCCGAAAATAATGTCAGGGAGCCGGGAGCCCCCTCTGGGGAGTAGTCCGGATCTAGGAGGAAGCCCCTCAGGAGGGATCAGGGTCGTGGTATCCAGGGGTAAGGCAAGAGAATAATCAAAGTCCAGGCACAGGTCAAAAGGCAGGCGGAATACAAACAAAGTTCAAGTCCAGGCAGGGGGTCTCTGGCAGGCAGAGTATCAGCGAAGTCCAGGTCCAGGCAAAGGGGTCACAACAAGGAATCAGGCAGATTATTAGCAGGGGAAACAGCAAGGGAACCCAGGAATCTCTTGGGGAACAGGATCCTATTTTCGGGCGCCATCTTGGCGCCTCAGGCGTCCTTTTATGTTTGAATTTGGCGCCCTTGCGCCAGCGTCAGCGCGCCTGCGACCGGCGCACCGTGCATGCGTCACTGCGCCGGCGTCGGAACCCACGTGGGTTGCCTGGGCGCCGCCATCTTAGATTCTTCTTCGACTCCTCGCGCTCCCGGCGGTCTTGACAACAGCATATATAGTAGACACAGAATGACACTGCCTGGAATTAGACAATGTGTTATCCACAAAAATCCCCAGATCCTTCTCAATTAAGGAAACCCCCAACTCACTAGAATTTAGGGGGTCTATTTATTATTCAGTGTAAAATGAATTTCACCATAAAAACAGTGTAAAAATCGGAGTAAAATAAAACATTTTCAAGGTGTGCTTTATTTTACGCTATGCGAACACCAGATTTGGTTATTTTATACTGCTTCAGATCTTTGTAAGTAAGTATCTGGCGAAAGTTACTCAAAGAAAATGGGTGTAAAAATTGACTCCACTTTTGCGCCATTTTTTTACACCACACAATAAATCTGCCCCTCTTTGTAAACCTCATATAGCCGCTTGGATTTGTACCCTAGGCACCCGTTCGGCTACCCCTGTTTCCCCCATGTGTGTTTGTGCACGTACTTGTGCTCGCAAGTGCACACATATGATTGCGCATGCACCATGAGAAGGGAGGGATGGGAAGTAATAAAGGTGAAAGGTAGGGAAGGTAGGAGAGAGCATGATAGAGGGGAGGAAAGGGGAGGAAAGGGGGGGGAGGTGAGAATGAACCACCCGGACTAGGGGTATGGGACTTTTTAACAGTTACCTGCCCAGCAACCCCACATCTTTGCTCCCTGGGCAGGTGCCTTCTGCCTACCCCTAGTTTTGGCCCTGGTTAAATGCATCATGACTGAAACTGAAGAAGCTGTGTTATCTATAGTCATGTAAACTGCTCCAAGTACCACAATGTCACTCTTTGGCACAAAGTTAAAATCTTTGGCACCAATTACAGTTTAAAAGGCCCTTTCCCCTCCATATCAGTGCCCATGCTGGCTTCTGGTTACAGATCTGGCTTAAGCCTTGTTAGAGTCTGTTTACCTGGTTTTGACCTCTTTGCCGTTCTGATGATGATTCTTGCTGTCTGCCTTGACCTTATTGCCTGACCACAAATTTGCCTGATCCTTGTACTTTACCTTATACAATATGTCTGGACTATTCATGTTCCCTGTTGGTTCCCACAGCAGATAGTTCCAAGGCTGTTGGTGAAAAACAGAACCTGCAGGGGATCGCCTGTTCATAAAAGAGTTGATTGTTCCAGCTGCCTTCAAGGTCCCTGACAAAACGAGTGGTTACAGAAACCTCAAGAAACAGCTTACTTAATTAGATGGGATGCTGTGATGCAATTTTAAATTGCCATAAGTGAGTTAAACGAGTTTAGTTATTCTGAGGAGTAGTAGATTATGCAGGGAGGAAGCAGGGAGGGGAACAATGGAACTTAGTGCATGGGGCTTTTCTCTTTAAGGGGGTTTATTTCTACTTTACATGAACCAAAGTGTAGTGATGGGCGAATTTGCGCCATTTCGCTTCGCCGAAAAATTAGCGAATTTCGTGAAACTGCGAAAAATTAGCAAAACGGCGCCAGCGCCCAGTTTTTTGACGCTGGCGCCAGTTTTTTGGACGCCGGCGTCCGTTTTTTTTGAACGCCGACGAAAAAAATGTTTTCACGGGGGAATTTTTTCTGGCGAATCACGCAAATTCGGCGTGAATTCGTGCCTGCCAAATTCGCCCATCACTACCAAAGTGTATAGTAGTGTGGTGCCCAGATAAAAACTCAGATATTTACAATGTGAATCGGAGAGAGAATGCTGAGGGTGTGTGGTTAATGTGTATGTGTTTGTGTACACAGAAGAATTGTTATATTATTGCAACATCTGTCCAAGTCACTGGTTGAATTCCTGGGTTCAGGAAATGGATGAAAATTTCCGTTAGAAAAATAACAAAAACATACTCTTTCTGCTGATTGCTTAGCAACGCCAGGGATTTAGTCACTAGGATTAAAATGTTTATCCCATTTCAGATCATGCACAAAATGGAAATATGATACTTCAAAATTAGATCGTATTAAAATACATGCCATTTTCAACCATTAGTCCAGTAGGTTTTTTTGAACTATCTCGGAAACTGATTGGCATTCATGTGATTACTGTGATTCATGTGAAATCATCTATTCTAGTCTATATTAGTTTTGATGTATATAAATATAAGTATATATATGTGTGTTTGTGGACAGACTTATACATAAACAATATTATAGTTGGAGATGGTAAGAAATATAACTATCAAAGGAGCATCCCAAAGAAAAGGTCCCCCATGAGAGGGTGCACAGGAAAATGCCACTTGAGAAGGTGACTTACAGACTAAGAGGGTGTAATTCGAATTAAAATTTTTGCCACAATTAGAATTTTTTTGCACAAAAACTCACAAATTCGAATTATATTTTCAAAAACGCCAATGTCTGGTATTTATTAAGCAAAAAAAAAACTTGAAAACTTAAAGGGCACATTTACTATTGGTCGAATATCGAGGGTTAATTAACCCTCGATATTCGACTGGTGAAGTAAAATCCTTCGAAGTCGAAGGATTTACCGCATATCGTTCGATCGAACGAACGATTCGAAGGATTTTAATTCATCGATCGAACAATTTTTCTTTGATAAAAAAATACTTAGAAAGCTTATGGGGACCTTCCCCATAGGCTAACATTGGTGCTCTGTAGGTTTTAGGTGGCGAAGTAGGTAGTCAAATTTTTTTTTAAAGAGACAGTACTTCGACTATCGAATGGTCAAATAGTCGAACGATTTTTAGTTGGAATTGTTCGATTCAAAGTCGTAGTCAATGGTCAAAGTAGCCAAAAAAATACTTCGAAATTCCAAGTTTTTTTCCTTCTAATCCTTCACTCGAGCTAAGTAAATGTGCCCCCAGATGTAAAAAAATGGCATCTAAAAGCTGGCGAGGTAATGAAGAAGTCAATGGGAGTTATCCTAGGCAAAATTCAAGTATCAAGTATGGGGCATTTCCCCGGGGGGCAGTTAGCCTGGGGGATGGAGGGAGGGTGGTCTACCTGGGGTGGGGGTACAGGGTTTTTTAATCCAGGGTTGAATTCTCCTTTAAGGTTAAATTACTGCTCTAGCCACCTAATTTTTCCTAGAATTGCTCTGTTTTGCTGCATTTTGCTGCATTTAACTTGTGTTTTGACACCAATGCTCTTTCTATCCTCTCGCCTCCATTGTAATTGTTTGTGTTGGAAGCAGCTTTTCCTTGTTCCCCCAAAATGTAATTGACTTAACTGTAAGCTGTAGCAGTTGACTCAAAAAACCACCAGCCTCCTATCATGCTCAGTGTTTTTTGAACACTGCCACCTCATTCCCTGTAGAAGCATTTCCAGCCCCACAAATCAAACTCAATTCTGTAAACACAAGGTCACCCATTCTGATTAGAAGAAAAGAGGTTCCACCTAAATATTCAGAAGGGGTTTTTTACAGTGAGAGCTGTGAAGATGTGGAATTCTCTCTCTGAATCAGTTGTACAGGCTGATATATTAGATAGCTTTAAGAAGGGGTTGGATGGCTTTTTAGCAAGTGAGGGAATATAGGGTTATGGAAGAAAGTTCTTAGTACAATATGATCTAGGGACAAGTCAGATTGGAGTCAGGAAGGAAGAGGATTCAGATGGGGATTTTTACCTTCCTCTGGATCAACTGGCAGTTAGGCAGGTCAAAAAAATAGTTAAAAGGTTGAACTTGATGGACGTGTATCTTTTTTTAAGCTAATTTACTATGTTACTATGTTACTATGTAATCCATAGGTTTACATGCAGGTTGGGTAGGTAGAGTTGAAATTTAAGAAAACCATTGCATCGTTCGGATTGGGTGTGGGTTAGACTGAGAAAGTACACTCTTCCTCTGCTACTGAAAATCCCCTCTCTCGGAACCTAAAGCTTTCACAGAAGTAGAGTACAAAGCTTGATGATGTGGGTATGGGTTGGGTTAAATTAAGTTGAATTGTGTTGAAAAAAAAACAAACGTCCAACAAGTTCAAATCCTCTAAAACCTAGCATCCATATATGTATATACCCACAATGACCCCTCCATACACACACATAAACTATATATACCAATATGCATATCAATGGTAGATTTTAGCATCACTATAGCCTTGGACATTATGCTTGTCCAAGAAATCATCCAAGCCAAGGACATGTCAAACCAAAACATGTTTTTTTGCCTTCTTATTATTATAAGCATCTTTCCAATATTAATTTATTAACAATTGCTAGTGTTCTGTCCTCACTATGTATTACTCTGAGACAATGTGTAGTTTGACATGCAGATAAAACTCAAATAAAAAAAATACTGGAATATTAAGAAGAGAGGTGGAACTGTAATATAAATGAACAGAAATGTAATGAATACAAAGAATATTACAAAGAAACATGTACAGTACAAGTACATACTGTGACTACAACATTGAATTAGACAACTTGTTATATACAGGTATCTTGAGATCCTTCTCAATTAAGGGAACTCCCAAGAAACTGCCATTTAGTGTATCATTTGCATTTTAATGATTTCTGCCAAAGTGCATAACCTTGCATTTATCAACATTGAACCTCATTTTCCAGTTTGTGTCCCAGTTTTCCAATTTAGTCAAAATTGGAAAACCTACAATGGCAACATTTTGTGGGTTAGGGTTGGGTGCAGGTTAATGTTTTGCAGGTTCAGGTTGAGTGTGGGTTAAGCTTTACTTGACCTGTACATCAATTGATAAAGGGGCTGGTGAAGGCTGAAACGTTGCCTGGTAGTGAGGCACAAATAAACTACTTTAATTTCACCATTTCAAAGTGCTTCTGGAGTATTATTCTTTCCTTTTGGAATCTGAGTTACTGGATCTACAGGGGAAGCTTTGGGGAATCGAGACAAGTTACAAACCTCAAAGATAACAGAGTAATAATGCTGGTAAAATCATCATAGAAGCTTGGGGAATAAAGTAACAGAACAATAAAAATAACATTAATTTTTTATTCATCTTAATATCGTTACAATAGTTTATATAAACAAGCTGATGTGTGCCATGGGGGCAGCCATTCAAAGCTGAAAAAGGACAAAAGGCACAAGATACACAGTAGATAAAAGGTAAGTGCTGTAGTATACAATTAGTTACTTCATAACATATATGTTATCTACTGTGTATCTTGTGCTTGAATGACTTCCCCCCATGACTACTCAGCAGCTTGTTTATATAAACTATAGTTGTGTTTCTGAAGCAAACACACCAGTGTTACCAGTGCAGCACAACGTCACATTATATGGTCATACCTTTAAAATATTTTAATTTTTTTGTGTTACTGTTGCTAGGAAAGTTATTAATTTCAGTTGCAAAAGGGTTTAGAATATCTTAATAGATCAATATGATATTCATTTATTTAAAATGTTTACACTTCCTTTAAGAGAGCATATCTATTCAGGCACAGGTATATCTATTCAATTCTCTATAAATGTGAGTATATAATATACTCAGATGAAGAAGAAATGTGATCGATTTTACTAGCAAATGCAGGAAGTCAGGAGTCAAAAGCAAAATTTGAAGGAAACAGGGAAACCCTGCAAATATTAATCTCTGGAGAGCTATTTGGCATGACTAGTAAAGAAATCTCTTTATGGTTGCCTGACAGTTCATTAACAAATCTCTGGCACCAATCTGCCTTATTCAGCTGAATCTTAGACATGGAGTCATTCAACAATGAATTGGTAAAAGAAGTGGCAAGGTGACTGATTGAGAGTGAAAGGCCTCTACAAATGGGATCTTTAATTCGAGTGAAACTGTTATTGAAAAGTACTACTCATCAGCTAAAAAACACCTTTCACTTGGAGAAATCTTCAAGAAATCATTTCTGTATAATAAAAGAACAGTATAATATGTCAAGTGTAAAATACTGACTCTTTGTAAGAAACAAAGAGCAAAAATGTACAGTGTAGTGATGCACCGAATCCACTATTTTGGATTCGGACGACCCCAGAATCCTTCGCAAAAGATTCGGTCAAATACTGAACCAAACCATATGCAAATTAGGGGTGGGAAGGGGAAAACATTTTTTGCTTTCTTGGTTTGTGACAAAAAGTCATGCAATTTCCCTCCCGCCCCTAATTTGTATATGCAAATTAGGATTTGGATTCAGTTTGGCCAGGCAGAAGGATTTGGCCGAATCCTGCTGAAAAAGGCTGAATCCTGGCCGAATCCTGGATTTGGTGCATCCCTATTACAGTGTAATAATGTCGAAAGTAGATCCAACAAAAGGTGAAAGAGCACCAAGTCCAACATGTCATTTTGTTGCCTTTAAGCAACTGACATTTTACTGACATTATTATAAAGCCTGTGTGTTACTATGCAGATCACCTTGTGTATGTGTATTCAATCACAGTATATAATGAATGAAAAATCCAATTTTGCAGTGTAATAATGTTCATTATACAGTTTATAGCTTTACAGTTATAGTTTTGCAAATTGAAAATGCCTATGTTACCATGAGCATCTTTTAAGACCTGCTTGCTGCTCTTGACTGAGACATTGGTCACCACATCCAGCTTTCCTCCTTCTTTAAGGAGCCAGATGGTCTGGAGAACAGACCTGGGGCAGCAGGGCCCATGATACCTCAATGTTTGCAAACCCAGACCAACCCTGCCTGCCTGAATGTGGTGTAAAAAACTTACATACACTATGCACTTCCACAAACAACAAAACTTGCCCAGGTCCAGGCACTGAAAGTCAAATTATTGGTAGGTACATGTAGTAATATTGTTTAGGGCAATGTGTAGCTGGAAGAATGTGGAAATTATGAAAGGAAGGGGTATGTCAGCATACCGTATATACTCGAGTATAAGCCTTCCCGAGTATAAGCCGAGGTACCTCATTTTACCTCCAAAAACTGGGAAAGCTTATTGACTCGAGTATAAGCCTAGGATGAGAAATGCAGCAGCTTCTGGTAAGCTTCAATCAAAAAATTGAGGGTTTCTGCTCCCATTGGAGGTGCCGGCGTCTCGTTTTTGGATGCCGGCGACCATTCTTGGACGCCGGCGAATATTCTTGGAGACTATTCTTGGACGCCGGTGACTATTCTTAGATGCCGGCGACTATTCTTAGGCACCGGCGACTATTCTTAAGGTGGCCATACACGGGCCGATAAAAGCTGCCGACAGACTGTCGGCAGCTTATTGGCCCGTGTATGGGGGCCCCCGACGGGCTTCCCCGATCGAGATCAGGCCGAAAGTCGGCCAGATCTCGATCGGATGGGTTTAAAAACCCCGTCGGATCGCGGCCGCATCTGTTCGTTGATGCGGTCCCGCGATCCGACCGCCCATTTGCGACTGCTAGGATCCGATCGTTGGGCCCTAGGGCCCACGATCGGATCTGCCCAATATTGACCACCTCAAGGTGGGCATATCGGAGGGAGATCCGCTCGTTTGGCGACATCGCCAAACGAGCGGATCTATCAATGTATGGCCACCTTTAGACGCCAGCGACCGTTTTTGCGCTTGACCCGAGTATAAGCCGAGGTAGAGTTTTTCAGCATATTTTGGGGGCTGAAAAACTCGGCTTATACTCGAGTATATACGGTATGCATTGGCATGAGCAGTGAGTGCTGTGAATCCTAACATGCCATGTACTTTACACTAAATACAACGCAGTATTTCTGGGTGAATATCTCAACCCTTATGCAAGTATTGTGGTTGACCTTAAAGTAAGGTTGCATTTTCTTAATGAGACAGATTTTAATAATGATTCTAACAAGGATGAAGTTAAAGACTAAAGTCTATTTTTTTCTTAAAATATTCCCTCAGAAAATGAAGTTTTTCAATAAGGTTTTTTCAATAGTATTAGCGAAATATAAATATATCAAATAAAATCATTTTTTTAAGGTAATAGTGCCCCTCCAGCAGAATCCTGTATTGAAATATGTTTTTTAATTATTTATTTTATATTTAACTTGAGTATCGATTTTTTTTTATTTTCCCAATTACCCTTAGCCATGTGACCTGTGGCCTAAAGCCTTCAGATTCCTGAACAAAAGAACCATCATCATGTTTCTGTGCTGCTACTCAGGACTTATTAGCACATTCGTTAATTATTTTTAATATTTATATGAACTGTTACTGATTTATTGTGCCCAACACCAAGATAATTTGGCCCCTAAACTTTGGGAATGAGACATTTTCCATGAACATGTATTACAGTTACTTATCAGTCTCACCTGGCCCCCTAATAGTTCCTATGCCCCCCAACAGTTTCAGTGTAATGATTGGTGGGTCCACTGTGTTACACTTACTGCCTATCTGATCATTTAATTAACACACAAAAGGGGTATGGTCAAAAATGTTGGTACAGTGAGCTTGTGTATATGGGGGCTCCATATAGATACCTTGTATGGGGCCCCAAACTTTCTGATGGTGTCTCTGCTGCTATCATTATTCTATTTTAAACATATCAAATGCTGGTGCTGTCCTGTATTTTAGAGAATGGGGAAATGGCACAACTCCCCATTCCATTCACTTTAGGAAATCTGCAAAACATAGGAATCATATAACTCCAAAAAATGGCCTTCTCTTGCATTTTCCAGCAGTTGCATGATTCATATGTTTTACCAAGGATGAACTGGGGTGTTGGGAACCAAATGCACTAGAAGGAAATTTTTGGAGTTACATGATTCACACTGACATTAAAAAATGTATGTTTGGGAGTTTTCCTGTGCGTGACAAATCTTTCAGTATTCCACAACCCATAAGGGGAATGGCAGATGGAGCACTTTGTCATGCTAAAGATACTGGGGGTCATTTATAAACACCGGGCAATTACCCATGGCAACCAATCAGATGTTTGATTTCACTGTTCAACCTGCAGCTGGCTGAAAAAAGCTAAGTCACTCAAGGTTTGATTTAACATTATCAGGAACAGGGCATTTTCGCAGCTCTGGCTAACACTAGTACAGCTGGTTATTAAAATGCTCTAATTTGAATTTTTAGGACAAGAACTGACTGTATTTGCTGCATCAGGCAGTTTCAATTTACATTATATGGTGAGAGTAATATAATTTCATATACATTAAATACAGTGAGAGGCAATGGGACTAGTGATTGGTGAATTTGTCCCATTTTGTTTCGCTGAAAAACTTGCAAAACTGTGAAAGAATTAGGAAACACATCAATTTCGGCACCGGCGACAATTTGACGCGCACCTATTTTGTCCATTTGTCTATTTTGTCCAATTTCATTAAAGTCAATAAGTGTGCGTAAAATTGTCACCGGCGTCCAAATTGTCGCTGGCAGCAAAACGTGGAAATTCGCAGCAAATTTGCGTCTGGCAAATAGATTCGCCAAACACTAGTGAATTTATTCGCCAGGCGCGAATTCGCAGTGACACCGGTGTCAAAAGACGAGACGCTGGCACCGTTTCGCGAATTTTCTAGCGAATCGAAACTGCGCACATTCGCCCATCACTACCCATCACTAGGGATGTAGCGAACGTCGTAAAAAATGTTCGCGAACTTGCGTCAAAAATTCGAACGGTTCGCGAACGTCGCAAACCCCATAGACTTCAATGGGAAGGTGAATTTTAAAAGCTAGAAAAGACATTTCTGGCCAGAAAAATGATATTAAAGTTGTTTAAAGGGTGCAACGACCTGGACAGTGGCATGCCAGAGGGGGATCAAGGGCAAAAATGTATCTGAAAAATACATTGTTGACACAGCGCTGCATTTTGTGCTGTAAAGGGCAGAAATCACACTACATTTCTAAACCTGTGTAATAAAATGCTTTAAAACATCCGGCGTCTACATGCCAATCAAGTCGTGTAAAGGTTACAGCCTGTTCACACGCAAAGACAAAATGCGGTGCTTACTGCAACGCAAAAAAACGCAGAGAGCTTTAATGAATGATACCGTCAAGTGAGCAAATAATAGTTTTTAATTACTAGTTGCGCTTGTCACCTCCAGGATGTTCGTCCTGTTGGTGGCAATATTTCTGTAGTGGTGTGTTTAGCAGTCACCGTGCTTGTGCGCAAGTGCACGGTCAGGCAGAGGTAATTCAATGTACAGTGAAGTGAACCAAAAAACACTGATTCTGCAGTATGGGCCCAGTTTTGGTCTACTTTATTGATTACCTGCGGTGACCATAAAAGATGCGATTTTGCCACTGTTGCAGAACCCTGAAAACTTAGGCATGTGTACTTTCCTGAAAAATTATGTTTTTTTTGTCGCAGCCAGTGAAGCACAGAGGCCAAAAAAATATGCCATATAAATGCTGAAAATATTAATTTTTTTTTGTCGCAGCCACTGAAGCACAGAGGCCAGAAAAAATATGCCATATAAATGCTGAAAATATTATTTTTTTTTTGTCGCAGCCACTGAAGCACAGAGGCCAGAAAAAATATGCCATATAAATGCTAAAAATATAAAAAATTTTGTCGCAGCCACTGAAGCACAGAGGCCAGAAAAAATATGCCATATAAATGCTAACAATATAATTTTTTTTTGTCGCAGCCACTGAAGCACAGAGGCCAGAAAAAATATGCCATATAAATGCTGAAAATATTAATGTTTTTTTGTCGCAGCCACTGAAGCACAGAGGCCAGAAAAAATATGCCATATAAATGCTAAAAATATAAAAAAATTTTGTCGCAGCCACTGAAGCACAGAGGCCAGAAAAAATATGCCATATAAATGCTGAAAATATATATTTTTTTGGTTGCAGCCACTGAAGCACAGAGGCCAGAAAAACTCAGGATTTACCTGTCCAAAAAGTTTTGCTTCAAATGAAACCAGTAGGGTTTGCACCCTAGTTTGTAACGGTGGCGGAGGGAGGAGGACGCTAAAGGACAGCTGTGTGTGGAGTCATGCGGCGTGCAGAGAAGGACAGCTGCATGGGGAGTCAGAACAAGTCTTCCGGCGTGCAGTAACCCTCCGAGATCCACGCCTCATTCATTTTAATAAAGGTCAGGTAATCCACACTTTTGTGACCTAGGCGAGTTCTCTTCTCAGTTACAATCCCTCCTGCTGCACTGAAGGTCCTTTCTGAGAGCACACTTGAGGCGGGGCAAGACAAGAGGTTCATGGCAAATTGTGACAGCTCTGGCCACAGATCAAGCCTGCGCACCCAGTAGTCCAGGGGTTCATCGCTCCTCAGAGTGTCGATATCTGCAGTTAATGCCAGGTAGTCCGCTACCTGCCGGTCAAGGCATTCTCAGAGGGTGGATCCAGAAGGGTTCTGGCGCTGCCTTGGACTGAAAAACATTTGCATGTCTGACGTTACAGAGTGTCCAAAGTGCTTTGTCCTTGCAGGTGCGCTCGTGGCAGGATTACTGGCACCTCTGCCCCTGGAATGTTGATGAGTTCCTGAAGTGACATCACCCTTAAAAGCATTGTACAACATGTTTTGCAGGCTGGTTTGTAAATGCAGCATCCTTTCGGACTTGTGGTACGTTGGTAACATTTCTGCCACTTTATGCTTGTACCGAGGGTCTAGTAGCGTTGCGACCCAGTACAGATCCTTCTCCTTAAGCCTCTTGATACGGGGGTCCTTCAACAGGCATGACAGCATGAAAGACCCCATTCTCACAAGGTTGGATGCAGAGGTATCCATCTCCGCTTCCTCGTTATCAAGGACTACATCATCCACGGTCTCCTCCCCCCAGCCACGTACAAGACCAGGGGTCCCCAAAAGGTCACTACAAGCCCCCTGGGAAGCCTGCTCCTGTTGGTCCTCCTCCTCCACAAAGCCACCTTCCTCCTCTGACTCCACTTCTGACACCTCTCCCTGCGTTGCAGCAGGTGCCTGGGCTCGTTCTGGTGATTCCGACCAGAAATCGTGTGCTTCCTGCTCCTCGTCACGCTGGTCTACAGCCTCATCTGTCACTCGTCGCACGGCACGCTCCAGGAAGAAAGCAAAGGGTACTAGGTCGCTGATGGTGCCTTCGGTGCGACTGACCATGTTTGTAACCTCTTCAAAAGGGCGCATGAGCCTGCAGGCATCGCGCATAAGCACCCAGTAACGGGGGAAAAAAATCCCCAGCTCTGCAGATCCAGTCCTACCACCCAGTTCAAACAGGTATTCATTGACGGCTCTTTGTTGTTGCAGCAGACGTTCCAACATGAGGAGCGTTGAATTCCAGCGAGTCTGGCTGTCGCAAATTAAACGCCTGACTGGCATGTTGTAGCGCTGCTGAATGTCAGCAAGGCGTGCCATGGCTGTGTAGGAACGTCTGAAATGGGCCGACACCTTCCTGGACTGCCTGAGAACGTCCTGGAATCCTGGGTACTTCGAGACAAAACGTTGGACTATTAAATTCAGAACATGTGCCAAGCAGGGCACATGTGTTAAATTGCCCAGTCTCAGTGCTGCCAACAAATTGCTTCCGTTGTCACACACCACTTTTCCGATCTTCAGTTGGTGTGGGGTCAGCCACCGATCGGCCTGTGACTGCAGAGATGACAGGAGTACAGATCCGGTATGGTTTCTGCTTTCCAGGCACGTCATCCCCAAGACAGCATGACAATGGCGTACCTGGCACGTCGAATAGCCTAGGGGGAGCTGGGGGTGCACAGGTGTGGAGGAGGAGGACCCAGCAGCAGAGGAGGAGGAAGCAGAGGAAGAAGACGAGGTAGAGAGCAAAGGAGGAGTAGAGGTGGTGGCAGAACCGCGTGCAATCCGTGGCGGTGACACCAACTCCACTGTTGTTGTTGAGCCACCATTCCCTGCTTCCCAGTCATAACCAAGTTCACCCAGTGGGCAGTGTAGGTGACATATCTGCCCTGACCATGCTTGGAGGACCATGCGTCAGTAGTCATATGGACCTTTGGCCCAACACTAAGTGACAGAGATGCGGTGACTTGGCTCTGCACATGGTGGTACAGGTGTGGTATTCCCTTTTTGGAAAAAAAATTGCGGCTGGGTACCTTCCACTGCGGTGTCCCAATTGCTACAAATTTGCGGAAGGCCTCAGAGTCCACCAGCTGGTATGGTAAAAGCTGGCAGGCTAAGAGTGCAGACAAGCCAGCTGTCAGACGCCGGGCAAGGGGGTGACTCGCAGACATTGGCTCAAACATGGCCCTCACAGAAACTTGGCTGGGGGCAGATGACTGGGAACTGGTGGTCAAGGTGGAAGGCGGAGTGGAGGGTGGTTCAGACGGGTCAAGGACAGCAGAGGTAGAGCAGTAAGATGCTGGACCAGAAGGAGGGTGGCTTTTAGTTTGTCTGCTGCCTTTGAGGTGTTGCTCCCATAGTGCTTTGTGCTTGCCGTTCATGTGCCTTCGCATAGAAGTTGTACCTATGTGGCTGTTGGGCTTCCCAAGACTCAGTTTCTGACTGCACTCATTGCAAATTACAACGCTTTTGTCAGAGGCACACACATTAAAAAAATCCCACACTGCTGACCTTTTTGAAGCTGGCAATCTGGCGGTAACAGTAGAAGTTGGCGGCGTTGGCGGCAATGGCGGGTGCGTTGGCCGGCTGACCACAGGTGCCGTTACATGTTGTTGCCCTACTGTTCCCTGCGAGCTGTCCTCCCTGCTTCTTCTAAGTCTTATTCTCCTCCTGCCTCTCTGACTCTCCGTCTCTCCATCTGAACTATCCTCCTCTTGCTCTCTTCTACTGGGCACCCACAAAACATCAATCTCCTCATCATCATTCTCCTCAGATGCATCAATTTCTTCTAACAGCTCACAGAAGGAAGCAGCAGCGGGGACCTCCTGATCACTCATTATGTCCATCTCTGTTGTGTTGTCTGCCAGAATTATATCTGGCGTAACGTCCTCATCTCCTTCATCTTCTTCTGCCAATAATGGTTGCGCATCACTCAGTTCAAGAAACTCATGTGTAAATAACTCCTCTGACTCCAGTGAAGAAGGGGCGCCGGTGGTGGAGGAAGTGTTACGTGGGGTGCCCATAGCAGAGGAGGATGAGGATGTTGTGGCAAAGTTAGAAACGGTAGAGGATGGGGTGTGCTGTGTAAGCCAGTCACCTACCTCTTCAGCATTTTGGGAGTTCAGGGTCATTGCCTTTGTAAAACTGGGCAATTTCCTAGGGCCACAGGATAGCATAGCAGCACGGCCCCTAGTGCCTCTGCGTGGCGGCCTGCCTTTGCCTGGCATTTTTTTTAAAACAACAACAACAACTCAGGTGGTGTTTCTGGAGACGGTATTATTATTGATGTTTAGACATAATGTGAAAAAGCTCACACA
Source organism: Xenopus petersii (assembly GCA_038501925.1). Lineage (NCBI taxonomy): Eukaryota > Metazoa > Chordata > Amphibia > Anura > Pipidae > Xenopus > Xenopus petersii. The sequence goes on from CM076685.1 coordinate 73,157,022, forward strand.
GCTAGGTGGCAGTTGTTTGAAAATGAAGAACACACTGGGCAAACAATGCCTACAAGGTCAACGTATACACTACTACAGCAGTGGATACGGAATATATTAATGCTGCTTGAAAAATGTCACTCAGGTGGTGGTTCTGGAGACGGTATTATTATTGATATTTAGACAGAATGTGAAAAAGCTCACACAGCTAGGTGGCAGTTGTTTGAAGAACACACTGCGCAAACAATGCCTACAAGGTCAACGTATACAGTACTACAGCAGTGGATACGGAATATATTATTGCTGCTTGAAAAACGTCACTCAGGTGGTGGTTCTGGAGACGGTATTATTATTGATATTTAGACAGAATGTGAAAAAGCTCACACAGCTAGGTGGCAGTTGTTTGAAGAACACACTGGGCAAACAATGCCTACAAGGTCAATGTATACACTTCTACAGCAGTGGATACTGAATATATTATTGCTGCTTGAAAAACGTCACTCAGGTGGTGGTTCTGGAGACGGTATTATTATTGATATTTAGACAGAATGTGAAAAAGCTCACACAGCTAGGTGGCAGTTGTTTGAAGAACATACTGGGCAAACAATGCCTACAAGTGCACTACTATTGGTGCACTACTATGAAGAACAGCAAACAGCACTGGACACGTTAAAGAACGGTAAGATAAGTAAAATAAAAAAATATATATATATTAAAAAAAAAAATTACTCTGGTTGGTGCTGAACTACTAGGAGCAGCACACCAGTCCCACTCCCCAACACAGCTAGACTAATAGCACTGGGCTCTTATAGTAGCAAAGTAAAAAAACAAAAAAGAAAATAAAAGCAGTCCTTACAAGGACTATTAGGTTACAGGCAGGCAGCAGTCAGCAGATGAGATAAGAAGCAGTGCCCACAGCAGCTACATACAGAGCACTGCAGTAGAAGGTAGATGACTAGTCAGCAAAGCTAACTAACCTAAACTCACTGTCCCTCAAATCCCTGCAGAGTTCTGTCCCTACAATACAGAGCAGTATCAAGTAGATTACTAGCCAGCAAAGTTACTATCAACTGTCCCTCAAATCACTAAACAGCTCTCTCCCTACACTAGCTCTTCCAAGCACACACAGGCAGAATGAAAAAACGCTGCAGGGCTTCAGTTTATGTATGGAAGGGGAGTGGTCCAGGGGGTGTGGGGGTGGTCTAGGAGGGAGAGCTTCCTGATTGGCTGCCATGTATCTGCTGGTCTGGGGGAGAAATGGCAAAAAAAAGCGCCAGCTAAGGCGAACCCAAATTGGCGAATGTCACGCGACGTTCGCGAACATTCGCCGACCGCGAACAGTCGATGTTCGCGCGAACTAGTTCGCCGGCGAACAGTCCGCGACATCCCTACCCATCACTAAATGGGACCCTTAGCCCCATATGCATAAAAGACATTGAGAGGAAATGGTTCCTGACACCCCAGTTCATCCTTAGCCTTTCAAAAAGCAGGTTATCTGACGGCTGGATAAGGTTTCTGCGTTAGATTTCCTCTCCTTACTTTGTAATATTACTATGGATTGGACTTTTTAAGGATACAGACGAGTGGGTTTTACCAGGTTAGTAATGAAGCACATGAGAATTTATATGTTCCCATGTCCAAGCTACATGGAAGTCAGTAAAGGGTTGAAATTAATATGAAACCCAACGCATGTACTCCAGGCCCTCTTTGTGACCTTATAATAACTAAGATTCCCTCCAACACTGCATTGTGATAGGATTCATACTAATTGAAAGTACAGATTCCTCTTAATGTCTTTGTTTCAATAATATATTTGGACTACCTAATAATATATGATAAAGAACCATTGACCATGTAGAGTCAAGATGAGCAAGAATTCATGGAACCAAATATACATACATGTAAATATACAGTACAAGGACTATTAGCCATTAATATCAGAATCATATGGGAAAATTTACTGTAGGATTGGAAAAGCACCACTTATCAACCACTACAATATCAGCACATGGCTTTATGCTTGAGTGGTTCATAGATATAATAGTTTTTGCTTGGAATCCAAGTTATTGCTTGATAGCTTTACTAAACAACCTTTAATATCATGCATCGCTGCTATAAAACATTTTTCTGTACACGTCAGATGGGATGTGTTATGTATAGATGTTTGTGTCAGAAAGATTATAAGATAGGTCAGCTTTTTACACTAAGGGGTTAATTTTGTGATGATCGGACCAGACTGCCATTATTAATTCAGCTCATCACCAATAATTATAACAGTAAAGGAGCTTGCATGGAAATGTAACTGTTTTGAGAGCTAAGGGATCTCACAGAAGAAACTGGCCGTCCAGAATACCTTGTTAGGCTAATTAAGGCAACAGCTTGTCAAGCTAATCAGAACTTTTCTTACCACCGGGGTTAATTAGCGCTAGCTAGTAAAATTTACAATATATATATATATATATATATATATATCTATATATCTATATCTATATATATATATGCGCATGTATATGTATGTATATATGTCTCTCTCTCTCTCTCTCTCTCTCTATCTCTACATGAGCGCTTTTACCTGCGATAGCATCCGTTCCAACACGCTGAGATGATGGCGTTACCTCGGATGTGTCGAATCTGGATACGAACGCTGAATGTTGCGACAACGTCCGACATTCCTATTAGTGACATGGTGCCTGTGATTCATCTCAGCGCATTGGAATGGATGCTATCGAAGGTAAAATAGCTTGTTTAGTTCTACCCTTAACTGTGAGGCACAGAGTAATCAAAACATACAAAAAACTGAGCAAAAATTTTTTTACAAAAAACGAACCCAAAAATGTGCAGATCAGAAGTGCATGGTTATATACAGTATATATCCTAAATTGTTACAATTAATAAATGCATTCAATGTTACATTTTTACTACTATGTATTCATTAAAAAATCACTGACGAGACCAGCAGGACTGGTTATGATCATCAGTTATTTTTTAATGTTTCATTGGCCATTTATATAGTGTTTATGGGCTGCCTATCCTCACAGCATTATTATAAATTTCCTATACCTGGGGGCATACCTGGATGTTGTGCTGATATGAGTCTCTGACATAACGCTACTTAGTAATTCTGAGTAAGTGAATACTTTTACATACAGAATTGTAGCAAAATATTATGATCTATGGATACATAGTAGTAAAAAATGTAACATTGAATGATTTTAGAATGCATTTTTAGGATATAAATAACCATGTTTTTATATTCACTTCTGATCTGCACATTCTTGGATTCGTTTTTTGTTCATTTTTATTTTTTTCATCGCTCATTTTTTTGTAGGTTTTGATTACCAGGTCCGGATTTGTGGAAAGGCCACCAAGGCTGAGCCTAGGGCTGCATTGGTTTGGAAGCTCTGGGGCTGAGATACAATAGTTTTTTAAATTTCCCATGTGCCAAACCCCAGAGCTCCCGACCTGATGATGAATATTTGTGCATGTGTGGCACAGGACAGGGGTCATGAGCAACAGTGGGCCTAAGGGCATCTACTATGTAAATCCACTCTTGTGTTTTACAGTTTATACATAATTGTGATGTCACAAATTTATTTGCATGCACCCCCTGCATCTTTCCTGCTACACAGGGTTTAAATGTGTATTTGTAATTCTTTAGTGCACTTTGTGAAAGGCTGATGTAGCCAAAACATCAGTCTCCCCACAATAAAGAAAGACTGACTGGTAATAAGACCTGTGAGTGCAAACTTCTACACAGGATTGAATGCAATTGGCTGACTCTGCACCAAGGCAAGCAGGATGATTAACACGTGCATGCTGACAGTATATGGAGCATTATATATATATATATATATATATATATATATATATATACGGTTGCAATTACCCAGGTGCTACCAATAAACTGCTGTATCATTCATTCATCCAAGAAGTAGGTGCACACTGGGATTTAATAAATATAAAATTTAATTTTTAATTGTCATCTTTAAAAATCGGCCAACGTTTTGGTCTCCACTTAAGACCTTTATCATATATATATATATATATATATATATATATATATATATATATATATATATATATATACTAGCAAATGTAATGCCCATTGTCAATGATGTAGATGACAGCAGCTTGTCTCAATGTATTCATATAAAATAAATAGGGATATTAAAATTCAAAACAAACTAAATGAATTGACTAGTAATGATTGTCCAATGATGCTACCTTTTGTGTGTGCACTACCTCATTTCACAACAAATTAGCATGTGGGCCCCCCAGCATCTCATGCCTGGCAACGTGTGTGCGCCACCCTTAATGTAAGCTACATCTTCCTGAACCACTGCATTTATGCAGTTATTTATACAGCAAGAGTTTTCATTCCCGTCTCCTATTTGGGTAAAATGTGCATGTGCCAGCACTAAAATAGATACACATACACAACAAACGGCATTGATCTTGATTGGCATACACATTATTTTATTGCCTGTGCATGCACAATTCAACTGAAATTGTGGATAATGTGAAATCTCCATAGGCATATCCTGAGATGCGTAAAAACTCATTATCAATATATTTTATGAAATATTGTGGCCCTAGGCATTCCATGAAAAACTGTGGCACCTTCGTTTTATGACAGCCACAGTGAGAGAGACCCCCAGAATTTCATGACAGCCACAGTGAAAGAGCCCATCAGCATTTCACGACAGCAACAGAGAGAGTTAAATGCTATGGCTAAAAGTAAAATTTTTTATAAATAAATAAACAGCATATACTGTATATTAAAACATATATAGAACAGATAAAAATACATTGGTGCCTCGGTGCAATCAGGAATGCAAACTTGAACTATGCTGTAGAGCTTCAATACTTAACACCAGCTAAGTAGTTACCATACCCCATATTCAGAAATTAGACCAGAGTTTTTTTTTATTTAAACACATTAGTCCCAAATGATATTATATTTCTATAGAATATTATATAGCTAACAAATCTAACCCATTATCCAGAAAACTTTGAATTACAGGAAGGCCTATCACCCATAAAATCCATTATAAACAAATAATTCACATTTTAAAACATTATTTCCCAATAATAAAACAGTGGATTGTACTTTTTTCTAACTAAGGCATTATTAATCCCTATTCCTTATTAGGTACCAAATTATCCTATTGTGTTTAATTAATGTATAAAGGATGTTTTAGTAGATTGAGGGGCTGATTCATTAAGGGTCGAATATCGAGGGTTAATTAACCCTTCGATATTCGACTAGGAATTGAAATCCTTTGACTTCGAATATCGAAGTCGAAGGATTTAGCGCAAATACTGTGATCATACGATCGAAGGATTATTCCTTCGATCGAACGATTAAATCCTTTGAATCGAACGATTCGAAGGATTTTAATCCAACGATCGAGGGAATATCCTTCGATCAAAAAAACTTAGGAAAGCCTATGGGAACCTTCCCCATAGGCTAACATTGACTTCAGTAGCTTTTAGCTGCCGAACTAGGGGGTCGAAGTTTTTTTTAAAGAGACAGTACTTCGACTATGGAATGGTCGAATAGTCGAACGATTTTTAGTTCGAATCCTTCGATTCGAAGTCATAGTCGAAGGTCGAAGTAGCCCATTCGATGGTTGAAGTAGCCCAAAAAATTCTTCGAAATTCAAAGTTTTTTTACTTCGAATCCTTCACTCGAATTTAGTGAATCGGCCCCTTAATGTCATTTACAGAAAGATCTTTTATCTGGAAAAACTCAGATCATGTACAGTATTCTAGGAATGTTTTCAGAAGAAGAATAAAGGGGGTTATTTATCAAGCTCCTAATATCCGAACATCGAATAATTTGTAGTTTTCGGAGCAAAAAAAAAAAAACAATGAATTTTTCAAGATTTATTAAAGTCCAATTGTCTAAAAACTCTGAATCCAAAACCACGGCATCTAAAAGCTATCAAGGTCCTGTATCAAGTCAATGGGGAAGGTCCCAGTGTCTGCGCTGATGTCTGTACCGATGTCCGATGGTTTCAGAGTTTCAGCGCAAAAATCTCCAAAAACTCAGAAAAAAACATTGTTTTTGCGGAAAACTCTGAACAATTCGGGGGTTTTCGTAGAAAGCTCCAGAGTTTTGCCCGACCCTATCTGGCTTTTTTTTTTTGCCTGACCCTATCTGGCTTTTTTCTTCATAAATAAGGTTCATGCTCGGAGTTGGATATTATAAATACTGAGATAAATTCGGACCTTGATGAATAACCCCCAAAGTGTCTGTGTAAGATGTATTTGGAAAAAAATTAACTAAATGTACCATATATAGTACACTGCAACAAATGTCATCATTCTAACAGAAATAATAGAATCCCAAAATAAATATAAAACAGAATTTGAAACCAGGTTTATAAGGAACATAAAGTACAATAAAATCAGCATGCAGAAGCCTTATCCTTCAAGGCATTTAAACACATTCTTCCCAATATTCAATGTTTTAATCTATCATCTTTTTATAAACAGGCGATAGATTGGATCACTGTTGAAACCACAAGGCAGACATCGAGTGAAATAAGTCCTTTTCTCAAGATTGGTTTTTAAGCTTCTTACTACAGATACTTGAAAGTTCTTCCCCTCCACATATTAAAAGTAATACCATTTTATCTGCCTTGGTAAAGTATGACAAACTATAAAAACATTCCTTCTATGTGCCTTTATCTTAAATGTTCTCTTTCAAGCCCTTGCAAGCATTGAAATGGAGAAATATAATAATGGCATATAAAAGTTTGCAAGTGAAAACATCAAACAGCATACACACTTATATGACGTTTATAACTTTCAGTTTGTGCAACACAGCTCTAAAGAAGTACATTTTCCACCTTGATTTATTTTCTTTCCACTAGGTAGGCATTATACAGAAGTGAATTATATAGGAAAATCTGGCTAAAATACTGCATTAGTATCTTCCCAATCTGATGTATATTCATGCAATTGATTGAAAGACCTAAAGGAATATAACGCTTGCTATTATAGAAGGTAATGTGCTTCCATTTTTGGTTCATCCTGTTTTAAATCTTTTAATACGCTTGTTTTTTTACAGGGTTTTGTGTCTTTTGACAGTGTTGTAAATTTTAATGACTTTCATTTGTATTGTGCCACGATTTAGGTACATTTAGGGTTTTTTTATCAAAATCCGATTTTTTCCGATTTTTTAAATAAAAAAAGTCCGCCCAAACTAGAATCCATGATTTGCCCTTATTTATCAATAAGAAAAACTGCAACTTGTTTGGGTTTGGCGTAAGAAAAACATGTTTTTTTGTTAAACCAAATAGTTAAGGGGAGATCTGCCGTTGACTTTTACATGAATGCGGCAGGTTTTAGATGGCGTATTTTCGGATTCAGATTTGGAACAGCTTTGGGGCATAATACATCTCAAAAAATTTAGTCTCTTTTTACTACAACTTTTTCGGGGTTTTCTGCATAAAAACAGATGTTTGTGTTTGTCTCTTTCAAACAATCTTTGTGATAATAAGTGCATTTCAACTAACAATGAAGGGGGCACCACATCTGCTTTGCTGATGGACCATGAAATTCCTTTCAAGGTGTCTTAAAGCAGGAGAATTAAAGCTTATCAAAAAAGTAGGGTAGAAAGGCTGCACATAACAGTTTTGTGTCTTGTAATGCCCCAGTGCAACCACAACCTTTTATCAGGGAAGATATGTGCTTTAAGTCCCCTGTAGCTTCCCATGAAGACCAACTGAAAAATTGCTTAGAATTGGCCATTCATAACATATTGCAGTCAGCTTAAAGGTGAATCACCCCTTTAAGTTTTTTGTTTATGTTTTGCTATTGAAAGCAGCCCTGCTATGTTTTGCTATTGAAAGTCTGTCCCTTTCTATTCTATTAAAAAGTAACAATCAGGAGTTAAGCAAATGCTGCTTTCAATAGCAGTTGCTTTTACAGCTACTTTTAAAAGCACTGAAAAAATTTATACATGCCTATTGCTTAGAATTATGTTTTCTTTTATTGGGCAAACTTTAATTTTGAAGTTGACTTACCCTTTAAAATATAGGGCGATCAGGAACTAGAATCAAACACAATCACAGAGGTAGGGCTGTTGAAAGCAGCACATGGAAAGCATGGAGTTTTTCACAAAAAGTTATTTGTAGAACAAAAAAATAAATAAAATATATCACACTACCTATGATGATGGTGATCCTATTTTTTTGTGTTCCATTATATCATTAAACCCCACAATTAAACTGAGGCTTATTCTGCTTGAGGATGACATGATTAATCAATATATTAATTTAATTGCAAGAATAATTTGTGGCAACATTTTAAAGCTCCTGTGTAAAAACTCAATAACCTTCATAGAGATTCCTAAAACCATTTATGTACAATAATGATTTATGTATAACAGCCTTGGAACTTGGCAATATCAGGATCCCTACGCAATTAACTGGGTGGCATGGCCTAATCTCTTTAAGCATAAAAAGTATCTGTAATACATGTGTATTAGAGAGACTGGGATCCTGAGCAATAAATCATCTCATGTTATGTATTGGCTTAGGGTTTTAAAATGATGATTCATTCACTTATTAGTAAATGAAGTGACTATTTAAACCCCCAGCCAGTTAACGAATTTAAAAATTAGCTTCTCATTTCCACTAGATTTAAAATTATGTTTTAATGACCTTAAATCTCAGCTTCCGGCAGGTGACGAGCCACAATTTTTCTTTACTTCCTACAGATCTGATCTTTCTTGCCATTAATCTGAATTTATACCAACATAGTTACTAAGTAGTGATGGTTAGATAAGGCACTGAACAGTCCACTATCCATGGACAGCTTGTGGATAGGGTAAGGTAGTCTCGCTTACTGCAATTTTGCTTATATTTGATTTATTGTTTTTGTTCAGTACATACAATTTTTGTTAACAATTACTGTTTTTAGTATATGTACAATTTTCACACGACTTCTCAAGTTCTGCACAAGGGATGGCCCTGTATAGAAGAAGATTTTTTCCAGTGGAGATTGGGACTGGGACAACTTGCCATATATTTAATTATTTATAAAGTCTTCACTTTTATCAATGTGTGATATAAAAACTTTTTTTAAAAAAATGTGTTTAATAGGTTTTTATGGCTTTTGTATAACACTTCTGTTCACGATGGACCATTGGTCACAATGTTCAATTATGCACACATATATGCTCAATTATGTAAATCACTAAGGGCTTTTAAACACTGCTTTAGAGTGAATCTGCATGTCTGATGAAGGGGCACGCCCCCGAAACGTTACATCACTTGACTTAATAAACGTGCAGGGAAGATCCCCGCTACACCAGCCTGTGTTGTTCGGCTACTTTTCTGTTGAGATAGATTGGGAGAGGTGCCGACCCCTCCAGCCAAACACCAGGCATCGATTATCAGGAGAGACTCTGGGGAAATTAGGTAAAGTAATTCGCTACTTGTATCCTGTCGGCGTTCCTAACAGTACCCGCTAGCTCCCTAAAATGTCATTTGCAGATATCGCTGCACTTACCGAAGAAAAGGCGGAAACGTTTGGATTCACGGAGGCTGAAAGAAAGCGCATCTTGAGCTCAGCGCAGTCCTTGCCGGTTCAAGTATCTCCAGACGGATCCGACATTCTTCGGCAGTTGGAACAATTGAGACGCCGGGAAACCACGTGGTCCTTGCATTCCTCGTCTCTCACAGAGTACGCGAAGGTACAGCGCATACCCCGAGGCTTACGCGTGCGGCTCACCCCAGTTCTATTTCAGGAAGACCGTGAGTTTCTACTGAAATGGCAAGGCATATTGAATCGTTGCAGCCTAGACCTGATTACGCTGACGATACAGCAGCTGCAGACGGCTTTGAAAGACATCAATCAGCGCATCCACAGTATGGAGGAAGACTACAAAGCCAAATCATCAGCGGACGATGGCGCTGCACTCAGAGAATTGGATCAAAAGATAGAAAGGTTACAGCAGGAAATTTTGCAGACAAAATTGCGCAAATTCCGGAGGGACACACAAGATTACGAGAGAGGAGAAGTTTACCATTGGAAAGAGTCAAGGCGAGTACAATACAAAAGAAGGAATGGCCAAAGATTTCAGCAAAGTACACCTGCTTCATATTCCAGTGGCACCGAGAACACCTCGTTAACTTCATCGCAAAATTCCTCCACCATTGCACCAGCTTTTTTAGGGGGAGGCCCATATTCCACCAGGGCAAAAAGAAAAGAACAAGGAAATCCACCCGGCACTCCATATGTCGGACATTACAAGGGACAAAGGAAACGGAGGTAAACAATGTTTTTAACTTGTCTACCTACACCTTGAATGATGCTGAACTTTCTGTGTTAAATAAAGGGTTAAATTTTGTACCTGTAAGTACTAATTCACAGTTTGAATTTACTAAGGATTTCTACAGGTTTATAAGATCACTTAAATTGAAAGCATTTTTTTCTGACAAAGAGGGCATCCCCAAAAAAGACAAAAAAGATGATGTTTTGATAAGTTTAAAAAATAAATTGGGTAAAAAAGGTAATTTTAACCCCCCGGGAATTTTCCCTAATATAGAAAGTTTTGAAACACTGGTAATGATGGACATGGAACAACATTTTGAACAAAATAAAATTAGGGGCAAATCTTATAAAAGGCCTCCTAATAATATCACTAAACAAGAAAAACATGCTTTAACTACTCTGGAGCAAAATGAGTCCATCATCATTACCAGAGCCGATAAAGGGGGTGCAACAGTGATCTTGAATAAGTGTGATTATATCCAGGAGGCACGGAGACAGTTGTATAATGAAGTCAACTATAGAAAGTTAAAAGCAGACCCTACTGACGTTTTCCAAAAAGAGATAAACATATATCTAAATGCGGCGGTTATGGAAGGAATTATCACAGATGAAATGTCTAATCTTCTAAGTCGAGAATATCCAACTGTACCATACATATACTTTTTACCAAAAATACATAAAGACTTAAAAACTCCACCTGGCAGGCCTATAGTATCTAATATCGGGTCCATTTTGCAACCTTTGGCCATGTATGTAGATACTCAATTGCAAGAGGTTAGACCTCGGTTGACATACTGTCTATCTGATACCACTGATTTTTTAAATCACTTAAAAAACATAACGTTGCCAGCTGGCGAATTCCTGTTGTGTTCCTTGGATGTAAAGGATCTGTACACATCCATCCCCACGGACGAGGGGGTTGAATGTGTCAGATCCATACTATCTGGTACAAATTGCCCCAACCACAAAATCAGTTTTGTGTGTACACTCCTCGAAATGGTGTTATCAAAGAATTACTTTAAATTTGAAAATGAGTTCTTCCTACAGCTACAAGGTTGCGCAATGGGAGCTAACATGGCGCCCACATATGCTAATGTGTTCATGGATTTTTTTGAAAAAACGTTTATCCTGGCTAATACTGAATATGGGGGATATATCCAACATTATATGCGCTATGTGGATGACACATTTTTCATCTGGTGTGGCAGTAAAGACAAGTTACAAAAATTTTTGGATCACCTTAACATGGTCCATGGGTCCATTAAATTTACTATGGAATCTCATCCAGATAAGTTACATTTTTTGGATGTGAATGTTACACACTTTGAGGGTAAATTGGTCACATCCATGTATAAAAAGCCAACAGACAGAAACACTCTGCTTAAAGCTGACAGTTTCCATCCTCCGGCTCTGCTTAAAGGGTTACCACGTAGTCAATTAACCAGAGTGCGGAGAATCACTTCTAATGATGTTTTGTTTGAGGGAGAATCGGCCCAAATGATAAAAAAGTTTGCAGAAAGAGGATATGATGAAATAAATTTATTGAATATAAATAAAGAGATATTTAATACATCGAGACAGGCTACCCTAACAAAGAAGGATAAAAATAAGATGGTACAAAATAGAATACCTTTTATTTCCTCTTATGACACAAATGCTAAACAAGTACGTAAAATAATCCTTAAGTATTGGGGTGTCCTAAAAGCTGACCCAAAATATGGTAAAATATTCTTTCAGCCCCCTCTTTTTTCATATAAAAGAGGTAAATCAATAGGGGATCGGATTAAACCTAAACAAGCAAATCCAAATGGGAACATTAATACAGGCAGTGAGGTAAATGGAACATTTCCTTGTAGGAAATGTAGCCACTGCAATGGTATCATACAAGGAGAGGTAGTACAACATCCATTGAAGGGAACTAAACATAAAATAAAAGGATTTCACACATGTGACAGTACAAACATTATTTACTGCATTAAATGCCCATGTGGGCTAGCGTATATTGGACAGACAAGTCGAAATATGAAAACCAGATTGAATGAACACAAATCGGTTATACGTAACTATAAGCTCCCCAAAGAGGAACAAAAGGAAAAAGCAGGGAAAGATAAGAAAAAAGAAACCACACTGGCACGTCATTTTCAGGAAAATGGACACGGGGTAGCCCAACTTAGATGGCAAATTTTAGATAAGATTTATGGAAAAAATGAGAGAGAAATAAAAAGAAAATTATTACAAAAGGAATGTTTTTGGATTTGGCAACTGCAAACTAAATATCCACGTGGGTTAAATGAGGAGTACAACATGAACTGTTACTTGTAACGAAAATTGTATCCAACTTTTAAGTGTTGTTGGAATGTTTCCAATTTTTAACGCTCTTAGAATGGGTGCCTTTATATTTTATCATTTAGTATTGTTACATCTAGGTTTTGGTTTGATGTACTAATCTGTGATTTTTTTATAGATAAGGCACTGAACAGTCCACTATCCAGGGACAGCTTGTGGATAGGGTAAGGTAGTCTCGCTTACTGCAATTTGCTTATATTTGATTAATTGTTTTTGTTCAGTACATACAATTTTTGTTAACAATTACTGTTTTTAGTATATGTACAATTTTCACACGACTTCTCAAGTTCTGCACAAGGGATGGCCCTGTATAGAAGAAGATTTTTTCCAGTGGAGATTGGGACTATTATCCGCACAACTTGCCATATATTTAATTATTTATAAAGTCTTCACTTTTATCAATGTGTGATATAAAAACTTTTTTAAAAAAATGTGTTTAATAGGTTTTTATGGCTTTTGTATAACACTTCTGTTCACGATGGACCATTGGTCACAATGTTCAATTATGCACACATATATGCTCAATTATGTAAATCACTAAGGGCTTTTAAACACTGCTTTAGAGTGAATCTGCATGTCTGATGAAGGGGCACGCCCCCGAAACGTTACATCACTTGACTTAATAAACGTGCAGGGAAGATCCCCGCTACACCAGCCTGTGTTGTTCGGCTACTTTTCTGTTGGGTTACATAAATTCGCCAGGCGGAAATTGGTGGCGAATTTCCAAATTTCGCTGCTGGCGAACAAATTTGCAAAACTCCCACGTAAATTCTACGGCGTCAAAAAAGTTTTGACACACGTCAGAAAAGTCGCTCGTGTCAAAACCATTGTGTGTCAACACTATTCGGATGCCCACTGACTTTAACGCTGGCGTTAAAATTGACTCAGAATTAGAGTTTTGCAAATTTTTTGCAGGAAATTCAGAAATTTTTCGACGAAACGGGATAAATTAGCCCATCACTATTACCGAGAAACAGTTATTAATGGAGACACAACTGTTTTTAGAAATGCAATAAACCTCAGCTAAATATTTCTAAGTTTATTCTGCCAAATGTAATAAGCGAATGCACACAATCATGAAACCATTATTTGAAATATCTCAAGTATTTTGAAAAAGCTTAGTTTATATGAAATTTTAATTTCCTTTTCGGATACTGGAGATCCACTAACACAACTAGAAGTATTTACATATCTGTTTTTCATTGACTGGTTTTATTGACCTTTTATTGGGGACTTCTGCTACAGTATAAGTTGAAATGCTAATTTACATGCCTTGTAATTATGTTTTTAGGCTTAAAGGAATAGTTCAGTGTGAAAATAAAAACTGTGTAAATAGATAGGCTGTGCAAAATAAAAAATGTTTCTAATATAGTTAGTTAGCCAAAAATGTAATATATAAAGGCTGGAGTGAACAGATGTCTAATAAAACAGCCAGAATCCAACTTCCTGCTTTTCAGCTCTATAACTCTGAGTTAGTCAGCTACTTGAAGGGGGGCCACATGGTACATTTCTGTTCAGTGAGTTTGTAATTGACCCTCAGCATTCAGCTCAGATTCAAAAGCAACAGAAATGACCCATGTGGCCCCCCCTCAAGTCTCTGATTGGTTACTGTCTGGTAGCCAGGGCAACCAGTCAGTGTAAACAAAGAGAGTTGAAAAGCAGGAAGTAGTGATCTGACTGACTTGTTATACATGAAATCACTCCAGCCTTTATACATTACATTTTTGGCTAACTAACTATATTAGAAACATTTTTTATATTGCACAGCCTATCTATTTACCCAGTTTTTATTTTTACACTGAACAATTCCTTTAAAAGAGGAGCATTCTACCACTAATGGTTCTACCTATGCTCTAACTTGAGGTATCGGATCCATTATCCAGAAAGTTACGGGATGGCTATCCCCCATAGACTCCATTATATTTAAAAAATTTAATTTTTAAAAATGATTTCCTTTTTTTCTGTAATAATAAAACAAATAGCTTGTACTTGATTCAAACTAAGATATAATTAATCTTTACTGAAAGTCTATTGGGTTTATTTCATGTTTAAATGATTTTCAGTAGACTTTTTTATCCAGAAAACATCCCTAGCATCATGCATAACGGGTCCCATACCTGTCTACCAACCTACTGCTGACTTGTCCAAAGTTTTTCAAATGAGCAACTATTCTTCCTCTTCCTGTACCTGGTGTTACCAGACATGTTTTCTTTAATGGAAGTTGATCCTGCGTATGTTTGCCGTAGCTGGTGCAAGCAGGCGTAGAAAATAATGTTGCTTATGTACAGCAGGTGGATTAGGTATGAGGGTTTGTAGGCACTTCATGAATGATAGTGGCTTTCAGTCATATAGCTTGGTACTCTCTCCAGCTGGCTGGAATAAAAAAACATTTCTTCTGAATACTAGCATTACAAATATTCTATCTAGAAGAGTTATGTCTAAAGCATCTGGACTTTCTTACTTTTCTTGAAAACATTTCAGCCCACTGAACAGCTTCTTATCTAGTATAGGTCAATCTAAAAAACAACTGGACTTGCTGAGTAATCATTGAAGACGTTTCACTACTCATCCGAGCAGCTTCTTCAGTTCAACTGACTGGTGTGGGAAGTTCTCGGCATATAAACTCTTCCACTAATCCATTTACAATGGCACATTGTAACTCTTCAAAGAGGTGACATCTGAATAAACTCACAGAGGTGTTGATTCTGTGTAGTTGTGATAGGATTATCCAATGTGTCATGCAACTCCTAGATACAGGTGTTACTTGTGAGAGTTGCATGAATGGATGTGTGAAGTGTTCTGAATCCGCCGGGGTACAGATGTTAGAACAGCATTGTATGTAGCAGACAGGTGGTGTCGAAGGCCCCCACCTCTGTTCAGAGATGGTCTCTCCACCTTGACATGAATCGCCTCTTTCATGCCTCGTTCAAACCAGCAGTCTTCTTTATCCAAGATTTGGACCTTGCTGTCTTCAAAGGAGTGTCCCTTGTCTTTTAAGTGTAGAAAGACAGCTGAGTTTTGCCCTGTAGAGTTCTCCCTCCTGTGCTGAGCCATTCACTTGGAGAGCAGTTGTTCTCTGCTCTCCAAGCAACTGCTCTCCAAGCGAACTCTCCTGACTATTCCTAATGTGGTGTCTTCTGATTCAAAGTGATGGTGGTGCCTTGCCCCGTTACTTCATCGTAATTATAGATAGGGATGTCGCGGACTGTTCGCCGGCGAACTTGTTCGCGCGAACATCGACTGTTCGCGCTCGCCGAATGTTCGCGAACGTCGCGCGACGTTCGCCATTTTGGGTTCGCCTTACCTGGCGCTTTTTTTTGACCTCTCACCCCAGACCAGCAGATACATGGCAGCCAATCAGGAAGCTCTCCCTCCTGGACCACCCCCACACCCCCTGGACCACTCCCCTTCCATATATAAACTGAAGCCCTGCAGCGTTTTTTCATTCTGCCTGTGTGTGCTTGCAAGAGCTAGTGTAGGGAGAGAGCTGTTACTGATTTCACTGATTTCTTTGAGGGACAGTTGATAGTAAGTTTGCTGGCTAGTAATCTACTTGATACTGCTCTGTATTGGAGGGACAGAAGTCTGCAGGGATTTGAGGGACATTTTAGGTTAGGTAGCTTTGCTGGCTAGTAATCTACCTTCTACTGCAGTGCTCTGTATGTAGCTGCCTGCTGTGGGCACTGATCTCTTCTGATCTCATCTGCTGACTGCTGTAATAACCCAATAGTCCTTGTAAGGACTGCTTTTATTTTCTTTTTTGTTGTTTTACTTTGCTACTATAACAGCCCAGTGCTATTAGTCTAGCTGTGTTGGGGAGTGGGACTGGTGTGCTGCTGTGCTGCTCCTAGTAGTTCAGCAGCAGCAACCCGAGAATTTTTTTTTTTTTAATATACATATATTTTTTTTTTCTTTTACTTATCTTACTGTTCTTTAACGTGTACAGTGCTGTTGCTGTTCTTCATAGTAGTGCACCAATAGTAGTGCACTTGCAGGCATTATTTGCCCAGTGTGTTCTTCAAACAACAACCATCTAGCTGTGTGAGCTTGTTCACATTCTGTCTAAATATCAATAATAATACCGTCTCTAGAAACACCACCCGAGTGACGTTTTTCAGGCAGCAATAATATATTCCGTATCCACTGCTGTAGTAGTGTATACGTTAACCTTGTAGGCATTATTTGCCCAGTGTGTTCTTCATTTTCAAACAACTCCCATCTAGCTGTGTGAGCTTGTTCGCATTCTGTCTAAATATCAATAATAATACCGTCTCTAGAAACACCACCCGAGTGACGTTTTTCAGGCAGCAATAATATATTCCGTATCCACTGCTGTAGTAGTGTATACGTTGACCTTGTAGGCCTTGTTTGCCCAGTGTGTTCTTCATTTTCAAACAACTCCCATCTAGCTGTGTGAGCTTGTTCACATTCTGTCTAAATAACAATAATAATTCCGTGTCGGTAAACATCACCTGAGTGATGTTTTTACAGCAGCAATAATATATTCCGTATCCACTACTGTATACGTTGCCCTTGCAGGCATTGTTTGCCCAGTCTTTAACCAAGTGCCACCTAGCTGTGTGAGCTTTTTCACATTCCGTGTCCAGAAACATCACCTGACTGTGACGTAGTGTGATTTCTGCCCTTTACAGCACAAAACGCAGCGCTGTGTCAACAATGTATTTTTCAGATACATTTTTGCCCTTGATCCCCCTCTGGCATGCCACTGTCCAGGTCGTTGCACCCTTTAAACAACTTTAAAATCATTTTTCTGGCCAGAAATGTCTTTTTTAGCTTTTAAAATTCGCCTTCCCATTGAAGTCTATGGGGTTCGCAACGTTCGCAAACCGTTCGCATTTTTGACGCAAGTTCGCGAATATGTTCGCGAACTTTTTTTCCGACGTTCGCTACATCCCTAATTATAGACAACAATATTGTAATTCACAGCCCTCACATGTGAAACTTTAATGCATGTAACATTATTGGTATAAAAAACTGGAGCTGATTTCCTGGTCATACAACTTTTACTATAAAAAGAGAAAACAACAAATATATTTAAGGATAAACAGAATGCTTTTATTTGAATATGCTACAAAAAACATTTATAAATATTCTATGTCCATAAATATCAGGTTTTGAACATTTTTTTGCATCATCGTTTAATTTTTTTCAAATTTGCTTCTATTTATAAAGTATCACACATTCTTTTAAATTTTCAATGAGAAATCCTTTAATTCCAAAAAATTTTATCATAGGAATTGAAGTGTTATGCATTTAATATCACAATTTAGTTTTTTTTTAATGAGGACTTTATAAATAGAATATTCCTACTTTGATTGAAACTTTGAAATGCATTCAATTTGGAAACACTGCAAATTCAACGGTACGTAATTACACAAGTGATGCTGACATGTTCCTTTCAAAATTGATGTGAAGATGTCAGTGTCAGCAAGCAAGTACGGCTGCCCATAATTACCTCTAGACACGTCCTGCAGAGAAAGCTGAAGGAGAGGGACACTTTATTCCTTCACTAGACATTAAGCCCGTTAAATTAACGGGCGCTAGAGGTCCGTGGGGCACATGCACAGAAGCGCAATCCCACGGACACAGGGACTGGACGCAGAGACACTATAACTTTATTATATAGGATAGGATAAGATGCTGGGCTGTGGTGATGTGACCCTTCCACAGGCTAGACTACAAATGTTAGTAGTACTCGAGCCTACTGAAGGAAAGAATTGCACGTCCACTAGCCCAAATGAGTGATTGTACAATTCCTGTGCTCCCTGGCATCTAAGTGTGAATATTGGCATAAGTACCATGGGCTGAGCTGGGGGCAACGGTGGTGATCACTGTGCACATTCTGGCTTCCTAATATTACACAGAAATCAATGGTAAGGATGTTGTTGATGGCAGAAAACTGTTCCCCGTTAGCAGGACAAATAACATAGAATCAGATTTACACAAATCAGGCTCAATTCTCATTGAAGGGTTCACTGGATCACTGACTCTGAAGAACTTGACAGAGGCAACGTCGGTACCTGTCCCAGCCCTTACTCAATAACCAACAGCCCCCCTTTCCTCCAAGCCCCATTAAGGAATACGACAATTATGCATTTGGATGAAAAGGCCGCAGAACAATTTTATTGTAACACATAATATATTTAGTGCAAAAAACGCACTACAACAAATAACATCATGAACATAGTATATAATAACAATAATATTTGTATAACAAACAATACTGTAGCAAACCTTATAACTGCACAACGCAACAGCGCTGCCAGCTGCCATAGTAGCCTGTAACCCACCTGCTACCTAAAACCACTCCTATTCCTGTGGTGTTTTGCTACCCCTGAGGTGCCAGGCCTTCCAGCTAACCATTAACCTTGAAACTCCCGTGCTCACCCACCTATTGGTCACTGGACTCCCTGACCCCGCCGTCACCAACTATATATCTGCAAGGGGAGGGTGGGTGGGAGTTTTCTTGTGCTTCTACAAAATGGAGTGGGGGGTGGAAACCTAGTCCCCTAACTTTTAAAGCCTATCCCACGTCACCCTGATCCACTCTTCCACTGCCCAATCACCTATTAACAACTAGGAGGGGCTTCTGCACCTCGTGGCCTGTCATGCCCCTTCTTCCCTAGGCTGTGCCCCGTGTCATCGGGTTACTTGACAGAGGCAACGTCGGTACCTGTCCCAGCCCTTACTCAATAACCAACAGCCCCCCTTTCCTCCAAGCCCCATTAAGGAATACGACAATTATGCATTTGGATGAAAAGGCCGCAGAACAATTTTATTGTAACACATAATATATTTAGTGCAAAAAACGCACTACAACAAATAACATCATGAACATAGTATATAATAACAATAATATTTGTATAACAAACAATACTGTAGCAAACCTTATAACTGCACAACGCAACAGCGCTGCCAGCTGCCATAGTAGCCTGTAACCCACCTGCTACCTAAAACCACTCCTATTCCTGTGGTGTTTTGCTACCCCTGAGGTGCCAGGCCTTCCAGCTAACCATTAACCTTGAAACTCCCGTGCTCACCCACCTATTGGTCACTGGACTCCCTGACCCCGCCACCAGCGTGTGTGCTTGACTCCTTAAGCACACCGCGAACCGCCATCAAACAACTCCAAGGCCCTTTCTATCCCGTCTGCAATAGCCATGTTAAAGAGATCCATACCAATGTCAGAGAGGTGCACCCCATCAGTGTCAAAATTATTTAAATAACCTACAAGTTTTGCCTCTAAATCCCTATGCCTCACAACTACGCCCCCTGATTTTCGTATGAAAATTGAAAGTAATTTATTTACCTTCCCCCTGCTCCTTTCTATGGCTTGCAGGTCCCGTGCATACCTCCATACCGACCGGGGAATCATCTCTGACCACACCAATATGATGCCAGGGAACATTGACCGAATTCTATCCACATCCCGCTTCATCATGGCCACTAGCTCCCTTTGCGCTACCAAGCCCAGGTCATTCCCCCCAGCATGTATTACCAGTATATCTGGACGACTTCCTGCCTTGGCCAACCTAAGCAAGGCAGGCCATACCCCTGACCATTGTAGACCAGGAAAACCAAACCATTGGATGGATATGCGGCCCTCTGGAAAGCCCAGCTGTCTTCCGTGCCTCTTCTTAACTGCGGCTCTCCTTTGGGCCCGACTCACATATGAATGTCCCAACAACCATACCACAGTTTTGCAACCTGAAAACAGAACAGAATGACCATAAGCGGCATTAACGTAAATTATCATTGACAAACACTTTTCATTATACATCAACATGACACACCAATATATAAATATATATTTTAGCGTGCTAATTCTTGTGGTTTGTATAAGACCATCTAGAGACTCCTAGACCAGTAAGCTTGGCCGTATATAACTGCGGAAGCGTTTGGACTCCCATCTGCCGATTTTCATGACCATCCGGTCACCTAAACCAAGCCCGGCTGCTTCAGTTGCCGCCCCTATGCGAAATGAATGAGTCCCAAACTCCGTTGGATTGACTCCAATGCTTCCTAAAGTTCTTTTTAACATGCTGTTAAACTGAAAACGGGTCAATGGCATGCCATTCTCGTGCTGTAGAAAAACTTTACCAGCTCCTCCCCGTAGATGTAAAAATCGCCCCACGCAGCCAACTGGGCATGCTACCCCACCATCAACTGTAAACAGCACAATGTCCTTTCCTTTGCCTAATGAGTCAGTTTTGGACTTTCTTAACCGAACTGTAATGTTATCATCAAACACTTTAACGTCTTGCAGCAACAAGCCATCCGGTGATGTTTTACTTTTGCTAACTAACTCACCAACCCTGAAGGCTCCAAAGAACGCCAGTGCGAAGGCCGCCTTAAACAATGCCGCCTCATAGCCGGTATAGCAGCAGTGATCCAAGGCTGCCTGTAGTCGTGTCAGCAAATCAAATGATATAGGCCGCCGTGTATCCTTTGAATGTTTACTTTTTCTAAGCCCTTTCAGCGCTTGCCTGATCATGAACTCCTTAGTCAGGTCCTCGTTGCCTCGCAGCTTGAAGTGGAATGCCAGCCCTGCCATCCGTTTATCAATAAAGGCTGCAGACTTACCCTGTTCAGTGAGCCAGACCACATACCAAATGAGTCCGGCACGTCTGTCCTCCCTGCTGGTAAAACCTCCGGCCCAGTCATTTAGCCGCTTCCATTCCTCCCATGCCTTACCATAAGCAGTCCATGTTGTCCCGGCTAAAGAAGCCTTTACAAGTTCCAGCAGTCTACGGTTGCCAGCTGCCAAAGCTGCTGTGGAAATTGGCAGGGCTGCTGTGATGCTTCTGGTGCTGCTTCCCGAAAACGCTCCCACTGAAAGCGAGACAGTGCATCAGCGATGACATTATTTTTTCCTTGTATGTGCACTGCTCTACAATATAAATTCAACTTAAGACAACGGAGGACCAGTGTCCGTAGCAATCGCAGAATTGGGGGTGAGGATGCGGACCAACTATTGATGGCCTGAACCACTGTCATATTATCAGAATGGAAAACGATCCTACAATTTACACAAATCAGGCTCAATTCTCATTGAAGGGTTCACTGGATCACTGACTCTGAAGAACTGGAGGAGAGTTTTTGTACAGATGAAGCTATCACATTTTGTAGCACCCCGCTCAGACACAATTTTTCCATCTAAGTCTTGCCTCTAGATAGTGGTAGAGTGCAATTTTTTCAGTACATTGCTTCTAATGGACCAAGGCCATTGCACTCTTGAACCATCTAGAGGCGGGACTTAGCACTAAAAACGATGCTGTGTTACAAAATGTGAAATCCCAATGGCTTCATCTGTAGGTAAACCTTCAAATTCTATTTGGTTGTTAGAAAGTAAAGGCAAATTACAATACCTTTACTGTTTTAAAATTAAAAAAAATAATAATATTGCTAATAGTTTTGAAGGCATTACGTTTAATAAAATGAGTAATGGTGTAAAGTACTGAAAATATTTTAAAACCTCTCCCAGCTGATACACAGAATGGCAAAACCTATGACACAAGCAAGTAATTCCCAGTGATCTTACTAATGATATTTTCTAAATTATTATAACTACATACATATGATTTCTTGCAAAAAAAACCAAAAAAACTTCCTGTTCCATGGTCCTTCCTTCTGGTCTTTCCATCATGCTGTTTGATCTGGTGCTGACTTCTTAGTGCTGACATATTCCACTGAATACAGATGCCTCTATAAAGGTAAATCTCTGTGTCTGAGTTTACATAAGTACTTAATCATAGAACAGATTGTTCTGGTTATCCCACTGATGAAAATCCATGACAGCATACATAATAAACAAAACCCAGAATAATAATTTGGCATATAAGAATATAAATGCTTTTGAAGCCTTCCTTTAGAGGCCTCGGTTGGCATTGAACTGCAATCCTTCAAATGCTTCACAGGCAGGGGCGTAACTATAGAGGAAGCAGACCCTGCGGTTGCAGGGGGGCCCAGGAGTGTAGGGGGCCCAGTGAGACCCTAATTAATTAGCAATTTTAATATATCTTGATAAAATAGGCCAACTTATAAATATTTTGGGGCCCTAAATTGAATTTGCTATGGGGCCCAGTAACAACTAGTTACGCCACTGTTCACAGGTGTAGGTCTAAGGGTTATAAAAAACAGCTCTGTAGAAGTAAAGTCATAATTCTACTTATAAGCAAGTCAGCATTGTACAGCAGTGTGGGAAATGTAGAAGCTTACTTAGCAAAGGCTAATAATAACCAGGATAACATTAGGAAAGAATATCCGCCCCTCAACCATTAAATAGCAGGAGTTCATTTAGGAAAAAATCCTACACCTTAAATGCTAAAAGCAACTTAAAGATATGTTTATAGTTTGTGCAGTTACAAAAAGCTATTATTTTGAATAATGGCAGTTACAGATAAAGGTATCTGCGTGGGTAAAAAAAACTTTATGAAAAAATGGAAGGAACAAAAACATTTGAACATTAACAAAAACTGCTGAAATGTTTATATTTACTCTTAAATATAAGAGATACAATGTTGTTGCACTGCAGTAGTTTTACTAAGACTATCCCAGAGCACTTTATAATTCTGTCCAGATGACCTTGGAATCGGTATTATCAGCACAGTGATAGGTGTGTAACATTAAGACCAAAAATAAGATCATCTTATTTCTAAAAGGTTACGAGAGAAACTGTAAAGATGAGCTTATCAGAGACTGATCCTCTTGTAGCATATTATTCTCTGTAAAAGCAAAAATTATCAGTGTCTACATACAGTAGTGCTCTTATGTGAATATACAATACACAACACAATGCAATTTGCAAATAATGTTCACTGTTTTTTTAAACAAAGATGACCATGAATAATTTTAAGAAATGTATCTTAATTAGCCTAAAGTCTTTTAGTTGCCTTCAAGTACTCAATATATTTATGATCAATAAAAAAATGTCTCAGTTTCTAGACCTAGAGAACAGAAATACATTATTATATTAAAAAGAAAGAACGTAGCATTTGTCGGGACTAAATACATATTATGTACAACACCAGTAATTATATTTTTTAAATATGACTTCTGTAAATGATATTAACCCCTCTGTATATTAAAAGACCCTCTTATTGGTTGGAGCAGAAAGCTAGCTTGCATAAAATAGCTTGCAACTTGCCACACAGGCAATTTACATTCACTCACTCATATACATAATAACACTTATGGGGTACCCGTTTGTGCACACGCACTCGGGGAGAGGGGTAAAGTGCAGAGAGGACTTTGCAGCTGAGCGGCCTGTGGGTTGGTCCCAGTCCAACATTGCCCTGGAAGAAAATAAAGCTGTGACTATGCAGTGAATAAAATAGAGGAACTAATAGAACGGCTAGTAAATGAAAACCAAGAGTAAAATAATGATTCAAATGTTTAGGACAAGGAAAGGCAAAAAAATAAAATTCCATGTTTACTTTCTTTAATAAAAAAGAAACCTATCTCCAATATACTTTAATTAAAAAATGTATACCGTTTTTATATGAAACCGGACTGTATGCAGTGAAATTCTCCCTTCATTTACTGCTGTGGATAGGAATTGTCAGACGGTCCCTAACTGCTGAGCAGGGAAACAATCATACTTATGAACAGCAGGGGGAGCCCCCTGCCTTACTTCTCAGCCATGCAGAACTCAAGCAGCTTTGTTTATGACGATCCCTAAGCAGCCCAGACCACACTGAGCATGTGCATGTGCAGGGTCAGGGTCAGGCCAAGATGTTTAACAAAGTTACAAGATGACAGCCCCCTGTGGCCAACTTTGAAAGCATAAATCATTGTTTGATTAGGCTTGTGGTGCAGTAAGTTCAAGCTTATGCTTAGTATACAAAATACGCATTTCTAGCCTTATTATATTTTAGACTTTCCTTGTCCTTTAAAATGATGAGCGGGGAGCTGTAATAATACCTGTCCCTTGACCACGTTCCTTTCCGTTCTTCCTGCAAAAGTTTGGTTCCCTTATCTGCCCAGAACTCTCTCCTTGGTCCTGACCTGGCAGCATCCGAGTAGCCAAGGGCATCGCTTGAAGCTAAAGGCGGCTGTTATAGGCGGAAGCCTATTGTATATGATACAATTTTTTGACAGATATATGATATATTCTCAGTGGGACGATGTATGCCTTGAAGTGACATCAGAATTTTGAAGAGAGATTCAGGGATTTCAAATATGTATACTGTTTATATCTGCACAAACTGAATGAGTGTACCATGTTGCTTCAGATACTTTGCATACATTCAATGGGGACATTTTGGCGATTGCCTGGTTGTATGTTTGACCTCACAGATGCACAACCTCCATTATTTCTGTACTTCGCCTCATCTCTGTGATTTTACCTTAATTTTTCAGTGCAGATCCGAGTCAAGCAGGCCAGATGCCATAGACCGCCTTGCCTCCTCCCCAGTGCACATGCAAAGTCGAATGCCCTGTGTCAATGTGTATGTCTGTGGGGGGAGCGCACTAAGAAGCACACCAAAGACAAGACTTGGCAGGGGAACAGGGTCCGGACCAGGGGTAAGCAAAAAAAGAGGTACATGCTTGGCTCCCCCACTTTGTTGCTCTTTAGGCACTGCCTCTTCTACCTACCCCTAGTTCTGGCCCTGGATCAGTGATAGATCATTAGATCATGTTGGGAAAACATTCTGATTCATCCAGATGTCATTACCTGAAATAATTCTATTGCTAGACTGTCATTGTAAATGACACCCAGAGAATGAGCTCTTATTTGTTTGAGTTTAATGTGTAACATTGCTAATTGGGTATATAAATGAAACTGACATATAGTACTGAATAATACATTACAAGTAAATCTACCTGCATGTTATTCATTTCCATGGGTTGCTACCATCATATTAAATAGCAACCAAACATAAACACTTGTTTGTTCTTACAGCCTGCTACAAGATATTATATAGTGTTTTAGTTTGTTTCATTTGGGAAAGAACTGGAGAAAGTTCAGTATTATATTAGTTGGTACAAAATCTCTTTGGAGACAACAAAGGCTGAAAAACAGCCTTTTAACAATGGTAACAAAGGAATATTGCTACAGTAGCATCATATTTTTTTATTATGAATACATTTTAGTTTCTTGGACAGGACAGGTATGGATTTTTGTTCTGCCCATCCCCCAGCTTCTGAAAGGCCCCCTAGCCGGAAAATTACATTTGAACTATTACATTGTATAATAACAGTAACTTATTTCCAATATTTATCATGAATGTCCAAGCTATCTCACTGACAGATAAAGGCAACATTAGCTGCAATCTATGTACCAATGTTTCCTCTTGACTCAGAGGGACAACAAACACCTTACATGAAAACCGATGCTGCAATAACTCAGGGAGTGGCACTCTTCCAAGCATTAGAAAGGTTGAAATACTCAAGGGCCGCATGTCCTGTTTTAGTATTTATACAGTACTAAATCCACAGAATGAAATAACTTCAGTGCAACAAAATACCTGGGACATATTTTTCATATATATAATTAACAGTACATAGTATGCTTTTCCTGAAAGGAGATGTATTTATAGACTAGAGACTAGTACTGCACATGTGCTGTTATTCTGTATTACTTTTCATACATTACCGATTCTTTTTAAACACAAGATGTTTAACATGCCATCACATTTCCATAAAAGCAGCAAGGGGCCAGCGCTTCTTCCTTCTATAATTATCTGCAGCATTGTTCCCAAATTGGCGATGATTACTTTGTTCCTGATTCTGCTCTCATAGAACTCTCATTCATGGTTGCTGCCCTGTTTTTTTGTTAATGATAAATAATACTGAACATCTCACTGAAAGAACACCATTTTTGTTCCTTCAACTGAAGAGTTGGTGAGGGTTAGCGTGGGTCACATGTTACAACTCAGCTTTGTCATGCCTAAGTCAGCAGAATGTGTCTTTTTAAGTCTTGAGTTCAGCTCCCTGGAAAGATTGTGTTCTTTTTTTCCCAGACATTGATATCTGCTGTGTTTTCAAGTAGGTGTTTTTTTGTTGTAAATTTAGAATACAAAAAAATCTTAGACATAATACTATTCTTACAACTGGAGATTTTCTAACAACAAGAGCTTCTCCCTTTGATGCCATTCATCGGTTATTAGGAATAGCGTACCCCACATAAAAATATTTTATGTGGGGTACATTTGTATTTGTATTTACAATTAACCATTTGACTACTTTAAGTTTATATATGTGGAACATATTTTTTCTTAACAAATAAACTGATTTCTATTTTAGTGTAGTAAACAGGTTAATTTTTAACTTTTCTTGTAACTTTGTTTTCCCAAAAAAGTTAGTATCAGTCCCTTTTTGTCAGTTAAAAAATAGAAATAGAAATAGAACACCTCCCTTTCCCCCCACCAAAAAGCCAGTGTCTAGTAACAAGCTAGCTTGGAAAGCCAAATCTCAGGAGGTCTCCAGTTTTAAATGTTAGAGGGGTCCAGTTAGAGTAGAATATTTTTTGCCTGAGCTCACCTTATTAACCTATTGAGAATAATGGATATCAATGGTCACTGGATAGTGGTAAATACTCATTTTTGGTTTAAACATCATGCTGTGTGAAGGATAGGACAGTAGATGTGAGCAGAGAAGAGCGTAAAGATTGGAAACTCTTCCTCCAGATGTAATAGCAATAGGAATATATTTCTATTCACAGGGCTCACTATAAACAAAAGCCACTTCCAAGTGTGGAAAATGTAATCCAGCATTAGGTTTATTATGGGCAGTAGCCCTAAAGAAGCTTTAGACCAAGGAGCATTAGCTAGTGGAATTAGACTATGAGCATAAATACTGTATATAGCTATAGAGCAACAGATCTCAAAGCTTTAGAAATACCTGATGAAAGGAAATCATGTGACACCTGTGATACAATAGATTTATGCTTTTTGCAGAATTTTATTTACTGAACCAGTTTCAAATGCAATAATGCAAAGGTATCCCTAATATCTGTGGAACAAAACCAAATACCCTCCTCTATAATTACAAATTGTTAGCTTCAAAAACAATGGATCTGCGTGGCAATTGTTCAGTGGCTCATAGATTATAAAGAAAGTTTAATAAATTCCTTCCTGAAATTGAAGAGCTACATAATATATATTCCTGTATATATATATGAAGAGCTACATAATATATATTCCTGTATATATATATGAAGAGCTACATAATATATATTCCTGTATATATTATGTCTGTACAGTGAACGCACTCCTCCCGGATTTAATTCTGTTGATGGTGGTGCGTTGGTCAAAATTTCATGCTATAATCCAGTAAATGGACCCGCACTCATTCATAATAGTGAAATAAATGTGCTTTTACTCACAGCTTCATTTGAACCTGTGAATAAAAGCACATTTATTTCACTATTATGAATGACTGTGGGTCCATTTACTGGATTATTCCTGTATATATATATATATATATATATATATATATATATATATATGAAGAGCCTGGTATATTGAAGAGCTACATAATATATATTCCTGTATATATAAATATGAAGAGCCTGGTATATTGAAGAGGTACATGAAATATACTCCTGTCTCCATCTGCATTTATTAAAATATAATTTTTATTTCATTAGATAAAAAATTGTAGGAATGGAAGCTATAGAAATAAAATTTGCCTAAGACAGAAATGGTCTTCCTCCCCCTCCAACTCCAAGTACATTCCTTAAATCTCTATTACAGTTAATGACACCACTATCAATCCCTCTCCCCAGGTTCGAATCTTGGGCATTTTTCTTTGATTCTGCCCTTCCATTGAATCCTCATCACCAATCAATACATATGTATGTATATGCATATGTAACATAGGAATATTTCTAACATATAGCTCTTCTTCCTGTAAAACGCCACCAAAATTCGAATTCACTCATCATGACACTAATTGGATACATCAACTCTCTTATTGGTCTACCCCCAGTTTAGAATAAATGCATCACTTTCACTACCATGAAGGATAAAATTCAAACTGCTGTTTACATTAGTTCCCATTTCTGCCTCACGCTATATCATAGGACTTCCCCTGAACATAGATATTAAGCTTCTACTATGTGCAATACTCATTGCCCCATCTCTGATTTTGCTGATTCCACTCCACACTGTCAAACTTCACACTGTGGAGTAGCGAAAATCTTTCAGAAATACCGTCCGCAGGGACATCGCTATTCACTAGTAAAAGAGAGCATCCCTAATGAAGCTTTGTGCCCTTTCGCCAGTCTAATTTCCGCTAAGGCGAACGATCCTGATGAACTGATAACAAACCAGTGCTCACCACTAATTTTTAAAAACATTAAGAGGGGGTGCAATGAGGTTGTGACCACAAAATTCACATAGACAAATAGAAGAGGTCCTCTGCACTCAACCCATTATCAATATATTAAGGACATTGAAACATTTTGTGCCTTAAGCTACTAAAATGCCTTACCCTTTAAACAAAACAGGGATTTTTTGTCCATATGTTACAATTTATTTAAGCTGGCCAACTACATCAAAGTCATCCCCGATATGGCCAGTTCCTACACTCAACTTGCTTCTGATTCATTAAGAATTATTGTACTAATGACCAGAACACACTACATCAGGGATCCCCAACCTTTTGAACCTGTGAGCAACTTTTAGAAGTAAAAGGAGTTGGGGAGCAACACAAGCATGAAAAATGTTCCTGGGGTGCCAAATAAGGGCTGTGATTGGCCATTTAGTTGCCCCTATGTGGACTGTCAACCTACATTGAGTCTCTGTTTGGCAGTTCACCTATTTTTTATGCAGCCAAAACTTGCCTCCAAGTCTGGAATTCAAAAATAAGCTCCTGCTTTGAGGCTACTTGGAGCGACATCCAAGGAGTTGGAGAGCAACATGTTGCTCACGAGCTACTGGTTGGGGATCACTGCTCTACATTCTGTATCAGTGAGTATTTGAATTTAATCTGTATGCTTGTTTTGTATCCCCTTCTATTGTACGATGCTTCCGAATACGTTGGTGCTTTACTAATGCTTTGTAATAATAATAAGTAATTACATTCTCCGTATAGATACAAATAATTTATTCCCAGGGACTTCACCTTCAGAATCTCTCAACCAGGGAAGACTGATGATTCCTTTTGCAGTATGAATGGAGAGTTGAAACACAGCAAGCTGCTCTCAACATAGCACAAAATACAGCTTTGCAATTTTTTTTTATTTATTGAAGTGATTGGTAAATCTCATTTAATGAATTCATGAATGAAACAAAAGATCTATTCATTTTAATCAGGAATACTAACATATTTGAAGGCACTGTTGTGTTTTGGTTTACGATGTTTAAATGGAAAGAGGTGTAAGATTAAAGAGACAATGTAATGCACAGAGCTGCATGCTCCCATTGAATAAAAAAGATGGGTCAGTTTGTCAACAAGATGTGCCTTCTGTGACAAATATATTCTGTTTAGAGGAAAATAATGCTATGCCGGTGTAAAGAACAAAGTTGTATGGTCATCAGAATAATGTTGATATCCGCACAGTGTTGAAAAATCGATATAATTGTCAGACAATCTTTATAAGAAACTTAAAGGGCATGTAAAGTCTAAAATAGAATAAGGCTAGAAATGCTGTGTTTTGTATATAAATATAAACATGAACTTACTGCACCACAAGCCTAATCAAACAAATAATTTATGCTTTCAAATTTGGCTACAGGGGGTCATCATCTTGTAACTTTGTTAAACATCTTTGCAAGACTAAGGGCAAATTCACTAAGCGATGAAGCGCCTAACGCTAGCGTTAATTCACTAGCGTTGGGCATTTTCGTTACTTCGCAAATTCACTAACGGACGCTGGCGTAAATTCGCTAGTGTTACTTCGCACCCTTACGCCTGGCGAATTTGAGCAACGGATGTAACTACACAAATTCACTAACACGCGCATTGTTCTGAATGCTACCTTTTACGCCAGACTTCCTTCGCCACCTCAGACCAGGCGAAGCGCAATAGAGTAGATAGGGATTGCTTCAAAAAAAGTTACAATTTTTTCCAAGTCCCATAAAACGCTGGCGTTTTTTCTTTATTATGGGTGATAGGCTGAAAAAGATCAAAAAAAATTTTGGGGCTCCCCTCCTTCCCCCCCTACATTTCCTAACTCATGGCAAATTAACTATACAGTGGGCACATGTGTAGGGCAAAATAAAAATTTTATTTGATGTTTTGAAGGTTTCCCAGGCTTGTGTAGTGCTGCTACGAATACTTCCATTGAAATTTGAAATTGGCACCGTATGCAAATTAACCACCGCTAGCGTAACTTCGCTTTGCTTGGCGAATCAACGCTAGCGCAATTTCGCAACCTTACGCTACTCCTGAGTGCAACTTCGGATTTTAGGGAATTTGTGGAGCGCTGGCGAAAATATGTCTGGCGAAGTGCGGCGAAGCGCAACTACGATTCTTAGTGAATGCTCAGTGTGGTCTGGGCTGCTTAGGGTTCGTTATAAACAAAGCTGCTTGAGTTCTGCATGGCTGGGAAGTAAGGAGGGGGCTCCCCCTGCTGTTCATAAGTATGATTGTTTCCTTGCTCAGCAGTTGGGGACCCTCTGACAATTCCTATCCACAGCAGTAAATGAAGGGAGAATTTCACTGCATACAGTCAGGTTTCTTATAAAAACGGTACACATTTTTTTTATTAAAGTATATTGAAGATAGGTTTCTTTTTCATTAAAGAAAGTAAAAATGGGATTTTATTTTTTTGCCTTTACATGCCCTTTAAGTCTTATTGGACTGAAATGTTTGTCTGTTGGTAAAATAATTATAAAACCTGCCACCTGTAAAATGAATACATTATACTGTACATATATTTCTACTTGGATTTATTATCTGTGAGATGTCCCCTTTAAGGTCTGCTTGGAGTTTTTCCTAGAAAAAAAAAAAATGACGTATTAAGTTATAGAGCTTTGGAGTCAGCAGCTGATTTTTATTGTGTTAAGAGATGATGTGGATTTTCCCCTCTTTTCGTTTAACATTTTTATTATCCAGTGTTGTCTGCTAAATCAGGGCTATAGATCAAAGAGTCACATAGCACAAAAAGCCATTTCTTTCTTCTTGCACAAAGAGCTTCACTTCTTAATCACTCTGATATTTAAAAAGAAATATATTGAAAAAGATACAGCAAGGACACATGATTTAGGATGTCTAATAGGATCCAGCCCTCATACCTATACTTCCAATTTCTCTGCATGCAATTAGGTGTAGATATTATTTATCTTACACTAACATTCTTTGCAGTACATTACAGATGACAAATTCCAAAAATGACAAACTGAAGGAGACAGATGGTAAGGAATTTGGGAGCTAGACAGAAAAGCTGGCTGTGCTAATGGCACGTGTGACTTTGGACATAGACAGGCAACCTTTGGCACTCCAGCTGTTAAAATAATATCCTATCCCTCTACTGGCTGCTTCAACAGATGGAGCCTAAAAGGATACTTAGCCACATCTTTGGGTGCTGTGATACGTTCTAAATTAACCTTTGCAATTATGAACAGCAGACACTTCAGAGACTTTGTCTGCCACACCATTTAAAAAACAACTATATCCACCATTATTGTGCTTTACTATATAATACTTTGCAAAAAGGGACTTTTTATCTTTTGATCACCTTATTTTTTTTACCTACAATGCAAGGTTTCCCTAGAGTTCAGGACTAATTGCAGCTGTGTTATAAGTTGTGCCCTATGGGTCTAACATACGCAGTTGTGTGTCTGCACATGGGATGCAACTTATTAGCTGCAACTGTACTTTAAACTTGAGCCCGAAGAGTTAATTTATAAATGTGAGGTGAACAATGCTATGGAATTCTAGGAAGGATAGAAGAATACTTATGTATATTTTAGGCTTAAGAGCATAACATTGTTAATTATTACTAATTTTAGGGGAGATAATGGAATGTTTTGTTTTATCCCTACCAGAAATAAAGCATTTGTTTTGGGTGAATCAATAGAAGGGACTGTTGTTGGTGAAAATGAGAGTCTTTTAAAGTAATCAAAATATAATGAACTGTTGCCCTGGTGTGTTTGTTCCAGAAACTCTACTATACTTTATGTAAACAAGCTGCTATGTAGCTATGGGGCAGCCATTCAAGGCTGAAAAAGTAGAAAAGGCACAGGATACACAGCAGATAACAGATAAGCTTTTTAGTAAAAAATGAGAATTTTCAGAACTTATCTGTTATCCATTGTTTATCTTGTGCTTGATTGGCTTCCCCCATAGCTGCACAGCATCTTGTTATATAAACTTTAGTACTGTTTCTGGAGCAAACACATCTATTTTACCAGTGCAGGAAACCAGTACATTACACTTTCATTCCTTTAAAACACTTTCATCTTTTGGTGTTACTGTTCCTTTAAGCATGCAGTAATCATTTGACAGCGGATATATATTTAAATGTACTTCATTGGCAACACAAGCAATATTAGATTTTCAAAGTCATCAATAAATGGGTTATACACAGATTCTGCCATCTTGAACTTTTCTAAGGGGAATTGGGTTGGATCATTAATTGGGGTGCTAACCCCATTATTTCTCTAGTAACTCTACTGAAATTTGGTTTAGAAATCTATCACTCTGGCTATTCCCAGGGGGCAGCCCATAGTACTTAAAATAACAATTATCTATTTAGTATATTTTTATGAAAAACATCTATTTAAATGAAGCAGGTTTTACATATAAGCTGTTTTATGCAAGATATTCTTCTTTTTATTTATTTATAAAATGAGTCAACCAGGCTGATTGCAGTGACATTGCAGCACTTGTATATTTATTTATTAGTAGAATTCTATTTCATACACTATGTGCTTGGTTGTTGATCATTGCTTTCAGTAATTTACAGCAAGCCTTTTTTTTTTTGCAGGAAAATCATGTTCTTGCTTGTAACAAATCCACCTGCTTCTGATCAATATCTTATTGATGTTTTGTGAAAGACGGAAGTGCTAATTGTTGCATTCTCCGCTAACTGAATTTGTCTATAACATTTTATATTGTCCTACAATTTGGATGCTACATACAGCATATAAAGTATAGAAAACCATAGTACATCATTTTGGATCTCACTACAAAACCCACGTTTCTGTTTTCTATGTACAACAGCATGTAAAATGAATGATTTATTGTTATTTTACACTTCAGTTCTCTCCCATACAGGTGCACCATATATACAGTATATTTATATATCTATGATGTATAAACATCAAGCAGTTCTGTTGTAGCATCTTAAATCCAGCTTCATCTTTAAAAATCCAGTCAATGGTTTATTGATGTGTTTTGCAGGATACAAGTGTCCAATTGCAGGATTTACAGTATCGCTTCTATCCGAAACCATTCTAGAAGTAGCGTAATATAAAACACTTATCTGTCTTGTTATAAATACTATGTATGATTTATCTAGTATTATTTTTTATGAACTATTTCTTTATATGTAAGACGGTGTTATTTTGTTTATTCAGAATATTAGTATACTGTACAACATGCTCCTATATCTGCAATATAAGAGATAGGATAAAAGTTCTTTCTGTAATTTGGATCAGCATACTTTGTCTACTAAAACATAATTTAAACATTAAATAAACCCAATATGAAAAAAATATATATTTTTTGACATAACTATTTCCTTTTTGAACAAATCCATTATTTGCAAAAGACTGGAACGGCAATGGGCTCCAATATGACCCCCTGTTACGCTAATTTATTTATGGATTCTTTTAAATATTATGTTTATCCAGGGTACAAGGAACGTTTGCTATTGTATTGTAGGTATATTGAGCGTATTTTTATTATTTGGAGTTCATAGCCAGCCTTAACACTCTGTCTACTCCAGTCAAGTTTACTTTGACTTATCAAAAAATTATGGTGGATTTTCGAGATGTGAGGATTTTTCACACAGGGGAGGGGCTGGGAACTACATTATTCAGAAAAGTACAGACTGGAATACGGTATGACATGCTGTTTTCATCCTCCTTCTATTTTGAGATAGATTGTTCAGGATTAATACTGATTTGGCAACAGCAAACAGCAGGCCATGGAAATGCGGGATTGCTGTCATGAAAGAAGCTATACACTTGATTTTTGAACGATGAGCTGGATAAGACATTTAGGACATTGGCAGTGAAATCAACCTCTAAAGCAGCAGGATGTGACAGACCTGAGAATGTGATGTTTGTCTCAAATTTCATACCGAGTCACTATGTGAACACTGATTAAAAAACATTGGCAGATTGGACTCAGGGCTACCATTTAATAATATGTCTCTACCTATATTTGCTAATCATCAGGGTCAATCACTTAAAGACTTATTGATGGTAAAAGACTTGCAAACTGAAACCTCAGACACTTGACTAAAAGTGAATAAACTGGGGTGTTACTGATGGTATTATTCTATATTTATGTGAAGCACTATTACTGAGATTATGCTGAGCTTTAAATGTTCAGATTGTCACCTGTATAGTTATTTATGTAGATGAATTTTTAAAGCTATAGGTGTTTTCACCCTTAGATATCGCAAATAATTACTTGCCTATAGAAAATGTAATTAAAAAATATATCTGGAACGGTCTAATTCCTATGACGGACGAATGGCTAGTGTCAGAGGGTTGATATTTGTCACCCCCGCCCTCTATGACGCCATAACGCTATAGGGCCCAAGGCAGGATGGACTATAAGGGCTAATG
Source organism: Xenopus petersii (assembly GCA_038501925.1). NCBI lineage: Eukaryota > Metazoa > Chordata > Amphibia > Anura > Pipidae > Xenopus > Xenopus petersii. Next base: position 73,192,349 of record CM076685.1, read on the forward strand.
GTCTACTGTGGACAATGGTCACTCATATAGCTTATACTAGGCCATACAAACAAAAGATCACCACTCTGTTACTTAAATTCCAGAGTGTCAGCATAATGCCAGCCTGTCTGGTGGGGCCCCTTTTTGCAGAAGTGTTGCTCAAATTACTGGAAATACCACAATGGCCTTGGTTAACCAATAGCTGATTGCGAGGCTGTGGACCGTTGTAGCTAGGCACAGTATGTTACAACATTCTTTTGATAACATGTAAGACTAAGTAAATAATTTAGACATTAATTGTACAAGGAGGAGTCAGACTATGTATGGTATTGGCATACCCCCATTTGTTATCACCCCCATCTATGACATCAAAATGGGTATATAAACTTATGTTATGTGGGAGTATCCTTGGTAAGCATTCGTGTACCACCCAGGTGACACATCGACTGTTTGCCCAGGCAAAACCTATTGTCTTGTATTTTGGACACAATAAACTACCTCATTGTATTTGAACTTGCACTATTTTGTGGTTTTGCTTTACGTACGAGGTCATAGAGGTACAAATATAACAACAAAAATTATAGGATAAATGCGTTGACTTTATATGGCATTCATAAATGAAGATAAGCCAGTATTTGTACATAATAGGCTTATTTAGTATTTAGTATTTTAAATAAGGGGACACTCACCAAAGGGGTGAAATTTCCCCTACTTCTTTGTTATATTTAAGTAGAATGGGTGGATTGAATATAGTGATTGAATATAGTATTTGTGATTTAATTAGGGTTATAAACGTCTTATATTGACACACTGTTGTTGAGGGATTTCACAATTTTTATTTTCTAGTATATATTTGAATATCTCAATGTTTTATTTATCAGTACTTTAAAATAGGGCATATGTCAGTATGGGTTGTTTATATGTTTGATGTAATAATTCATTCTTTACACTATTACCCTGGGTAATAGTGATCATAATGTTATATCATTTAATATCAATTGCAAAAAACAAATATATACTGGGGCAACAAAAACCATGAATTTTTGAAAAGCTAATTTTAGTGCCTTGAGGGCTGCCCTACAGAGCATTGATTGGGGCATTACGTTTTCAGCTAAGAACACAGAACAGAAATGGTTGTCATTTAAAATGATATTAAATCATTACTGTTCTCAATTTATTCCCTTAAGGAGTAAATGTAGAAGCTCTAAGAATCATCCTATGTGGCTTAATACAGAAGAAAAGAAGTTAATAGGAAAGAAGAGAAAGGCATTTAAAAACTACAAATCTGTTGGGACAGAAGCTGCATTTAATGAATATAAATAGCGATGGGCGAATTTGCGCCGTTTCGCTTCGCCGAAAAATTCACGAATTTCCCGGTAGTGAAGATCATAGCCATGGCATAGTTTTTAGCACAGATAGTGGAGACTGACACCACCTTTAAGTTTAAGCTTTGCTGGCTTTTATTTGGCACAAACACAAATCTTCAGCCCACTGGCTTCACATAGGGGATAACATTAACAGGGCCGGATTTACCCTTCTTGCCCCCCTAGGCCCAGCTACTGTGCCGCCCCCCGCATTTTCACAGGCGCAGCACCCCCTTCCGCTCACTCCCTACTTGTCAGGCTGAGGCTGGCGCAGAGTGACGTCACTGCGCACAGCGTGCACACACTGCCCGGAAGCGTCAGCGATCATCTGCACCGCGGCGCGGCCACCACAGGCAGCTCAAAGACAGAGTAGAGCTGACAGGCGGGCTGCGCACACAGCAGGAGCCGCAGCAGCAGCGGCTGCGGGACACAAGTTATCAGGATAGTATATGTCATTCACAATACGCAAGCTGCTGAAGAGATGTTAAGGGCACCTGCTTGCCGCCCCTAACATCTTGCCGCCCTAGGCCCGGGCCTAGGGGGCCTTCCCCTAAATCCGGGCCTGAACATTAACAGTCCCAACTCACACCCTCAATGGTGTTAACTTTAACTCATGGTTTCCTTAGTCCTCATTGGTTTTTGGTGGGCCACAAATCCCAGAATCCTCTCTGGGGCACACTCGAGATACATTTGCCTGCTGGGAGGAGTTTCTCTTTTCTCCAGTCCTTTGGAGCTCACTCTCCAACTCAGGTCAGTGGGGAATCACTCCCCTTCCCAACTACACAGGCACCTTTCTTCAATCAAGAAGGTCCCTACGTGGCCCCTCACCCTCCTCCAGCTCCAGGAGGTATCCAGGGGGAAAAGCAATTGAGGTGTAGTCCCACACCTCCTTTTAACCACAGCTCACCTGTAGCTTAATTACTTAACTGCCTCTAGCTTGGCAGCTGAAAACCCTTACTGGGACAAGGAATGGAAGCCCGCCCTGCTCTCTTCCATTCTCTCCAGGGACCCATAATCCATCTTTTACTAAACTGGTATAGAATTAAACAGCAATACTTGCTGCAGCCACACAGACTTTTCCCTGGAGTTTACATTTCACCAGCCTAATGCTGGTGAAATACACACACTTTTGCACCCTTTTGACACATATATCCTACAATTTATATAGTCCACTCTGTGCACACCATATACTACATATATACCTGGGTGCCACAGCAACAAAAACATATACAAATGAACAAAGCCGCTGCACTCTCAGGATTTGAAAAATAGCAAAAAAGATTATATTTGCTATTTTTCAAATCCTGAGAGTGCAGAATATATGTACACACACACCTTATAATGATGCACTGTGGAAAACAAACAGCTATGCCTATGTGCTGGTTACATTGTCCATATTATAATAATATATCCTAAATACTTCCAAAAAAAGCTGCACTAAAAGTTTACAACAAAAGTTTATTCAATGTTACGCTCCATATTGGAGCCATCTTCAGGAATTAAATTGTTCCCGCAACTGTGATGAATAAAATACAAAAGAGCTGCCAAACACTTAGCAGTGACGTCATTCATAGACGCTTCATCACCTAATGTGTTGTGTCAATTATCAAAAGGTGTATTGTACATTCCACCATTTGTTACCGCATACATTCCATAACAGCTATGTTGGATAGTCCCAAAAGGTTTACATACTAGAACCACTGCACAATGTGCACAATTTAGCAATCTAGCCCACCTATTGTGACATCATATGAACCACTCACCACAGGAATAAAAGCTGTCTTAGCTTGGAATACAATGAGGAGCATATATTACACCAAACTTGAGTCACCACTGTAGTACTGTATGGTGGCTGTACATTATATCTTAGACCCAAACAGAACAAAAACACGAAGACCTTTTATTTGTACTTACCTACCACACCTAGAGGAGGCAAACATGATTTGCTATTACTGGTAGAATGTACAATAAACCTTTTGATATTTAACGCAACACATTAGTTGAGGAAATGCCTATAGATACCATGGTTGTAGAAGCTATTTCATTCCTAAAGACGGTTCTAATATGGAGCCAAAAGGTTGAATAAACTTTTGTTGTTTTAGTTCTAAAAAGTTCTGTTAGTGCCGTTCTTTTTTTGGAAGCATTTATAATACATTTTATTATATATAATAATATACTATAATAACCTATTACAAAATGGACAGTGTAACCAGCGCACAGGCATAGCTGTTTGTTTTCTGCATTGTACAATTATTGGGTTCGGATAGATGATGATGATAGATAGATAGATAGATGATAGATAGATAGATAGATAGATAGATGATAGATAGACGATAGATAGATGATAGATAGAAGATAGATAGATAGATAGATAGATAGATAGATAGATAGATAGATAGATATAGATAGATAGATAGATATAGATAGATAGATAGATAGATAGATATATGCATGGGATCCACTTTACAGCTTTTATAAATAGAGTGCACATAAAACCTCTGACTTTACTCCAAAAATTGCGGTTCAGTACCATTTTTCTTCTAAATGCAATTATATTTCTGTATTATTTTTAACCTTGGCAAGTCTTGAATTTAATTAGCATTTGTCAGATATATTTGTGAGGCGGGAAAAGCCTGGAGTTACTCAGACTGCCCTAAACTTCTGCAGATTATGGTGATTGAACAGTAGTTGAATAGGGGTTGAACTTAAACAAAAGCACCAGGGGCCCAGCTTCATTAAGAGGTCTGTTAAACTGCTAAAAGAAATTACTAAGAAATCTATCATGTGTAAATCACATGCAAAAAAATTGGTGGGCCACATAAATGTGTGTACAACTAGGGATGTCGCGGACTGTTCACCCGCGAACATCGACTGTTCGCGTTCGCAGAATGTTCGCGAACGTCGCGTGACGTTCGCCAATTTGGGTTCACCTTAGCTGGCGCTTTTTTTTGCCATTTCTCCCCCAGACCAGCAGATACATGGCAGCCAATCAGGAAGCTTTCCCTCCTGGACCACCCCCACACCCCCTGGACCACTCCCCTTCCATATATAAACTGAAGCCCTGCAGCATTTTTTCATTCTGCCTGAGTGTGCTTGGAAGAGCTAGTGTAGGGAGAGAGCTGTTTAGTGATTTGAGGGACAGTCGATAGTAACTTTGCTGGCTAGTAATCTACTTGATACTGCTCTGTATTGTAGGGACAGAACTCTGCAGGGATTTGAGGGACAGTGAGTTTAGGTTCGTTAGCTTTGCTGACTAGTCATCTACCTTCTACTGCAGTGCTCTGTATGTAGCTGCTGTGGGCACTGCTTCTGATCTCATCTGCTGACTGCTGCCTGCCTGTAACCCAATAGTCCTTGTAAGGACTGCTTTTATTTTCTTTTTTTTTTTTTTTACTTTGCTACTGTAAGAGCCCAGTGCTATTAGTCTAGCTGTGTTGGGGAGTGGGACTGGTGTGCTGCTCCTCCTAGTAGTTCACCACTACCAGCACCAACCAGAGTCAAAATTGTTACAAAGTATCTTATTTGCATCTGTTAGCTGTTCTGAGCTCTCTGCCAAAAGCTAATTAAGTTAGAAACTGTTTTTTTTCTGGCTGTTCAGTGCAGAGAAAAGAGGGACTTTCCAGTACAAAAGAGGGACAGGGGGTTGAGTGGTCAAAAGAGGGACAGTTGGGAGGTATGCAAGTGCCACCTAGCTGTGTAAGCTTTTTCACATTCTGTCTAAATAACAATAATAATTCCGTGTCCGTAAACATCACCTGAGTGATGTTTTTACAGCAGCAATAATATATTCCGTATCCACTACTGTATACGTTGCCCTTGCAGGCATTGTTTGCCCAGTCTTTAACCAAGTGCCACCTAGCTGTGTGAGCTTTTTCACATTCCGTGTCCCGAAACATCACCTGACTGTGACGTAGTGTGATTTCTGCCCTTTACAGCACAAAACGCAGCGCTATGTCAACAATGTATTTCTCAGATACATTTTTGCCCTTGATCCCCCTCTGGCATGCCACTGTCCAGGTCGTTGCACCCTTTAAACAACTTTAAAATCATTTTTCTGGCCAGAAATGTCTTTTCTAGCTTTTAAAATTCGCCTTCCCATTGAAGTCTATGGGGTTTGCGACGTTCTAGAACCGTTCGCATTTTTGGATGCAAGTTCGCGAACATTTTTTCCGACGTTCGCTACATCCCTATGTACAACTTGAAAATTTCTCAAACCTTACCAATCAGTATTAGAAATGTACAATGCGTTTATACTATTTAAGAATGCAAGAACAAAACCGACATTGATTAAAAAGGTTTTATTGATTATCGGTGATTCAATTTGCAACAACAATGACATTATTGTACAAATGGAAATTTTTGATCAAGGATCCGCTCACACTGCAGTTGGGGAAGTGCCCCTTTCTTTATTTATAACACCACTGGAAAGGGGCACTTCCCCAACTGCAGAATAATAGAGTGTGTGCGGATCCTTGATCAAAAATTTCTGATGTTGTGAGAACTAGCCAGGTCTGTGGATGACCAGCACCACCATTGCAGTGAATTGAAGTACAGGAGTTGCAGTGGATTGTAAACATTATTGTACAAATGAACATGTTTAACTATGACGAGGCTTCGATAAAAAAACAATTAAAAAAAAAATTCCATGTGTCACACTTGAATTGAAGTGCATAAATTAGGGGGCTGGAATATAATCTGAACAGACTGGTATGACTAATATAAAACCTATTGGTGGCATACCTCCTGCTACCATAGTAGACACATACTACCCTTAAAACACCTGTGTGATTTCCCCTATATGTAATTTTTAGAATAAAAAACCTCCTGTAAACCTGCTTAGCTATTTAAATCCATGGAGCCATGAATAAAACATAACCCCATATTAACTATACTCTTGTATGGCATGGTGTGCCAGGCATCATTTTAGCAATAATAGCTGGGTGCGATTTCTCATGCCCTGGATAGATGACTATCCTCTGCCAATACTGACTAGAGGGAGGAAATTACTACTAAAATAGTAATGGAGAATTTTCATTCAGCCCCATGAACTGACTGAAGGCAGTTGTTCTATGAATATAACTGGGTGGAAACTAGGGATGGTCACACTTTCAGTACAGACTTAGGACTTGGTGGGGAACTCTGATGGTATGGGCATGCTGGGGTCAAAGGGGATAAAGTTTGCCAATGTAGGCTTGACAGGTCAGTGTAACAGTATGAAACAGACTGGAAGGTATAACTCCTACTATAACTGAATGGAGGGGGTTACTAGTAATCGCCCACCCTACTGTGGGCTGGCACTCACTGTATAACAATATGGCTCTGCCAATACTGGTCGGGTGAGCAGAGGCCAATGCACCAATTTGGGCACCAACCCTGTTAAACAATGACTGTTCCCTATTTTCTTAACAATGTGAAGGCCAGGGCATATAGTACTTACAATTGTGTAGCATATTCTACCTTCAGTGGGATGCCTATACACATACCAAGAATTTCATGTTTAAATTTATGATCTTATCAACCCCTGCTTCAGTAAGATTGAGTGCCTGCAGAGAAAAAAGGGCATTGATTGCTAGCCTCTATTCATATAGAATCCTTAAAGGAGAAGGAAACCCCCTGGGTGCAAAAATCCCTCCCTCTCCCCCCTGGCCTACCTGTCCCGCCGGGCAAATGCCCCTAACTTGTTACTCACCTCTCTGCGCAGGTCCTGTCCACGGAGCTCACAGACGCCATCTTCTCCCAAGTGGTCTTCTTCCTGCATTTTTGGCGTATGGCAGTAGGAGTATTTACCGGGTACGGCTCTACTGCCAAAAACGCCGGTCAAAGCAGGAAGAAGACTGCTTGGGAGAAGATGGCGTCTGTGAGCTCCGTGGACAGGACCTGCGCAGAGAGGTGAGTAACAAGTTAGGGGCATTTGCCCGGCGGGACAGGTAGGCCAGGGGGGAGGAGGGAGGGGGGGCAACACAGGGGAGGGGGAGGGGTTTTGCGCCCAGGGAATTTCCTTCTCCTTTGAGAACTCTGTAGGGAGGCATATCATTCTGCACTGCAACTGCACTATTATTCTTGAGGCAGAAGATTAGTGTCATCCATTGCCTGCCTTCAGTATTTTCCCCATTCTCCACCATGCAGAAAAGTCCTCAGCTTGATATGCTCCCATAATATACTAAGGCACTGAATAAATGGAAGAAGAGCACACAAGCTTGGGTATATTTTCTGTAGGACAGAGCTAGTTTACCATATCTCATACTTACCATAAGTGCTATTATATTAAAAAGATACTATTTAAATAAAACAGACATACATATACATACTCACATATTCATGTATGTATTCTAATGCAAAAATAAACCAACAATGCAATAGTGCTCTATATAAATGATAATACATAGTGATGGCATGTCCGATGAAGAGAGACAGTAATTTGAGCCCAGAAAATGAAAGCCTGCAAGTCTCTAAAGGAAGCGGCTCTCACTATACATGAGTTTAGATGAGCTGCTCCAGTGTGGTGCATGTTTATTGTTCAGATAGCACAGATGCAGTATTTGGTGATTTAGCTGGCAGTGAGATGCCATCATTTATCCCAAAACAGACAGCCAGAGGACCACCGATCAATTTGTAATTTTTCTCTCTGCTGCCAGTTGTGCGAACGCCGACATTAAATCCTTGGGAAGCCGAAGCAGCTCAGCTCAGAGTCTTAAATTATTCAATTAATGTGAGGAGGTCTCTTTTTTTTTTTGGTAATAAACGAGCTTTTGATGTGACGGGTTTGATTTCTGAAGAGAAGGACAGAGGGTCAGATGAGATGTACAATATAAATCATATCAAACGCCACCAAATGCAGAGAGCTGGCAGGACAGTAGCAATCAGCAACATAGAGAGAGCCATCACCCACAGAACACTCCTCTACCACTTGTAACAGCATCCTAGAAATCAATATCTAGGTAATTGTCAAATGTAAAGGTAACTAAAGCAGCATAGGGGAATGGGAATATTTGAGGCACAGAGTGTGAAAAATGATCAAACTGCAAAAGATCAGCTTACAGACATAAGCTGTCCTTGCTTTTCTCTGAAGTAGGTTTAATCAAATACAAACATACAGTGATATTCAAAAAAACGAGGAGTGCAATGTTATAGTCAGGACTCAAAATACAGACACCCATGAATATAAGGATACTATCTCAGAATAATACAATACAACTTCTTGAAATGCATATGACTTTAGATACAATTAGAGACATGGATAAATGAAGAATAGACATTATACCGAAAGCATCAACATATCCTGTGTCTAGGTTAAATGCTACTGGTTAGCACTAGTATTGGGCAAATAAATTCGGCAGGCACAAATTTGTGTTGAATCTACCCGTTTCTCCAACGGCGAATAAATTCACCAGCAAAACTTTGCCAGCATTAAAACAAATTTGGATGCGCGTCAGAATAGTTGCTCACGTCAAAACTGCAGCAAGTCAGCATTATTCAGATGCCCATTGACTTTAATGTGGGCGTTAAAATTGACGCGAGTTGACGCTGACCAAAATTTGCGTTTCACAAAACGGGACAAATTCGCCCATCACTGGTTAGCACTCTGCCTTGCAGCACTGTGGTCCTAAGTCCAATTCCAGCCAGAGCACCATCTGTAGGGAGTTTTTTAAAATTCTCCCTCTATATGCAGGGGTTTCCTCAGAGTGCTCTAGGTTCTCCACACTCCAAAAACATACACATTGGTTACCTGACTCCTGATAAAATTGATTATTGAATGTGTGTATTATATGGATTTTAGATTGCAAGGGATAGGAGGTTATATAAGTGGTGTTTGTAATAAGATTCCAGTTTGTATATGTATAGCATACTAAAAAATACCTTAGTTACTTTGGCAACAGGCTAAATGTTAGAGAAAATTTCCAGTTACTACAGCCCTAAAGATGGTTAAAATTCTTGAAGACAGATCTCAAAGGGAACATTTAGGGCCTAATACTCAATTGCAGATGAAAATGTATACTCACTGAACATTACAACCATGCATAAGAATTGTAACATCCATATCTGATTGCAAATACCAATCTAGGGTCTAGTAGCAGTACCAAGTACAATCCAACAAAAACCACAAAGGAGAACACCAGATACCGTTCATGTGCAAGTAAAGTAGTATAGCAAGCACAGGCAGCTGGACTTTGGGAAGAGTTAAACAGTCAGGACAGATGTACAAGCAGAGTTAGAGTAGAACAAACATGTGACCATGACTGCTTGTTTCCAAAGTTAAAGGAACAGTTTATTGTAAAAATAAAACTGGGTAAATAGATAGGCAGTGCAAAATATAAAAAAAAAACATTCTAATTTAGTTAGTGGCCAAAAATGTAATGTATAAAGGCTGGAGTCAATGGATGTTTGACAGAACAGAACACAACCTCCTGCTTTGCAGCTCTTTAACCTCTTAGCTAGTCAGTGACTTGAAGGAGGGCCACATGGGACATAACTGTTTAGTTAGTTTACTTTTAATCCTTAGTACGAAGATCAGATTCTAAAACCAAACTAGCTTTACTGTATGTTCCATATTGCCCCTCTTCAAGTCACCGATTGGTTACTGACTGGTAAAAGGTTAGAGAGCAAGTTGTGTTCTGCAGCCTTTAAATATCACATTTTTGGCCAACTACCAATATTAGAAATATTTTTTATTTTGTACAGCCTATCTATATAACCAGTTTCATTTTTACACTAAACCGTTCCTTTAAGGGCATATTATTTAAATTCAGATCTATATGTATGAATACAAACTCTACAAATTCACTGTGAATATAGAACTTCTATAATGACAGGTAGAATGTTCCATGATGACACGGTCCTAATCCACAGAACACAGTCAGTCCCAGAAAAAAAAATAATTATATATATATATATATATATATATATATATATATATATATATATATATATATATATATATATATATATATATATATATCCTTTACTATATTCCTTAATGATTCCTGCTTTAACGATTACTATATTATTTGAGATATACAGAAGATCCTCCACTTCCTGCATGGCTTCCTTTTGAGTAATATACTGTTTCTACTCACATAGATCTATAGTTAATTTGGGTATAAAAAATCCATCAAGTTCAACCTCTCCCCTATCCATCCTCAACATATATCTTATAAATATATGCATACTTATTCTAAACAAACTGTATAGCTTTCAATATAATACTTGTCCAAGAAGTCACACTTCTTCATTGAAATTGATTAATAACATTTTCTATCCTCCTGCAAATATATGATATGAACAACATCTGTATTCAGCACTATTCAAGTTTATATATTTTTTCATTTTTATAGCATATATTTGCAGGAGGATAGGAACTTGCAGTTGAACAACATCTGTATTCAACACTATTCAAGTTTATATATTTTTTTCAACTGCAGATAGTTCTTCTCACCATGCAGCATACTTGTAAATCTGGTCCTACCGTAAATGGATGAATTCATATAGTAAATTCCAGAAAATAATTATATTTTTAAATTGCAGAGAGAATATTTATTTGCAATGGCTACAATATAAATATGTGAACAGATGTAAATGATTTCTTAATTAATGCAGAATGATCCACAGAGAACACAGAACTGCAGATAAACAATTATAAAAAATGCATTTAATCCCATGCATGCAAAATTATGCATTATTTAGGCTCTTTGGAACTATAATTGACATTACCAAGAGCCACTGTTTTGCTTTGTAAAAGGAATCCTAATGCTTACTAAGAGAAAACCCTTTAACATATGAATACAGAAAGTAGAAAAGTGATTTGTCAGTATGAATGAGTTTGAGACCTCGGTTACATGGGGGAGGGCTGGATGTGCTCCATAGAGACCAAATGTGTGAACTCCAATTACATGAACTCCAATAATTATATCGCAGGGCTGCCCTATTAAGATTTTGTTTTTCTGTTTCATCCAAATTTGCCCATTGCCTGCACTTCTGAAGTTAAAACAACTGGCTATGTCTGTTTTTAATTTTTTTCTGCTCTGAGAACTATGAAAATATAGATGATTGTCTGCCAGTTGCAAAGTTTAAATATATTTACACTATAGAATCCCCTTGACAAAGGCTTACGCCGAAACGTTGGGGCCATTCTCATACTGGTGGTAGGTGTATCTGCTCCTTGCTGTATAATTGTAATACTTACTGTTTACTGTTATGTAATTGTGGCTATGTTTAAACGTTAGGTATATACCATGTAAGCTTATGTATTGTATTATACAGGCCTACTATTGTGGCTTTGTGTGTATTATTTGCATAAATAAGTAAAGCTTTATTTTAAATGTACCATATTTGCCTTCTTTTATTATCTTTTGAGTGTGCATACCTATCTATATACTATATTTACACTATAGCCCTAGAAAAGAACAGTTTAAAAAACTGATTCATGAAGAAGTAAGAAATGGCAGAGGCCCTGTTGCAGTTTGTGTCTTTTATTTCTTTTGATGAATCTTTAATGACTTCATTAAATCAATGTGCAATTAAATGTGGATGATGACCTATAAAAAGCATTAATTATGGCGGTTGTTTTCGGATATTTCGGAGATGGTTAAATACCAGAAATGTATATTACAACATTTTTATGCCAACAGTTGCAACTAGGACTGAAATTAGCCAAAGAGCCTATGGATGTCAGGCTATGGTTATCACCTTTACACTGCATGTCCCTAAATGTTTTTAAGATGCTTTAAGGGTTGTCATATAGCAGCATAGAGAAGGTTTTTCCCAGCTCAGTAACATTTAAACAACCTATCCTGTGCTATGATATTACTGATGAATGATCTATCACAGCTCTCATAGATAAAGGATATGTCTCAGCAATACACAGCTTCCCAAGGCTTCAGTACCCAGCTGTACTGTACTCTGAGATCATATCGTTTCTAAAGATCTCATAACTTACAGTAAACAAGCCCTGTTGCTTCATGGTATCCCAGTGTCTTGTCATCCACATAACTGCAGTGCAGAGCCAACGTTATCACTAAGTACAGAATCCTAGTGTCCCATAACATAATGTATAGTGTAAAGTTCAGGGGGAGTGGGATCGCCCATGCACTACGGCCACAACACAGTAGTAGAATAAATGTCTTTTTATTCCTTGTTCAAACAAACAAACTGTATCTTCAGCAGGTAACATTAACAACGTAAACAAGCTGTATCCTCAGCAGGTAAAGTAAGTCAACTTAAACACAGTCTTCAGCATAAAGTAATAATCACTTTCATGCACATCAGAATTAAAAGAAAACAGTTTATATTCCCATTCAGGGATCAGGCTCACCTAGCCTTGCAAAGCTTTTGATTCCAGGTCAGGAGAGCAGTTTCCAAACACACTTCTCTCTTGCAGACCTCACGTGTGTCTACCAACCCCCTTCCTGAACTCTCAGGGTTCTCTTAACTCCTGCACTGCTGCAGTAATTAGCCCTGCTGTGCACCCTCCAGGTACCTGAATAAAGGGGAAATATACCTGCTGTCCAGGACCCACCCCTGGAGTCCTGTACATATCCCCCCCCCTCTGCCTCAATCCGGATGTGGAGGCAAACCAGGTCCCTAAACAATGTACCCGGGATAGTGCATCTGCATTTTGGTGTAGCTTTCCAGGTCTGTGTTCTACATTAAAACTAAAATCCTGGAGGGCTAAGAACCAACGTGTCACCCTTGCATTGGCCTCTCTATTCTTTCTCATCCAAGTCAAGGGTGCATGGTCTGATACCAAAAGAAATTTTCTTCCCAGAAGGTAATAGCGCAAGGAGTCCAGGGCCCACTTTATGGCTAGGCACTCCCTTTCGACTACTGCATAATTTTTCTCTGCAGGAGTCAACTTCCTACTGAGGAAAGCTATCGGGTGTTCTTCCCCATTGATATCCTGTGAAAGTACAGCCCCAAGGCCAACATCGGAGGCATCTGTCTGTACTATAAACTCTCGACTAAAGTCAGGGGCTACCAAAATGGGGTGTTGGCACAACGCGGACTTAAGTTCTTTAAAAGCCTGTTCTGCATTGTCATTCCACTTAATCATCACAGACTTCCTGCCCTGAGTCAAGTCTGTCAAAGGGGCAGCCAAGGTAGCAAAATTGGGCACAAACCGTCTGTAATAGCCCACTATGCCCAAGAAGGCTCTTACTTGTCTCTTAGTCAGTGGCCGTGGCCAACTCAGAATTGCCTCTACTTTATTGAATTGGGGTTTTACCATTCCCCTGCCTACAATGTACCCTAAGTATCGGGCTTCCTCCATCCCCAGGGCACATTTCTCTGGATTTACTGTAAATCCACCTTTTTTTAAAGAGTCTAGCACTGCCTGGACTTTTGGCAGATGGGATTCCCAATCAGTGCTGAAAATTACAATGTCATCTAAGTAGACTGAGGTGTACTTAAAATGAGGGCGCAATAATTTGTCCATTGCCCTTTGAAAAGTAGCGGGGGCAGTCTGTAGCCCAAATGGCATCCTCTTGTACTGAAAATGCCCCTCTGGGGTAGAAAAGGCAGTTTTCTCCCTTGCCTCTCGGGTTAGAGGTATTTGCCAATACCCTTTAGTAAGATCAAGGGTGGTGATATACCTGGCTGGTCCTAACCTCTCAATGAGTTCGTCAACCCGAGGCATAGGGTAGGCATCGAATTTGGACACCTCATTCAACTTCCTGTAATCATTACAAAACCGTATAGTCCCATTGGGCTTGGGGACTAGGACAATTGGACTTGACCACTCACTCTGTGACTCCTCTATGACACCAAGTTGTAACATTTTCATTACTTCCTCTGAAACTGCCTGTCTGCGAGCTTCAGGTATGCGATAAGGTTTTACACACACCTTTACATTGGGCTCAGTGATTATATCATGCTCTATGACATTGGTAAGCCCAGGTAACTCAGAAAAAACATCTTTGTTCCTCTGCAAAAACTCCTTAACTTGTTGAGTCTGAAACCTTGACAGGGAAGAAGCTACTTTTATAGTATTTACCTTATTTTGTCTTTCAAAGCTCGCAGTAGCCCCAGCAGACACTGCTTCCCTATCTCTCCAGGGCTTTAGCAAATTAACATGGTAGATCTGGTAGGGTTTTCTTTTTCCTGGTTGGTGCACCCTGTAATCTACCTCCCCTACCTTTGCAACAACTTCAAAAGGTCCTTGCCACTTAGCTAGGAACTTACTCTCTACTGTAGGGATGAGTACAGCCACTCTGTCCCCTACCTGGAAATGTCTTATTTTGGCTGACCGATTATACACCCTACTTTGGGTTTCTTGGGCCTTCTGGAGATGCTCTTTCACCATTGGCATTACATTAGCAATTCTCTCCCGCATTTGGGCAATGTGCTCTACAACACTTCTATATGGGGTGGTCTCACTCTCCCATGTTTCTTTTACCAAATCAAGCAACCCCCGGGGTCGACGCCCATACACCAATTCAAAGGGCGAGAATCCCGTAGAAGATTGGGGTACTTCTCGAATGGCAAAAAGCAAAGCTGGAAGCAGGCAATCCCAGTCCTTCCCATCCTTATGTACTACCCTCTTTAGCATTGTCTTCAGGGTTTTGTTAAACCTCTCAACCAGGCCATCTGTTTGTGGGTGATAGACAGAGGTCCTTAGCTGTTTAATTTGAAATAGCTTACATAAGTCGGCCATGACCTTCGACATAAAGGGTGTGCCTTGGTCAGTAAGGACCTCTTTGGGAAAACCTGTCCTTGTAAACATATGAAATAGTTCGCGAGCAATGGTTTTGGATGAGGAATTCCGTAAAGGAATAGCCTCAGGGTACCGGGTAGCATAATCAAGTATAACCAAAATGTATTGGTGTCCTCGAGCGGACTTCACCAAAGGACCTACCAAGTCCATAGCAATTCGCTCAAATGGCACTTCAATAATGGGGAGTGGTACTAAAGGACTTCGAAAGTGGGGGCCAGGGGCAGTCAACTGGCATGTGGGGCAGGAGGCGCAATATCTTTTTACCTCTGCCTTCAACCCAGGCCAGAAGAACCGATCAGCTATACGTGCCTCTGTTTTCTCAGCCCCCAAATGCCCCCCTAGTACATCATTATGGGCTAAGTCCAGTACCATCCTTCTGAATGGCTGGGGAACTAGTAACTGCTCAACCACATCATTTCGGACCTGAGTGACACGGTACAGGAGGTCACCATTAACTGCAAAATGTGGAAATTGCTTATCAAGCTCAGGCTCTCGTGGGACCCCATTTACCACCACTACTTGGTCTCTGGCATGTACCAAAGTAGGATCTCGCATCTGGGCAGTACTAAATGCTCCCCTAGAAACATCTAGGTCTGGAAGTACCGGATGGGAGGATGTTTCCTCATCATCCTCCCCAAGCATGACCTGTAACGGGAAAAATTCCCCCCCCTCAGAGGTTACCTTAGTCTCCAGACTTGAGTCCTCAGACCCAACCTTTCCCTCAGGAACACTTTTTTCAATTTCATGATTTACCACATTTTGTTCTGGCAGTTCCACACAATCCCCTTCTTTTAAGGGTTCTGTGGAAGTGTCGTTTTCACTCATAACCTGTATTGGTTCAGACACTTTAGTTTGTACATTACCCCACAGTTCCCAGAACAATGGAAAGTCTCGCCCAAGAATTACCTGGTGCAACAATCTTTTTACCACACCAACCTCATGAGTAATGGTGCCAGAAGCAGTGGCAATTGTCACTGGCATTAGTGGATATGTCCGAGTGTCCCCGTGTATGCAAACAACACTTAGAGTTTTTGCTTCCTGACGCATCTTCTTGGACACGTTTCCTTGTACAAGTGTAACCATACTCCCTGAATCAAGCAGGGCTTTACCAGAAACACCGTTCACATACACCTTACATTCAAAACATCCTTCTGGCAAATCAGGACCTGCAATGCAAACTGGCTGTGCATAAAAGGATACTCTTTGTAGGACATCACACTGCATGGGTTCCACCTGTAGGGGACACTGAGCCTGCATGTGGCCCCAGGCCTTGCACCGCCAACACTGCACACCCCCAGACTTCTGGGGTGTTGGGGGGCCTGGCTGTACTGCAGGAGGGACAGTGGATAATATCTTGTCGCTGCTCTTCATGCTGGTTCCCGGGTTCCACAAAGAACTCTTTCCCGCGGAGGTGAACTTTGCAGCCCGGGTTGGAGCGGGGTCTAGATGACTTGCCGGGGGTAGAAGCTCCTCCACTGTGGTGTATCTCTCCACCATCTCCACCAGGCGGTCCGCTGTTTTAGGGTCTCCATGACTGACCCAGCGCTGTAGTTCAACTGGCAGCGACCTCAGAAACCGGTCTAGCACGAAGCGTTCCACCATCTGTGGACCGGTGAGTATCTCAGGCTGCAGCCACTTTGTTGGCAGCTGTATTAAATCATACATTTGTGACCTCGGTGGAATATTTTTCCGATACTTCCAGCTGTACACCCTCTGTGCCCTGACTGCTGTAGTCACTCCCAGACGGGCAAGGATCTCTGCCTTGAGCCGGTCATAGTGGAGGGCGTCTGCAGGGGTGAGGTCATAGTAAGCTTTCTGCGGATCCCCAGTCAGGAATGGGGCAAGGAGACCAGCCCATTTGTCTCGGGGCCATCCTTCCCGCTCTGCAGTCCTTTCAAAGGTCATCAGAAAGGCTTCCACATCATCTGTGGGCATCATCTTTTGTAGGAAATAGCTTGCCCTTATTATTGTCTGGCTGTTAGGGTTAACCACTGCTGATTCTCGCCCATGAGCTAACTGTTGTACGGCCTCAGCCAGCATTTTGGACTGTGCCTCTGTAGAATCCCGCAGGGCAGTGGCTTGAGCTGTAGTAGCTTCCCTGAGTGCAGCCAGTTGCACTTCTGTGGCTTTCTGCTGAGCTGCCATGCTTTGCTGCAACTGCACTGTTGCCATGGCCACTTGCCGTAGCAACTCCTCCATGATAAACAGGAGCCTGGCCCTTTAAATGTCAGTTTTTAAACGGCAATTTTTCCTTTTTGGCCTTTTCTGTAGTGCAAATGCCCGCATCCGAGCACCAGTTGTAAAGTTCAGGGGGAGTGGGATCGCCCATGCACTACGGCCACAACACAGTAGTAGAATAAATGTCTTTTTATTCCTTGTTCAAACAAACAAACTGTATCTTCAGCAGGTAACATTAACAACGTAAACAAGCTGTATCCTCAGCAGGTAAAGTAAGTCAACTTAAACACAGTCTTCAGCATAAAGTAATAATCACTTTCATGCACATCAGAATTGAAAGAAAACAGTTTATATTCCCATTCAGGGATCAGGCTCACCTAGCCTTGCAAAGCTTTTGATTCCAGGTCAGGAGAGCAGTTTCCAAACACACTTCTCTCTTGCAGACCTCACATGTGTCTACCAACCCCCTTCCTGAACTCTCAGGGCTCTCTTAACTCCTGCACTGCTGCAGTAATTAGCCCTGCTGTGCACCCTCCAGGTACCTGAATAAAGGGGAAATATACCTGCTGTCCAGGACCCACCCCTGGAGTCCTGTACAATAGTTTGAGAACAGTAGTTGTTAATAGTGATGGGCGAATCTGTGCAGTTTCGCTGAAAAATTCACGAATTTACAGAGAAATTTGCAAAACGGCAAAAAATCTGCAAAACGCATTAAAGTAAATGGGCTGACGCAAGCAACAATTTTTATATGCATGACTATTTGGTCCAAATGCATTAAAGTAAATGGGCCTCCGCATAATTTTGACGTGCGAAAATTTCCATGCGTGCGTCAATTTTGACGTGCACCATTATTTTTTTTTGATGCAGTGGATCTTTTGCCAGCGTATTGACACCGCAATTCGTTTGCAGTGAAATGAGGAAATTCGCAAACAAATTTGTGTCTGCCGAATTTATTTGCCCATCACTAGTGGTTAACTATCCAGCTTTCAGCTCTTTCAAACCCAGAAGATCTTCATGGAAGCAGCCGGCTAAATCTGTCTGCCTCAAAACCGACAAGTGGCAACCCACGTTCAGCAGTTAACAGTTTATAATGGATACCTGCATGTGATGTTATATTATCAGGGTGAGTCAACAAGAGGACTTTTGGAGGAGGGCATTCTATAGGGTACACCCCATGACTACAGTGGCTAATCTAGTCCTTAATGGTGAAGACCATGCTGAGCCTCAACACCATTATGTTGGCAGCAATCTGGTTTTTTTACCTGCTGATGTGCAGCACATTTCTGCTTTCATATTTCCTTTACTATTGATTTCACAGTTATTGCATAGTTTATATTTTATCTAGGTCCTGAAAACTCTACTACAAGATTAACCCTTTAATACTGTCTTTTACCATCCGGGAATGCAATCAACATCTGGAGTTTATGTTTAATAATTCAATTGCTCTTTTCTTCAGAACAACTGAATTAAATACAGCTTAATTGTCCAATTTGCTTTTTGAGCTATTTAAAGCTTTTTGGAATGTGTTGAATTTCCAGGCTCAGAGGAATGTGTTTTATTCTGTCCCAGATCTCTGGACAGGAGAGGTTAATAATTTAAACAGCCTGTCTGCCTTTAGAGAGCTGGTCAGATAAAGATATGCGATTGAGCACCTTCATCCTGCACCTGCCATGTATAATGGATCCTCCTCCAATGCCATCAGGGTGTACCAGGCCCCGTATGGCTGGGTCAGGCATGAAATATGCATAGTGGCTTCTTGTTTAATGCTCTTTCTCCAATCTGTGCTATAGCCCCGCCAAGCCTGGAGCGAGTGAGAGACGGGCAGCCGATAAATTATTCATCTTCAACTGTTCAGTTTCCTCTGCAGGTTGTGACAAGTTGGATCCATAATCCTCCAGCTTGTTTCTTATTCCATGGAGAGAGTCTCTGAGCCAAGATTTTGAGCCATATCTCCTGCTTCATGGCGATCCCTATTTGTCTAGGACATTTGCGGCTAGCACTCATGCCAAAATGAAAAAACACCTCCTTTTTTTTAAAAAAAAATGAAATAGCCTTACTAAATATTTTACAGATCTGTCTGTGGTACAGAAGGGCCCTGAAGCAGTTTCCTGGGTGAACACAAATCATAAAGTAATGTTTTTGGAAGAACTATTCAATATGACACATCTCTCGTGCCTTCTGTATGTTCATGGTAACTGAGGAATGAAGGGGTACATTGAATTCTGATTATAGTTCAAAAAGTAAAAAAAATAAAAAATACTAAAATATATATATATATATAAAATACAAAATCAGATTGATTTTATCTAAATGGATAAAAATAAGAGCAAGATTCATTAATAAAAAAACAGATTTATCAAGTCCCCACAAAGTGAGCTTCCGGTCATTTATGATGCTAACTAACCTCTATTAACCTTTATCTATGAATGTGGACCCGTATTACTTTATATTCTTGGGCTAAGACATTATCTTTTTTGCCCTCGCAGAGTATTTAGGGATTGAAATTATCAGTGTTTACAGGAAACAGTGGTGCTATCAGTCACCATAATTCCAGACAGCAGAAAGACATTTGATAGCTTGTGAGTTATAAAAAGGCCATAAGCACTTGATGGCTGACAGTAGCACTGCTACCTGGGGGTTGCAAGAAAAACATATGACAGGGCACTTACCAGCTGGCTTCCAGTCAAACCTAAATGCTTCACAATATTATTGAGAGAAGTTTGAGTTTGAACATCATTTAAATGACAGGTCGTCTCAGCCGGAAGAAATAAATAAAAACACATTGAAGTCTTACCAAAGTTATTATTGAAACACATAGAAATGCCACACTTTCTCAGTCCCTAAAGGGTGCAAAATAAAATGTAGAGATGAAGCACATTTTGTTCCTTAAATCAAAACTTCCAGTTCCAGTAAGTATCAGTCCAATTGTTGGTTCATAATTAATACATTGAAATAAAGAGTCTACAGGTAAAATAGGCCACTGCAAGTTTTGCTGAATTTTGTAAAAATATTGCATTTTAAGCTTTGCTCATAAATCCTAAAAACACGATGATGCCAGGCAGCATAAGGTAAAAAGATTAGCATTTCTCTATCCTAAACTTTACCCAGACACCAAAATCCTGGACAGCGCACTCTTCGGATCACTCAAGGAATTGCTTGATAATCAAATCATTGGTAAAAAACTTGATTTTATTGGATATTTAACATTTTAACAAACTGTATAGCCCTGCGCCATGAGGTCTGATGCGTTTCGTGTCACTGTACTTCATCAGAGACCTCCATTTGGGAAGCTGAATCCGGTGACCTTGCAAGGGGTCTGGGGTATTGCGCACCCCAACCAGCAAACCTTAAGGGTGAGCTTGAAACCGGTATTAAGCAGAAAATAAAAGTATAATAACAAATTAAACAAATCAATGTATATTAAACAGATGAACAATTTATCACAGGACTCGTAGAAAAGAAAAATCATTTTTTAAATCCCAACAAGTAACGCTGTGAAAGTCTTTTCGTGATAAACTTTACCCAGTCCTCATTATATATTCTAACCAATACAGCCCTTTCTCACGACACTTCCTAAAAATTAATATATGAAGGCCAAGAGATGAATACTTTGAATTTTACTTTATATCACTTGACAAAATGTTTTGCAGAACATCACCAAAGGAGGGGGTTATGATTCCTCAATAGTACTTTTGTATGAGGAGATACTGGCAGAGATAAGAAGGCTCATTTACAGAGACAGCTGCAATTGGGGGAGCATTATAAGGATACTATTCATTCAGGTATTAAGACCCTTGATAAAGGGGGTCAGCCTCAAAAGGTTCTATATGACAGCGCAAATATTTGCAGAAAAGTTACTGCAGATAAAGTCTGTTTATTTAAAGCTTTGCATTCATATTTGTTCCAAATAGAGGGAACATAACATAGTCTGAATTAAACAGACCTCGAGTAATAACTGAAAAATGGCCAGGATCAAATATTACACTTGCATGTGCTATGCAAAGGGTGTGGTGCCTTGGTTTGCTTATTAAGTGCGTGCCTGTTATGTAGGTTCGGAGGAGGAGTTGAATGATTGTATGTTGCACTCATGCATATGCGAGCTGGGACACTGCTCAAGTATGCACATGTGTTTGTGTCCCAAAATTACTGCCCACTACCTCCTAGTTCAGGTAGGGTAGTACTCCAAGAACTTCCATCGAAGTGCAGACGAGATATCTTAATAGAGATAGGTGAGTTTCCTTACACCTTCCCTTTATAGTTTTCCCAGTCACTGTGCCACAAAAGACACAGCATGCTTATTTTAATGTAATGCTGTTTTATTACCCTCAAGCCTACTGGGGATGTATTGGCTTTGACACACTTTAACTAAGAGGTATTCTATAATTTTTACATGCTGACCCCCACACACTGGAATTCTTGCTTTTCCTATTTTGTACCTAGACACACAACTGACTTATAATGAATAATGAATATAGGAGAATGAATGCAGTTTCTTGTCAATAGATTAGTCACAACACTTCAAGCTATAACACTATATTCTGTAGAATGCTTTAGGCCTGCTGAGAAATGCAGGCTAAAAATCTCCTTATCCTCTGCAGATCAATATGATTGCACCAGGAAACATGCTCAGGTGCAGGCAGACGTCAGACTAGCAGGCAGACTGTCTGCATCCAAGTGGAAGCAATGGGTGTAAAAACATCAATCATCAGAGGAGCGACTTCTCAGCATGTATTTCTCAACAGACCGCATTGTGTGGCACTTACCTTACCATAGCTGAGTAAACAAACAGAGCAGTCAACCACTCCCTATTTTTTCGTGAGTTATCAGATTTTGGACTTTGTCCCCAGGTCTCCATTAAAATTTCCTCAATTACTAGCAATTTTCCATGATTTAGTCTGATTTTGAGGCAAAAAATCTGATGCTCAGTAATGATGGGCGAATTTGTGCCAGGTTCGATTCACGAACAATTCACAAAACGCATTGAAGTCAATGGACGTCAAAATTATTTTGACACACATCAATTTTGACGCCCGAGACAATTGTTATACGCGCACCTATTTTGGCCAAATGCATTAAAGTCAATGGGCGTCTGAATAATTTCGATGCACGACTACTGTGACGCATCCAAATTTTTCGTGACAGTGGATTTTTCGCCGGTGAAGTTTCGCAGCAGTTTTGCAGCCGTTTCACAGAGTGTAATATATATTGACTAGGAAACAATACACCTTTCATGACAAGATAATGTTTTGTCTGGTGTCAAACTATAACTCTGTAAATTTCTATAAGTAATACCAACCACAAGGCAACACGTACCTATATCAGTATGTTTATAAATATCTGTAGGAAGTTGATACAGAAAAGCTATTTTAATATTCTAATTATCCCAATTGCTACACGTCATCACCAGTCAGCAGGTACCATTTAATAGTCACCTATTTAAAAGCAAACATCTGATAGGCTGCTATGGGTTACTATATCTAGGCAAATTTAGCACATTTTAAATTATCTTATAATCCAAATTCATTGTTTTATATGCTTATAGCAATTTTTCTTAATTCGCTAATTACTTTTTTTCATAGGGTGTATTCATATGCCAAGCGGCTTCCAAGCCAAACAATCCAATAAAGTCTTATGCAGGGAATAAGCAGGGAATAAGCAAACCAATGTATACTGTACCAGCAGATGACTTTATTTCATTAACTCAGGTGGACAAATAAGGAGGGTTATCCCCTACAAGCTTGTGTCACATTTCTGCTATAATTTAGTTAAAGCCGTCTGTCAATATATATATATATATATATATATATATATATATATATATATATATACTGTATATACAGGTATGGGACCTGTTATTAAGAATGCTTGGGACCTGGGGTTTTCCGGATAACGTATCTTTCCGTAATTTGGGTCTTCGTGCCTTAAGTCTACTAGAAATTCATTTAAACATTAAATAAACCCAATAGGCTGGTTTTGCTTCCAATAAGGATTAACTGTATCTTAGCCGGGATCAAGTACAAGCTACTGTTTTATTATTACAGAGAAAAAGGAAATCATTTTTAAAAATTTGGATTATTTGGATAAAATGGAGTCTAATTATTCTGTGATTCGGAGCTTTCTGGATATCGGGTTTCCGGATAAGGGATCCTATACCTGTGTGTGTGTGTATATATATATATATATATATATATATATATATATACACACATATATATATATATATATATATATATATATATATATATATATATATATATATACAGTACATACATATATATACCTGTATATATATATTGGTTTGTGTCTTTTAGGGTTGTCCCATGCCCGGTTTAGGGTTGTCCCATGCCCGATCTGCTTATCAGCAGAAAGTGGTCCTAGCTTCTTCATTGCATAAGGCTTTATATGCTGGTAAACTAGATTGTAGATATGCGCAAGCTTACAGTGTAATAAAGTCGAGAGGCATAAAATGTTAATAGTTCTTGGACTTTGATTATAGGATACACATTTATTTTGTTTTATTTTATAAAGATAGTTAAAGAATAATATGGATCTTTTATATCTGTGTGAGATACACAGTAATTTAGAGCACAATCTGTACCTGGTAGATTTTAGAAAGGACTCAGAAGTGACTGTGTTGCTTGTTTCTGAATTTATCTCCTTTTCTTCTGCGTCACTTCTCCCTCATCTTACTGATTCACTCCCACTCATCTTCCTAAAAGAACAGAATAGTCTTTGCCTTGCTAATGTAGCCGGCTAATTGAACTCATCAACCAAAATCAACTGAGGAACTCGAAGAAAAAGAAAGAAGGAAAATGAGTCTGGGGAAAGTGAGAAATAAATTCTGTGTTCCATGCTAATTGGCAGTGATTTTAATGAGGTTCAGTTAAAGGTCTTTGTTAACTCTTTATTGCTGGAGATCATACAGGAGCTCCTGTCTTGCTTCAAGTGACTAGTAGGGGTTGAGCCAGGGATACTAATCTACCCAGAGTTCTTGTCACATGCAATGTATTAGCAGCACAAGCTCTCATTCCAGCACATAGGTTATGTATGGCTTTGTTATGCAAGCTACACTAGGCATGTGTATACACTTCCAGTAATAAGCAAATCGTATCGTTTTTAGTCAGTAAAGAAACAATAAGCAGCAAGGTATAGCCATGCCAGGTGGGAAATGTTTGTGTGTGTGGGGGGGGTTGAATCCCTGATTACATGGTTCAAAATGGTACTGTCCCCAGGCTATAATAAACGCCAGGGTTCAAAGTGATTGAGCAGTCTGTGAATTAGTTTTCTATTACTTTCATCTGGATTGACAGGTTGGAAACTGCCAATCTTCTCTCTTTATCCTCTCCTTGGAGGTGTAGTCTTCAGGGTGCTGAGAGATGAAACTTGGGGCATCGGTCTGCCCAATGGGATTTACAAAGCCTCTTTCTGCAATGTGTGTTTTTTTAGTCTTTTGTTCACAAAGAACAGATGATCTGCTCAGAGAGTCAAAGAGTTCCAGAGGAATATTAATAATTCATACGCCAACAAAACTTAGCCATTCACTCTTATCAGTAGATAAGTCTGCCTAGGACAATCATTGATTACACGTGTTTATTGTGCCCTCCAATATCTTCTAAATAAACTGCAGCAGAATGAACAGTTTTTGATTTAGTAGAAAATGAATATTACATTGCTATAGACATTCACAATGTCTTTCTCTCTAAATCTTTATCTCTCTCTGCCTATATAGAGTAAAAATGTAACAACTCTACATTATACATAATTTAAGGAGAACTAAGCTGAACTAAAAAAGTAGGGAAGAAATGTTGTACATTATGTTTTATGCTTCCATACCATCCCAAGTCAAACACAGCCTTTTATCAGTAAAGATCTGTGTCTCTAAAGATGCTCCTGTATCTCTCTATCTTATTTTCTGCTGATTCAATGCACATGCTTTGTGCTTCTGTCACTTTCTGAGCTTAGGAATAGATGCACAATATACTGAATATAAAAAATATAAATTTCACAATATAAGGCTGATTAGTAAATAATTCAGATTATTGGTACATGGCAACTCAGAAACCAGCACAATTACCATCAGAATTTTATAGTTAACCGCGTAACATCAGCTTATATGACAGGCAAACATCATTTTCTGCTTGATGATTTATGAGCACCGCTTTTCAACAGCTGCTCAAAGTATACTGAGCATGTGTGTGTCACAGAAACTCTGAACAAAATGCTAGATGGGAAACTCCAGTGACAACTTTGAAGGCCTGGATCATTACTACTACATACCCCCCAACTTCTACTTTTCGCGAGACAGTTCCGTTTTTAGCTGCCTATACTGTGTGGACTTAATGTTCCGCTCTTGTCTTCCTGTTTTTTTTGCACCCTGACTGTGCTTACTGAAGTCTCGTGAGAAGAGACTATGCCAGTAGTGATGTCAGAACCAAAGAGTAAGCAGGGCAGAGAGCTGACTGCTGAGCAGGCGATGCTGCATTCTTCTGCCATAACCATTTTAGGACATCCTCAGCCAAAATCCGTGCTATGCGATCGATCGGAATGCAGCTTCTCCTGTTATGTTCCCCCTTTCTAATAAGGCTCTATTAACTCCTCCGTCCTCTCAGCGAATCTCTCTCAGATCTCACCCCTCCTGTCACCTTACTCAGCCTTCAGGACTCATCTTCCTACTTTAACCATCTCCTCCCCTCCTCCCTCAGTCTTGACCCCTCATTCCTCAGCCTTATGATCAGCCAGGGTCCTAGAGAAGAACGCTGATGAATGAGGACATAGGGCTGAGGGAGGAGATAGTTATTGTATGAGAGGTGATAAGGAGGGCAGGAAAATAATTAAAATAAATATTTCAGTAGGAATACCATTTTTATTATATTTATTCTACCCCACAGCGTTAGCGGGAGGGGCCCCCATGCCTGTATGGATTTAGACAGTTGCTGATTAATTGGGACTACGTTTAAGGGTAGAAACTGGTCAGGGTCAAGGTGTATATTAATCCCAAGATATCTAAAGGTTGTAACCCACTTTAAACGGGGGTCCGCTGTCCGTTCCTGCTCAAGGGAGGGTTCTAAGGGAAATATTACCGACTTAGACCAGTTTATGCGAAGGCCAGCATATATCGTAAAGTTGGAAAAAATAGTTAGAGCCTCTGCCAACGATGGGCCTTGGTCCGCCAAATAGAGGAGGACATCATCCGCATATAGGGATATCCTCTCCTCCACAGGGCCATATTTTAAGCCTGATAGATGTGGTGATAGGCGGATTTTGGTGGCCAGTGGTTCTATTGCCAAGGCAAAGAGAAGCGGTGATAGTGGGCAGCCTTGGCGAGTCCCCCTACTCAGCGGAAAGGTGGAGGAGGTGGTGTCATTTACCCGAACTTGTGCTGTGGGATTGCTATTGTAATGGAATCTACTGACCTGCTCCAAGATGGCGTCCAAAATGGCGATTCCTCTTCCCTGCACATGGCTCCGGCTGGTCGCAACCCTCCTGCATCATCTCCTTCTTGCCCTGTGATTGGTCATCGGCGACGGAACGGACGCCGGCGTCAGAATCGGGCGCCGGCGTCAAGGCGTCAGCGTGGGGACGCTGGCGTCTGCGTCTGACGCAAGCGCGTCAATTTTGGCGCCAATAGACTGGACTATAAAGACCCTCATTTCCATCCTGACCTTGCCCAATTATAGGTCTATTTCATATAGTTCCTGGGTGCGATATATTCTGTCTTGCTTATCCGTGTTTTGAACCTTTGCCTGTTATCGACTTTGAATCTGTGCTGCCTGTCTTGATCACCTTGCCTGTTTTACGACCATTCTTTGATAAACCCTTTTCTGTACTGCAAACTTGGATTGTTGCCTCCTCTTTGGTCCTTACTTCTACTGCGCCTTCGGGCCTTACAGCTATAAAGCAACTGGATCCACTTAATGAATTGTTTACCAAACCCGTACTGTTCCAATATTGCCCACAGGTAAGGCCACTCTATCGAATCAAACGCTTTTTCGGAGTCCAGGGAAACCACCACCCTGACCCCAAGTTGTCATGTGGAACCTGCATGTTATAGTATAATCTCCTTAAATTAACATCTGTGGATCTCTTAGGCATGAACCCTGTCTGGTCAGGATGGATCAGATGTGTAATAATTTGTTGCAGTCTGACTGCCAATACCTTGGCTAGGATTTTTGCATCCACATTTATCAGGGAGATTGGGTGATAGGACCCACAGAGAGCCGGATCCTTTCATTCTTTATGAATAAGTACAATAAGGGCATTGGCAAAGGATGGAGGGAGTCTACCTTCCTGGTTTGACTGTGACAGAATGTCACTCAACGTACCTGCTGTTTTAACCTCCAGTGTTCGGTACCACTCTATGGGGAGGCCGTCAGGGCCTGGAGATTTGGATGGGGCCATGGTAGCTATTGCCTCACTTATCTCCGCAGCTGTGATGGGGCTATCTAGTAGAGTGGCATGCAAGGCATGTAGCTTAGGAAGGGGAATATTTCCAAGGTAGTCTGACAGTTGAGTTTGGGTATATTCTACCTTAGAACGGTATAGAATGGTGTAATAGTCTGCAAATAAGTCCGCCATCTGTTTCGGGTCCGTTATTGAGTCCCCTGAGTCTGAGGTGAGTCTATGCTGTATATCACTTTATACTTGCTCTTGCTGACTGATACTGGGTGAAAAATAAAATAGAAATAAATGAGGAAACAACAATGCAGTGAAAAGCACAATGTACAATTTCATAAACTGCTGAGCGAATCAGCAACATAGGGCAGGCTTTACTGTCTCCCTAATTTATGTTAGAGACTGCTAATATCCCATTTCTGTCATTTTTACCCTGAGTAAGCAAATATTTACAAAGTGTGTTCAGGCCACGGTGTTGTCACAAAACCTTTGTTCTATGGGAGATTGCCACCTAGCAACAATGGGTTTGGCACTACACCCACGCTTTTGTGCCTTTAAGATGTGGGTCTGCTCAGTGCTTTATGGGCAGTGTGGAGCAGTGTGACATCACAGGAAGGGGAGTAGCTGAATGGGGAAGTTAGATTTTTTACATCAGATTTCATGGAGGATGTAGTTTTTTAATCTGCTACAGACTTAATCCACTTCAGTTTCCTTCCAAATATCAAAAAAACAGAAAGTGCAATATCCTATAGTCTAAACACAAGGAAAAAGAGTAATGTTAGGCTTTATTTTCTCCTCATTTGACTGCCCTGAAGAGGGTTCAGTCCCACAGAGGTACTCCTAAGACGTAAAAAGGAGTCTTTAAATGTGAAGATATCTCTTTTTCATTTGGAGTTAAACCAAGAGTATATTGGTGGGGAACTTCTTTCCTGTGGAAGCTTGAGGCTGCAATGGGACCATTAACAGGCCCATCCTTCCTATATGCCTATGAAAGGGTGGGGGGAGGTTAGTTACAGTGGTTTAGAGGAGTGACAAGTGGACGGGCCATTGAGTATACATTTTAAAATAAAAAATGTTGCAGCAATGGCTAACTAGCTTAGAAGCCTTCAGGGATGAGGTAAGACGCATACCCAGAAAAAAAAAACTACTCTCCAAAAAACCAGTGGTTCCCAATAAAATACAGAGAATACCCTATGTATCTGCTTATGATAGCAATTCTAAAGCATACGGCAAGATAATCATGAAATATTGGGGAATTGTGAGTTCTGTTCCGAAATATGGCCATTTATTCCGACAGCCACCACTGTTTTCCTATAAACGTGGAAAAAATATCGGGGATTTAATTAAACCTAAAATAATACACCAGAAGGGGAACCCGATAAAACTAGCTCAAATGGAACTTTCCCGTGTAGGAATTGTGGGCACTGTAACAGCATTATATTGTGTAATTATGTAACACACCCATAGCAAGGTTCGAAACATCAGGGGCTGTTTTTCATGTGACAGTAGTGACGTAGTGCATTGCATTAAGTGCCCTTGCGGTCTCGCATATATTGGACAAACAGCGAGACCTATAAAAATCAGGCTGAATGAACATAAATGCACGATATGCAACTACAAACCACAAAGACCACAGACTCCAGGCAGTAAACAGAAGGATAAAGATGCAGTAAAAATAAAAAGGGAACTTTATTGGCCAAGCATTTCTTCACACATGGACATCGTGCGGCACAATTACGATGGCAAATTTTAGAAAAAGTAATTGTAAATCAAGGGCAAGTCAAAAAACGTAGGCTACTCCAGAGAGAATGTTACTGGATCTGGCTGCTTCCGTCCAGAAGTCCGAAGGGCCTTAATGAGGACTACAATTTGTCCTGTTTTATCTAAACAATTATGTAATAGGTTTGTTACAAATAATATCTGTTCCTTTCCTGTGTCCTTACAGATAAGAAAGATCTTTTGTATACCCCAGGGACAGGTCATTTATCTTTATCTTTATCAGGGTTAGTTTGTTGTTTTTGATATGTTACATTTTATCCTTTAGATAACAGGCCTTGGCCTGAGTATTATGTAATCTTTTTTATTTTTCTCCGTTGGATTACTCATCAGTACAGCTTGCTTAATGAATGTTTACACATGGACTCTGGTTAGGGTTGGACTTTTTACATTTTTTACTATTTTGCACACCATGCCCTGATTGGACTATGCATTGGATTTGCAAGCTTAAGGGCGTTGTTTTCAATTTTGTATGCTAATTTATTATAATGTGTCACCCCTTATATTATAATGTGTTACCCCTTATATTGTCTGCACATTGATCACTTTAGTATGCTTGATAAAGGGGTTCCCCCTGAAACATTGCACGTTCGCACCAAATAAAACAGCAAGAGGTAACCCTGCATTAAAGTTGCCTTGAGTGCCAATGTACTTCTATTCTATTGCATATTGGAGGTTGCCGAACTTCTAACATTGTTCACCAGGCGTTCTCATAGCAGAAAGATTCAGAGTGTGCTCTGCCTCACCTTCCTCCAGCTAAGTGTTGGGGGAGTGAGTGCTTTGTCCCATGTACAGTGTGCCCTGGCAGATTCCAGATTTGGCCTGAAGGTGTCCCTATTGCGCAAGTATAAAAAGCTTAGCTGCCATGTGCTCAGGGCTACTTTCAGTTTCACTTCAATCATGAATGAATGAACTGCAGCAAAGATGTAAGGGGCCTGAGGAATTTAAGAGGCCCTTGACAGGCTTGGGGTACGGAGCCCCAAGCCTAGTGAGTTCAACCATGGGAAGTTTAGAGCTTCGAGGCAGCGGAGAGTCTGTAACAGCAGTTGCCTGTGGATTGATGCTTATTTGAAAGGGGGCTTGCAAGGTGCTTGCACTTAAGATGAGTGATGAGCTGTGCCCTGAAGAATAAAGCGGGTTTGTCGTGCTCAGCTAGAATAGCTTGGGAGCCAGCCTGAGGATCGAGTCGCTGCCAATGGCTGAGTCCCTGGTGAGTATTCTGCCTGAGGGAGGGTATTTAAAGGTTCCAGTGTGTGTCCCCTGTTTGAAAACAGGTATTG
The DNA here is from genome assembly GCA_038501925.1 of Xenopus petersii. Classification (NCBI taxonomy): domain Eukaryota; kingdom Metazoa; phylum Chordata; class Amphibia; order Anura; family Pipidae; genus Xenopus; species Xenopus petersii. Next base: position 73,223,023 of record CM076685.1, read on the forward strand.
GTAAGTTAAGAGATCTTGGGGAAAGGGGACTGTGACTCCTGTCCACCAGGAATGGAGTGTGGTCGACTGATATATACAGTACATGATCTTACATTACAAAGTCTACTTGCCCAGTGCCCAGACACTATTGATTCTAAAACTGAAAGGGTCAAATTGGCTATGACCAGGTCAATACTTCTAAAGAGGCTCCAGACTTGTAAAGAGCCTCCCCAAGCTTCAGAACAGACAGTTGGTTGCCGTTGCTGAACATTGCCTGGCTTCAGTCATGTGATTTTAAAGGGCATGTAAAGGCAAAAAAATAAAATTCCATTTTTACTTTCTTTAATGAAAAAGAAACCTATCTCCAATATACTTTAATTAAAAAACGTGTACCGTTTTTATAAGAAACCTGACTGTATACAGTGAAATTCTCCCTTCATTTACTGCTGTCGATAGGAATTGTCAGGTGGTCCCTAACTGCTGAGCAGGGAAACAATCATACTTATGAACAGCAGGGGGAGCCCTTACTTCCCAGCCATGCAGAACTCAAGCAGCTTTTTTATGACGATCCTAAAGCAGCCCAGACCACAATGAGCATTTGCACAGTCTTAGTCTTGCACAGATGTTTAACAAACTTACAAGATGGTGACCCCCTGTAGCCAACTTTGAAAGCATAAATTATTTGTTTGATTAGGCTTGTGGTGCAGTAAGTTCGTGTTTATATTTCATATACAAAATACAGCATTTCTAGCCTTATTCTATTTTAGACTTTACATGCCCTTTAAGTCCAGTCACTATGACCTGAGGGACCAATAGCAGATCAAATGGTTCACTTGCTATTTATAAGGCAGCTGGAGAGGCTTTGCTAAGAAGCTTTGATGGAAAATTCAGCCTGAAAGCACTACATGCTCAAAACAACTTCTTACAATGAACATTCCCCTACAGAGTATTGTGGGGTACACCAGGCACATTATACAGTGAAGATGAAGGAGATCAAATGCTCTGTACTGTAAAACTAAGATACCCCAACCATTTAATCAAAGATTACTGAAATACCTTTAAAAGGATGGATTCTGGGATAAACATATTGAAATGTCACATCAATTTAGCTATGTGATGATAAATTGTTTTAAAAACATCTGGCACAATTCATAGAATTATGTATATTATTTTAAATAGAAATATATATTTGGTCGCTGTAAAAATAAATCAAAATTGCAGGCATTAATGCATTTTGTTTTAGCATTAAGAGACACAATCCATTTAGGCTCATGCAAAGCCAAGACAGCTTATTCTAGGTGTAGACAGTTATATTCCACCATATACGGTTGGATGAATTTTCATTGCTGGCCAATTACATAGTGTGGCACAGGTCCCTATTTTTTCACCTCATTTTCCTGAGAAATTACATTATCACTAACTGCAGACAGATGACACTGGAATGCTGCAAGTACAGGTCTGACGGTAGGTTTTATTACTTTATGGACATTTTATTGCTGTGATTGGGTGAGTTCCAGTTGAGCAGGAATGAAAGAGCTGCAGAGAAGTAAAACTGGGTGATAAAGAGGAAATAAAACCAGTTATTTTCTGCTGAGGAAGTCTCTTTCTTTGCTACTGGCTGATGACCCTTGAGGGCCATGAAGCAAGCACCTTCTATTACAGGGGGTCATTGCTGTTGTTTCTTAGGGGCCGAAGCAAAATATTAAATGGAGTCTCTTTTCATGACTTACAGCTTGTCTAAGAGTTTTAAAGAAGATAACTGATGTCTTCCAAAAATCGGAAAGGTACAAATATGTTCCAAAGTTTTAAACTTTTACTGTTTCCAGGGAAACCAATATCTTGGGAGGAATGTGCAATCTTAAGTCATTTGGCAGAATTGTCACTCATGCAATCTGCAAGTAAATTGTCTCTTTTTTTGTAATTATGAAGCTGTCATTTATCACAAAGAATAATTAGGAGCTGAGAATTCAGAGATATCACAGAAAATGAAAGCATTCTTTTTACAGGATGCAGAGTAGTAAAATTTACACGTGGACCAAGTTCAAAAACATCCCAGTAAGACACTAAATCTGACAGTTAAATCATATCATTCTGAGGAGGCTTCCTTCTCAAATACCTCCATCATAAAAATGCAAAACCTAAATAAAAAAAGGAACTGTAGACACTTCCACAGAATTTTTCTTTACAACCATTTACTCTTTTACTCACTTTTGGTAGAAGAGAAGGAAGAGCCTGAGCTCTACTAAAGAGAAATTTTGATTTAAAGGTCATTGTCTTAATTCATTGGAATGGGTCAGATCCATTTGAGTAAAACCTAATTTACCACATCAGATATAGTTTCTCACCTCTGTTTTATTTTATAAAAGGGAAAATAGAACCTGAAAAATATAGCAAATGCTGCAACTCTATGCAACTTATCTGATATTTACAATAATGGCAGCATATGACCACAAGCGCTGTGTGCAAAGTACAATGTATGGCACTAATCACCATGATTTACACCTATAATGCAGCGTTGCACCCATTTCAGTGAGGAGATACCACTGATGCAATTGTGTTGGATGCATCAAAATGCATGTGATTGCATTCGTGCTTTGTCATAAATCAAACACATTTGTGCTCAAAATGTTCGGGAGGCATGATTACGTTGCTGACATCAAATTGACCATTGTGAATGATTCTTTAGGCACAAGTCAGCTGTGTCTATTGATGCAAGCCACTTTGGGAACCTTGGAGTTACAACAACAGTGGTGGTAGCATCAAGGTTCTCCAGCATCAGTAGGTGCAAGTGCAGATGAGGTGGGACAAATGCAGTGGTGCCGGTGAAACTATGCAGAAGTTCATGGACTTTGGTTGCAAATACCTTTGGCAACTGCATTCATTTTTACATACCTGGGACTGCAGTTAAAACTGATCCTTTGTGTTTTAGTCTGACTGCTCAATTCCCAATAAAATCATGTGATAGCACAGCTACCCTCTGCAAAATCAAATATGACCAGTGTCATAAGGCTTATGGAGAAATAAACAAGAGAGAAAGAGTAGGATCATAAAGTGCAGTACTTATGGTTGAAAATGGTCTGCACCCAGTGTCAATGTTTTATTCTAATGTGTTAAATAAATATAGGTTTATTTGCAATTGAAATTGCCATTAAGTTCAAAAACAGGAGAAACCCCATGCACTGTGTAGGAACCAGTGTTAAATGTTCGTATCGTCTGTATGCAGGTTCCAAGAGCAACCTAAGTACAGGTACTGACACGAGGGAGGGGAAAGCCAGCTACCCAACCAGTGGGAGTATCAAACCCACATTCTCGGTGCTAAATTGTAAAGTGAATGGTTTTAAAATCACAATTGCTCAGCTGGTTTAAAGAATCCATCAATGACTGGTTGCTCTAGGATACTGCCCTAATGCAAATTTGCCCAGTGTTAAAAAATGGGACCTTAAAGTTATATAAGGGCTATAATTATTATTGTTAGTATTATTCTTATTAACACATATTTATAAAACACCAACAAATTCGGTGGTTCTGTCCATTAAATGGGAATAGTGATGAGCAGATTTTTTTTGCCAGGCATGGATTTGCAGCAAATTTATGCATTTCGCCATCTGCAAATTATTTTGCAAACCTGCGGCAAAACTCAGCTGCAAAAGATTTCACTGTGTCAAAAAAGTTGCTGCGACAAAATTGATGACGAGTGAGAAAAATTTGTTGCGCGCAAAAATTTTTTTGATGCCCATTGACTTCAATGTATTTCGCTAAATTTCGAAAAGATTGCAAATTTTTTCACAGTTTTGCAAATTATTTTTGGCAAAGTGAAACGGGACTGATTCTGTCATCACTAAATGGTAATAAATATTTTAAACATATAAGGGTCTTCAAATAATTGTTTACAATTATTTCTAAGCTTCTCAAGCTGCCAGCATCCTCATCTGAGAATGATCTAAAGAGTTCTAAATGTAAATTACATTTATCCATTCTGCCACACAGCGGTCTAAAATTAAAGTTAAAACATAGACATATCTATTATAGCGTAAAACCATTTATTGGTATAAAATAACTAAAAGTAATGCACTTACAATCGAGCTTTTAAAATCAGTCACTTCACGATTTAGTGCTGAGCATATGGGTTTGATACTCCCACTGGTTGGGTAGTCAGTGTTTCCCTCCCTCATGTCTGCACTCAGGTTGCTCCCGGAAGTGAGATATAATGAGTTTATACAGCAGTAGGGTAGCTTCAGACATTGACGTTCTAAGTAATTGGAATGTAAGTTAGTTTAGCTAGCAAGAACAGTCTTGTGCTCCAACTTAGAATTTGTAGCTGGAGGTTAGTGATGGACGAATCCAATGGAGTCTATGGGCGTCATTTTAGCGGCAAAAATTTTTGATTATCACTACTGGAGGTAACTCCCTTAAACATTACTGCTTTATAGTGAATGGACCACATTTAGAATAAAGATTCAGGTTAGTATTTGCTCCATGAACCTTTCTACTGGAGACGATCCAGGCCACTAGCCTGTAGCCTTAAAGGATTGTCTCACAGCCTGCCGGACTGTCTCCGCAGTGGTGCCATTGCATTGTCTGCCTGTGATTTATAAATGTAATCCATCTACCTGGTCGATGGCATCCTTAGAACTTAATGCAGCAGCTGAGAGATGTAGTACACAACGTTTCCTCCTTCTTCCTCCACCATTGCAAGCTCCTACTTGAGAAAGCGTGCCCTTTCTCTAGCAATACAAAATAATCAGATCCCCCAGGTATACATAAAAAGGCATTCAAAGGAAATGACATCATAGTGGCAAAGGTAAAACTCATTTAACCCCTAACTCTGTCATTAATCCCTAACATTTTGTATTCATCTTTATTAATCTTTATTTTTCAAATGGACATAGATCTTTATCGTTTTTTTGATCACTAAGATTAAAAGTACATTTTGCTGCAAATCCGAATGTAGTACCTGAGTCTACTGTTGTGGACACTTTGGACACCAAAACTTGGGGCTTATATAACAAAAGCAAATATGTTCCTCCCACTACCTATTCGGCAGTAGAAACATATATTCACAATATACAAAAAGAGATTGGGTAGATGGGTAAATTGGGGGATCCCAATTTTGACAAAGCACTTAACATCACAAAGGAACAGAGACAGGCCCTAAATGATTTGAGAGTGAGACTAAGATCAGATATAACTATAAAGCCCTCTGACAAAGGGGAGCTATAGTTATACTAGATACCTCCTACTATATTGCTGAAATTGAGGCACAATTAGCGGATCGAGAGGTATACCAATTATTAGAAAATGATCCTTTACCATCTATACAAAAAAAGATTGTTATTCTTCTAAATCAAATGTTGAAGGATGGGGTAATTACAGTAGAATTAAAGAAATATCTTATGGTGGATGGTGGATGGCCGCCCAATAGTTGCATCTATTGGTTCTGTATTTAACCCATTGGCCATTATGTTAGATAGGGTGCTGGGTCCACTGATTCAGGAGGTACCCTCCTATGTCAGGGACACTGGACATTTCCTAGAAAGACTTAGGTCAATGGGCATGGAATTTGGAGGAGATATACTACTGGCCACATTTGATGTGGCCAGTTTGTATACATCCATTCCACATAATGAGGTCATTGATGCTTGTGCTTGGTTACTTGGAGAAAAAGCTAAATATTCTGAGCAACAAACTTTTTTTCTTTCTACAAGCTCTCAATATCATATCACGATGTAATTATTTCACCTTCAAAGATTGTTTCTATTTACAACAATGTGGAACCGCAATGGGATCTAATGTCGCCCCCTCATATGTCAATGCCTTCATGGCTTGGCTTGAGGATCTACATATCTATCGTGATGTGGAGTTCACCGGACATTGTCTAGCCTGGTGGAGCTATATTGATGATATTTTTGTGTTATGGGGGGCGACATGGATTCTCTATCGCGGTTCCACAAAAATTTGGATAATATACATCCTTCAATTTCCGATCCAATTTTTGGATGTATTGGTATAGAGAAATTCTGAAGGAGACATTGATATCTCAATATATACAAAGCCCACTGACCGTAACCAAATTGTACATTATTGGAGTAACCATCCAATACATATTAAAAAAGCAATACCTATTAGCCAGTTAGAGAGGGTAGAGAGAATTGTAAGTGACAAACAGGAGAGTGAACGACAGAAAGAATTAATGTGTCAAAAAATTCCCAAAAGGGGCTACCCACAATATGTATTGGAACAGGCTAAAGGTAGAATAAAAAGAGATGACAGATCTAACAAAAGAAATAAAAAGCAACAAATACCATTCGTATCACAATTTAATAGTTGCAGTAAAAAAATTGGGACGATCTTACATCGACATTGGTATATTTTACAAAGAGCATATCCCCACATTATGGAGTTTACATCTCTTCCATTACAATCTTATTGAAGGGGCAGAACCATTGGCAGTACGGTAACTACGGCTGCACCCAAGAAAGAACTAAATCAGAGGGATACATTTTTGGGTTTGCGTACTTCTGGAATGTACACTTGCACTGGCTGTGCACAATGTCTCAATGTGATTAAAGACAAGGAATTTGTACATCCTGGTACAGGATACACTGTTCAATTACGGGGACACTAATGCTGTACCTCCAAATAGGTTGTATATATGTGTTGACTTGCCCATGTGAGTTAATCTATATTGGGGAAACTACCCAGATGGTCAGGTTACGCTTATCACAACATAAATCCTCCATCAATTTAGGAAATGCGGAACTCCCTGTATCGAAACATTTTCTGGATTTGGGTCACAGTGCAGACCAATTGAAATTCATGGTTTTGGAAGGAGTTCCACTTCTCAAATATGGGGGAAACCGTGATTTGAGATTGAAACAAAGAGAAGTGTGGTGGGTAAATAAGATGAATTAATTAGCGCCACATGGGTTTAACAGGGACTACGATTTATATTTATTTCTGTAAAATTCACTTAATATGGAGGTTTAAACTGGTAAATATTTTCCAATTATAGGCGCTAAAGATTTACCAAATTGCTATCGGAATAAAGATTAATAAAGATGAATATAAAATGTTAGGGATTAATGACAGAGTTAGGTTTTAAATGAGTTTTACCGTTGCCACTATGATGTCATTTCCTTTGAATGCCATTGTATGTACACCTAGGGGATCTGATTATTTTGTATTGCTTGAGAAAGGGCACGCTGCATGTCTGAAACGTCGCATTGACCAGATCTCTAATACAAGCAGGTTGTATTTTTATGATGAACTGATAATATATTTCTACTTTTGAAATACTGAGTGTCGCCTCTGCTCATTTGAATTGCCTAACATACATGTTGAGATCTGGGGAGTATTGGTCTGCATTAATTTATATTATGCTAATATATTAACATAATATCTCATAATTATCAGTAGATGTACCGTATTATTTGCATAAGAATGAAGGGGAAAAAAGAGCCATTTCTATAGGAACCAGATTCTTACTCACAATCAAATCAATCACTTTATTGTGTAATTGTGTAATTAGAGGAACAAGAAAAGGAATTATTAAATGTAACCTTTATTGCTGTTCAGCAATGAAAATACATGATAACAGACAATTAATAGTGGAATGTAAATAGACCAATACAATCTCTGGTGCTTTTAATCTTGAAATGACTATTATATACCATTTAGCTGAATATGTTACAGTACAAAGCAGAAAAAAGAGAAAAGTTGAATTAAAGTTCAGTAAATTCAGTTGCTTGTTGTTAGTTACGTTACATTATGTAATTATGTTACAAAATTAAATTATGGCAGAATGGGGAGTCTTAGCTCTTTTTTCTACGTCACGTTTTACCCTGTAAACTGTGTTGTATAGGTGATGATGGAAAGGTAAAAATCTGTGGGGCCAACACTATAGCCTTTCTATGCTGGTGCTTTAGATTCTACATTTGGTGGTGATAAAAGATTTATTAGTTTGCAGTGCTTTTAAGACAGACTAAATACCTTACTAGATATCTTACAGGGATTATTGTGTCTTTTGTACTTAATGTCACTATTATCAGGCATGGAGATAAAGGACATACTGCTGGTAAATATGTTTTTATTACTTCTGACTCCAATTGCAGGAAAGAAGAACATGGAGCCAGATTTGATATTCATAGATTTCACTTGATCATTGCCCATGGCTTTGATCCAATTTTTTTTTTGGCTGGCCTGGAATAATGAATCCTAAGGCCATAGACAGTGCTAAATATTCATTTTTATATTTATTAAATTGCTGAAATTGCTTAAATAATTTGATTGGATAGTTGGATTAATTAAATCAAAATGAAAATTTCTATAAATTCTGCAGAATTCCCAGATAAAATGTGATAGCATGTGAGAGAGAGAAAAAGAACGAACTCATATTCCTGCACCCTCCCATCTATTGCATCTGAAGGCTCATATAGAAGATCAATTAAAACATAACTTTAATGGATCTTCTATATAAGCCTTCAGATACAATAGATGTGAGGGTGCAGGAATATGAGTTAGTTCTTTTTCTCTCTCTTTCACATATAATTACCTACTGTTCTCAATAACAGATGGAAGGAACTCCCCAAAACCTCAGTTTCACGTAAAATTTGATAACTCAGCCCCTAAATATAAACAACTGACAGGCAAATACAGTAGAGGTAATGAAATTCTTTTCATCATAGGTAGTTTTATATGAATATTAGCATTTAAATCATTTGATATCTAAAAGTCTAGTCAAGAATTGAAGCCTACTGTGTGATTATAAATATCAATATTTGGTGGCTGTCATACTGTTGATTGCTGCCAGCACAAATACTGGCTTGCCATTTACTGAATTGTTGTAATTCCCATTTCCATCACATTTAGTCATTCAGTAGGCATTTTAGGCACCAAGTAATATTAAATTAAAATTGTCTTCTATCCACTGAAGTACCAAATATTAGTTATTAATTCCTACTGCTTTCATAAGGTACAATATATTGCTAATAGGGATGTAGCGAACTGTTGGCGCAAACTTCGACCGTTCGCGTCCGCCTAATGTTCGCGAACGTTTGGGAACGTTCGCAATTTGAGTTTGCGACCATTCGACCGCTAAAATCGAACGATTTCCATTCGTTCGAACGATTTCCATTCGTTCGAACGATTAAAATCCCTCGAACGTTCGATTAGAATGAAAATCCTTCGATCGAACGATGAAAATCCTTCGAACGTTCGAATCGAACGAAAAATCGTTCGACGTTCGAATCGAACGATTTTGCGGGTGTTCGAAGTTCGCGAACTGTTCGCGAACTGCTCGCATTTTTTGCCGGTGTTCGCGAACGGCGTTCGCGAACACCAAAACAGCAGTTCGCTACATCCCTAATTGCTAACATTAATTTTGGAGTAATTGTAAAGAATACTAATTTATGTGTGCATGACCAGGCAGGGCAAGAAACTACAATATATGACATAAAGATGTTAAAGTCATTTTAAATGGGGGAAAAATGTGTATGCGTATATGTGTGTCTGGAAGGAAGAAAATAAAATAGCAAATATGTTGTAGTTGCTAGTGCTGGGCGAATTTCTCCCGCTTGGCTTTACTGCAACATTTGCGAATTTCCCGCAAAATTCGTGAAATGGCGTACAATTCGCAAAAAAATCGTGAAACTTGAAAACTGCTGTTTTCGTCCAATTTTGAACGCATGTCCGAAAAGTCGATTGCGTCAATTTTGACGCTGGCATTAAAGTCAATGGGCGTCCTAATAGTGTTGACGTACGGTGATTTTGACGCGAGTGACTTTTTGGACGCACGTCCAAAATTTTTCGACGCCTTTGAATTTTCACAAGAGATTTGCGAATTTATTCGCCGGCTGCGAAACGCCGAAATTGGCACAGAATTTGTGCTAGGCAAATTTATTCGCCCATCACTAGTAGTTGCAAAGTATAGCTAAATGCAGTGCCTAGCCATTGTAGGCTCTGTGCTGTCTGTAACGGTCTGTGCTACATCCCCTGTCAATAGTGATGGGCGAATTTGGGGCATTTCGCTTTGCCGAAAAATGTGCGAATTTCCAGCGAAATTCGTGAAACTGGTGAAAAATTTGCAAAACAGCACCGGCGTCAAAAACTAGATGCCAGTCCATTTTTTTTTCCACCGGCGAATTTTTGCTGCCAAATTTTCGCAGCGGTTTCACCTGAAGTCAAAATAATTTTGACGCGATAAGTCAATTTTTATACACACGACTATTTGGTCTAAAAGCATTAAAATCAATGGGTGTCTGAATAATTTTGACAATTTTTATGCACGCGACAATTTTAATGTACATCAAATTTTTTTGATGTGCCAGATTTTTTTTGGGGGCGAATTGCTACCACATTTTCATGAATGAATTTGTTTGTGGTGAAACGCTGAAATTCCATCTAATTCATGTCTGGCGAATTTCAATCAGTCTGATTTGTACTTGCCTAGCTAAAAATTGTGGTGCCTTTTAGGCAGGGCTGGATTTACATAGCGGGCACCCCTAACCCTGCTGCTGTTCGTCATCCCCTGTCCCCCTCTCCTTCATTCGTGGAAGATATAAGTTATACTATTTTGGATTTATATCTTTCTCTATTGGGATTCGTGGAACTGAGCTAAAAGGAGAGGAAGGATCTGCTACCTTAATTTTGGCTTGTAAGTAGGCCACATGGTGGATACAACTACTTGGATTTAAAGGGAACTTATTTTTTCCAAGCTTTCAACAGCAGTGGAAGATTTAAAGGGGAAGCACACCTTTCAAAGAGATTTTTAAACACAGGGTGCCGTCCAAATATCCAAACATACTGTACTGCACTATTTTGGTTTTCTATTTTCCTTTTCTCTGTTGTCATTTACAAAGTTTGGAGATTTTTTTGGCTAGAGCTGAGAGATTGTGTGAAGATCGGCATGAGAAAGTTCAAAGACTAAAACGTTTTTTCCTTGTCACTTTTTGTTTTTGAAACACATAAAAGCTTAAGTAAAAAAGCAAAAAAAAATAAAAAGCTGAATATTATCTTTACAGCAAAAAAAATAACAGAAATGCTAATTTGTGAAAAATTGTGAATGATAATGTTGCTTCGGAGCGCCCTGATTCTATATATTAATTGTTTGGTTTAAGTGTTTGATTTATAGTTGACCGAAACTGGCGACAAAACTAATAACGTTTACAGATTTTTAATTCACTTACTGTTTTGCTGATGCTAACAAATTATGTTTTTTTTGGCCAATAAATCTTTTTAAAATAATCACATTCTAAATATCATACTAGGATCAAGAAGAATTTAATTCTGAAGATCTTTAAAAAAAAAAAAATGTGTCGGATCGCGTGGGATGGAGGAATGAATTGTACAATGCACTGAACTATGAATTAAACATCCCCCAGTTACAAACGTTAAGGCAATTTGCATCTAAATTGTTATGTATACAGAGAGATAGATGGAAGCAACATCAATGTGTGCCTTTGGTGGAAGTCATTTAAAATGTAGTTACAAAAGAGTGTATTTGCAATATGAGTGGAACAGGGATGAGCAGGAAGAAAATAAAGTGGGTTATTTAATTATGTTCTTTTATTTTTATTTCTATGAAATGGCTCCACCACACCTGCATTGATATCAATAAGTTTAATCAACTTTTATGTGCTCTCACCATGCGCTTTTAAAACATAGTTACCCATGTCATAATATTGGAAACACTGATTTGGAAAACACATCCACAATTCATAGGCAATTGTAGTCATGCTATTGATATCACTAACCCAGTGTTGCATTTTTAATGTATATTTGTGTTCCCTTTACTACCTCACCCCCCGTGTACTCCAGTCACCACATATTAATGTCATGATATGTTTTATAAGAACAAGCTATAAGTTACTCTCTGTATCTCTGTATCTCAGTACAGTGCTATGGCGTGGTCACTAGAGTAGATTTCAGATACAGGTATGGGATCCCTTATCCAGAAACTCATTGTCCAAAAAGCTCAGAATTATGGGATGGCCTGCTCCCAAAGAGTCCATTTTAAGCAAATAATTGATTTTTTAAAAAATGATTTCCTTATTCTCTCTAATAATAAAACAGTACCTTGTACTTGATGGTAAATACGCTGCATGAATCCAGATTAGTGGCAAAACAATCCTATTGGGTTTATTTAAGGTTTGAATGATTTGTAGAAGACAAATGCTGGATGGATCCTGTATCCGAAAAACCAAGCATTCTGAGTAACACTGTATATCCTGCATTGACTTTTTAAGTGTTCTCTACTGTATTGATGTAATGATTCAAGATTACGAATTTCAATCAAGATTTAGGATTAAAATTTATGAGGCAGCAATATTGATGAGCGAAGGTCTTTGCCAGACAAGGATTCTCGCCAAAATTCTGCACTAAGACAAAAAAGTCACTGCAAGAAAAAACACCCATTGACTCAAATGCATCTGGAGTGAGAACAAAATCTTGCATGCATAAAAAATTGCTGCAAGTAAAAGATATGTTGCCCATTAACTTCAATGTGTTTCCCTCATCACTAACCAGCAAGTTTGGGTCTATATGTTGAGGCATGGAGGAAAAAGCTAAATCCTGACTACTGATCACCTTGACAGAGATAAGGAGCTACAAGACACAAAAATTGATGCAAGGTGTACACACATTACATATTACATTTGGTCAAAGGAACAGAATTGCATGCCTGTTAATTCTGATTTAGGTGGAACAGTCCTGCATCACAGGGGGGAATTATTGGGAATAGGGTTGGTTTTAAGGAAAATAAGTTGAACATACTGTATGTTACCTGGTGTGCCACTGGCAGCTATGGCCTAAGCTGTAGTGTCTTGTAATATTCAGGTATGCAAAAGTTTGGAATTGTTTGCATTTTAACTTTTTTTTTAGCTTTGAAAGATTTTTTTGTTATTTTGATGATTTTGCAAAATGGTTTTACGTGTTTATTTTGTTTGGTAATATTGTGTCAAACTCTGTGCTAATTAGCAGTGGATTTAGAACTGGGAACATAGATATCAGGCTATGCTCATTACTATGATCTGCCACTGGGAGATGAAAATATTTTATGTAAAAGAAAAGAGAAAATAGAGAAATCAGAGAGGCTGACTGCACAGTTTCACAAAAACCAAGCATATTCATATGTGTAGAAATGACAAACTGTAGAAAATAGCGCTTTGGAACTACACAGAACATTTGTGCCACAAGAAGGGAAGAAAAGACTTTGAACTACTCTACCTGACAAAAGCTTTTTATGCAAAACCTCTTGGAGGCATTGTAAACAAAGTCACATGTTATTTTTATTCTCATTTTCTTGAACAGAATACATGCTCTGTGAGGAATACTGGCAGAATAATTACACTCATTTCACATTTGCTTCCGCTTGAGTAAATGAATCTTACATCTTGAAAGATGATTAGTGACGGGCGAATTTGGGCCGAAAAATTTGCGAATTTCCTGCGAGATGGCGAAAAATTTGCAAAACGGTGCCGGTGTCTCATTTTTGATGCTGGCCCACATTTGCCGGTGAAAATACACCGTTGTCAAAAATTTGATGTCGGTGTCCAAATTTTTTTCGGGCAGCGGCGAATCCTCTAAATTCGCCCATCACTAAAGATGATACTAGAAGCAAAATTTTTCAAAGCAAAGCAATGCACAGCATGTAAAATGGTAAAAGTTATCTGCTCTTGTCAGGTTTGTAGACAGCACTGCTTCCTACAAACAAAATTATTTTTCTACTTTTTAGGCTATTCATTGGGGGGGGGAGCATAGCATATTTTCCCTTGTCTGTTACGCCTTAAAAAAAAAATAACACCAACCTGAGCTGAGCTGAACTGAAGTGCAAAACTGCAATTTTACTTCTTATTCTCGGGGGTTCTTGCATAGGCTTGGGTAGGTGCATATGTAGGATATCAGAAAATGTTACAATGCATGCTCCAGTCCAATCAAGGGATCCCTGGGAAGAAAAAAAAAAGAAATACAACAGTGCAATGCCTCTTTAAATATAACTTGCTCTTTTTTTCTGTTTGGCAATTCATGGTGTGGCAAGATCAAACAGTTTGGGCAGTCAAGTTAAAGGGATACTGATTTCCACCATGTTTTTGCTGTCAACTGCTGGCACTGGTAAAGTGGTGTTTGCTAATTTGTAGCTAAATTAGAAAACACAGATGCAAAATGTGTCATTGCATTTTGACTGAATTAGTGTGGGGACTAATTGCATACCTTTCATAACAGCATTAAAATGGAATTTAGTAGGTTCAAGTCAGTTACAGTACATTCAAAGGAAGTCCTGGATGTAGCACCTCCTCAAGTAAGATGTTAAATTTAGTGCACCCTGGAGTCCATGCATCCTGTCCCTTTCCTTTAAAAATTGTTGGCAGCAAAGAGGCAGCAGTTTTGTATATATGCTAATTTTATTTTAGGAAAGGAAAGCTCTGGAGCTATAAATGCAGGGGCTGCATGACAAGGGATCCGAATGACCAGCGGCCAGAATAGCGGCCAGAATAGACTGGTTTATATTTAAAGATTGGCAGAATCAGATGTAGCTGTGAGTGGTTGAGAAGAAATGAGTTAAGGCAGGGGAAGCTGGGCTGGGGGTGGAGAAAGAGAGGGATGTGATGTCAGGGGAAGGAGCTGTTCACTTCCTTATCTTCTGAGCATATTTTGTGAAATGTCAGGAGTTTCTCTTTATGTTCCCATATTATCTATTAATTTCGGCACTTCACCGATTTACTTATGGTAGCAGGTAATTTCACCAAGGAGATAGAATCTGGTGCAGAGACATGCAACTAAATTGATTAGACGGACGGAAGACTTAAATTATGATGACTGTCAAGGTTGGGGTTGTTTTCTCTGGAAAAAAGGCGCTTGAGAGGGGACATGATTACACTTTACAAGTACATTAGAGGACATTATAGACAAATGGCAGGGGACCTTTTTACCCATAAAGTGGATCACCGTACCAGAGGCCACCCCTTTAGACTAGAAGAAAGGAACTTTCATTTGAAGCAACGTAGGGGGTTCTTCACAGTCAGGACAGTGAGGTTGTGGAATGCACTGCCGGGTGATGTTGTGATGGCTGATTCAGTTAATGCCTTTAAGAATGGCTTGGATGATTTTTTGGACAGACATAATATCAAAGGCTATTGTGATACTAAACTCTATAGTTAGTATAGGTATGGGTATATAGAATTTGTGTAAAAGTAGGGAGGGGTGTATGTATGGATGCTGGGTTTTCATTTGGAGGGGTTGAACTTGATGGACTTTGTCTTTTTTCAACCCAATTTAACTATGTAACTATGTAAGTATGTAACTATGTATGGTGCAACTTCGCACTCTAACGACAGGCAAATTTTCGGTCTGGCGAAAGAGCATTACTACGCAAATTCACTATGTTTTTGATTTTACTGATCATTACCTCTATCGCCAGACTTGCCTTCACAACCTCAGACAAGGCGAAGTGCAATATAGTAGATAGGAGTTCCTCAAAAAAAAGTTGAAAATTTTTCAAATGCTGGCGTTTTTTCATATTTAAAGGGTGATAGACTGAAAAAGATTGTTCATTTTTTTTGGGGTACCCTCCTTCCCCCTACATTTGCTAACATATGACACCTAAATTATACTGTGGGCTCAGTCATGTGTAGAGCATTATAACAACTTTATATAATTTTATTAAGGTTCCCTGGCCTTGTGTAGTGTAATGTATTTGCTGCAGCATATATACAGCCATTGTACTTTAACTGCACGCCGTATGCTAATTAGCCAACGCTAGCATAACTTCGAACTGCTTGTGTAAAAGTGTAATTTTGCTGGCGTAATTTTGCCAGCGCTCGGTACCCTGTGAGCAACTTTGGATCTTCGTGGATTAGCGTTATCCAGGCGAATTTACGCCTGACGAAGTGTTGCGATGTGCATGAAGCCATCGCTGGCAAATTTTCGCCGGTTACTGAATTTGCCCCATAGTTGCAGCTCCCACCCCACTATCCCCACTATCCCACTGGTGGCTAATAAAAGGGTAACCACGTTTGGGAGTTTTACTTTGAAAGCAGCAAGTAAGTTGCAGGTAAAACTTAGTCCCTTTGTAAAATGTATAATGAAGCAATAGAATTCGTGATGAATCGGATGCAATTTGAGTGTAGGACTGGCCAGATATATATATATATATATATATATATATATATATATATATATATATATATATATATATATATACATATATTTATATATATATATATATATATATATATATTTATATATATATATATATATATATATATATATCTATCAAATGACCATGAGAGCTATAAATGTGTTTCTGGCTGGGATCTTTAAAATGGTTGGGCTTCTGTGGAGAAAGAAGCAAAACAATATAATTAATGATTGGGAAAGATAAGAGGCACGGGGAACAATAAATAATCTTTGATTTAATGCCAAATTATGCAAATTAATAAACTAGTAAAACTGAGTTGCACAAACACAATTGTATTGCAGCATACATTACCGAATCTTTATTCAAATAAAAATTGAATGAGTTGGAGATTTAACTATATATGTAGTACCTGTATAAAAGCACTTATTAGCAGCAAAGTAGAGGTGTTTTATTGATTGCTGTAGTAGGTTCGTGCCAACTGAAAAAATATTAACCTGAATATGGTAAATGACTCTACAATCCATATCTTATGAGCTCCCTGTGATCCTAAGTGTCTTCTGTGTACTCCTGTATTCCCAGGAACTACATTATAATTGTGTTCCAGGTGTTAATGGGGTCATTGGATAAATGTGCACACTGGGTAGTTTGCATTGCACATTTGGAAGAATTATCTATTGCTGTTCCATCCTGTACCCACACTGTTCCATTCATTTGCATCCTATGTTTTCTCTCCCATCTTCTAATATGGTTAAAATGTTTTTGTGATTTTGTTTTACATATTCTTATCTTCACATTCCTTCTCTGTTTACCTTGCATTTACATATTCTCTCTTTTTAAAAATATTTTTGTTATAATATTTGAAGCTTTGTGCCCAGCGCTTTCCTTTTGACACACAGAAACTAAAAACTCCAGTAGACGCGATGAGCTGCTCTGTTAATGTAATGCTCAAAGCCAGCGCATCACAAGCCAAATTATGCCGCTGATAAATTTCGACAGTAATTGATAGTAAACTATGCAAAAAGTGTTTTTTGCCCCAACCAAAATAAGTCATGCTGACAGATCGGATAAACGATCATTCCCAATAGAATAAAGGTACACTGCCTGTATACTGAGTTAAGGCAAATTTAGTTTGAAAAATGAAGTTGATAAAAAAAAAAGTTAGTTATTTTTTTTTTTTTTAGTGGAAGGACATTGTGGATTCTAGTTTTAGACACCACAATCAGGGATCTTGCACATGGTGGGGAGTATTTTTTCTCTTCTATTCCACAAACATACATGCTTTATTTTCTACATTAAAGGAAAACTATACCCCAAACAATGTAGGTCTCTATAAAAATATATTGCATAAAACATCTCATATGTAAAACCCTGCTTCGTCTAAACCATTTTCATAATATTATATATTATAATGTATATATATTAGTATATGCCATTGGGTAAATAGAAAATTGGCATTTTAAGAAATAAGGGCCATCACCTGGGATACTAAGATTCACAGTGCAGACAAACAAACCATACTGTACATATTAGGTCACATGCACCAATTAATGGAGAAAGTTCTGTCTTTTGCTTCCACAATTCTTCCTGTTACAGTTACAGCTACAGTATTTCTGGTCAGGTGATCTCTGAGGCAGCACAGAAACAATTGGGGGCTCAAGGGAAAAGATGTAAAAAGGGCAATACTTACTTAAATCTACTATATTCCAGTTTGGTAAGATTCTTTAATATGCCACTTAATATGATATAATCTGTTGCTTAATTATTCATTTTGGGGCTTTAGGTTTGGGACCTGTTATTCAGAACATTTGGAACCTGGGGCTTTACTGATAATGGATCTTTCTCTAATTTGGATCTTCATACCATAAGTCTACCAAAAAATCATGTAACCATTAAATAAACCCTATAGGCTAGTTCTGCTTTCAATAAGGATTAATTATACTTAATGGCCACTTAATATGATATAATCTGTTATTTAATTATTAATTATGTGGGTATAGGTATGGGACCTGTTATCTAGAATGCTTGGGACCCAGGGCTTTCCAGTTAATGGATCTTTTTATAATTTGAATCTTCATACCTTAAGTCAACTAGAATACCATGTAAACATTAATAAAACCTATAGGCTAGTTCTGCTTCCAATAAGGATTAATTATACTGTACATAATTATATATAATTATTTCACACTAAGAAAACTTAGGAGTCACTAAACAGGGTTCGCAAAAGATTTTGGAAAATTTGTTAATTTTCACATTGTGAATCATTTTTTTGTACTGGCTTTTATTACTTTCCCCACTAAAGGGGTTGTCCACCTTTAGGTTAGTATTTAGGATGTTACAGAATGGCTAATTCTAAGCAACTTTTCTATTGGTCTTCATTTTTTCTTTTTTATAGTTTTTGAATTATTTGCCTTCTACTTCTGAATCTTTCCAGCTTTCAAATAAGGGTCATTAACTCCATCTAAAACAAAAAAGCTCTGTAAGGCTACACATTTATTGTTCTTTTTATTACTCGTCTTTCTATTCAGGCACTCTCCTATTCATACTACAGTCTCTTGTTCAAAGCCATGTGTGGTTGCTAGGGTAATATGGGCCCTACCAACCAGATTGCTGAAATTGGTAACTGGAGAGCTGCAGAATAAAACTCAAAAAATTATAAAATAATAAAAAATGAAAACCAATTGCAAATTTTCTCAGAATATACTTCTCTACATACATCATACTTAAAGTTAATTTATAGGTGAAGAGCCCCATTATTATGAAACAGATTTTTGTACACATAGGGGGTTATTTATCAAGGTCTGAAATGACCTCAATATTGGCTGCTACAAACTCCGATCTAAGCCGCTCGGGTTTTTAACTCTTATGTATTATTACATTTTCCCGAAAATTTGCTTTGCGGTAAATACTTAGATTTTCACGATTTTTTTTAGAGGTTTCACCAGATTTTTTCAGAGTTTTCACCCAAAACCTCAGATTTTTGCCTGAAGCCTCCAAAAATGTTGGGGTTTGGCACGAGACCCAGCTCAAATCAATAAAATCATTGGGACTCCTCCCATTGACTTAAATGCAACCTCGACAAGTCTGAGTTGCCTGGATTTCAGATTTGAAGTTTTCCAGCCTCGGGGGTTTAATAAATTCCGAAAAATTAGTGAATTTTTAAAAGCCAGATTTTATAAAAAAAAATCATGAAATTTTCGTGATTTTTGCATTCGGTGGCAAAGTAAATATCCCCCTTAGGTTGCAAATAATGAAGCACCGGCGAACACAGAAATTACAGTAGTTATGTGCTTGGGAGCATGATTTGCCATGACAAATAATACACTCATCTGGTAAGTAATGCAGTGTTCTGATTACTTGTATCTCTAATCATTAGCTTGATAATTTATATGACCAATATCTATTCAAGCAGATCAAAAATAACCTAAGAAATCAATAGAATTATCCATTTACTGACCTCACAATCATTAAGAAATGACCAATGCCCTATATTAGAAGATTACTTTCCATTGGTAAGTCACCATCAGAATCGAATTCATAACAGAACCTAATTTATAACTGAGTCTAATAACGCATCAGCACCCAGATGCAGAGCCTACCTCTAAATTTCACAAATTATAGCTCTTAAAATAATTGGTGCTCTGTTAAAAAGAAGGCTCTGATCAATGCTTTCATCAAGTCATTGGCATATCTTTGTCATCATTTATGTTGTAATTGCTGGCTTTACCCTTCAGCTCTGTCCTGTTTTAAGTGGAGCCTAGCATCTAATCTTTAATGTGACTGACGCACTAGGTCAGGCACCAAGTTCTTGAGGCATACTGTATGCCTTCTTGGTGAATAAAAGTGATTGTATTTCCTGCAGAAGCATTGGAAGAAAATGAAAATCCTGGACATCTTGTCAGCACTTCAAATGCATATACTCATGGGTTTTGAGCTCATCTGCTCCAGGGGTTTTATGACAGTCTAAAAGCATATAAATTGTAATTTTTCTCCAATACAAGAATGTTACTATCTGATGCATGATATCTATAGTATTAAAAAGCTTAAAATTGGAAATCCAGAGACAGAATCTTTGCCATTCTGGTGTTTATGTCATTCCATTATATGGATTGCGTTGAATGGGGTAAATGTAATTCATATCACAATATGTGATTTTAAAAAATTAAGTTAGATGCTAAAGACTTGATCCCCCTTGACTGGGAGCATTGCCTGGTGTCCTAGGTTGAAGTAGCACTCAGGTGCGGGACAGTTATTGCATGTTTTTTATTATATGTTTTTAGAATTCTGCTTCTAACGTTTCCTTCAGATAATTGGTTTGACATAGTCACATGTGTTCAATTTAACATTTTAGATGTAACTTCTTTTATTATGTATATATGCTATATTTATATAGCGGCAATATTATATTTAGTGCCAACATTTTATGCAGTAACTTGCTGAGATTTTTTTCACATTACTCCCCCCCCGTCACGTATACCAGCCTTGTTCACAGAAAATAAGGTCCTCATGAAGAATACCAATAGTAAAGCATATAACAAAAAACACATGTTATAAACAGTATTTCCAATAGCTCAAACGTCCAATGGATAATATCAAACTGCATCAAAAGATTCTCCAGTAGTCATCAAACTAGTCAGCGAAACTATCCCTTACTAAAGTGCTTTCTATACCCCCCTGATGGTGACCCCCTTCTTAGGGTTACACAGCACAGAAGTTCCTTCCTGCCAGACTGTGGTCTAACCTGACACCATAAAATTGAGTTGGAAGCTTGCTATTTGAAATCAAAAACTGCTGATATTTCAGAAACCACCACAAACATGTCATGTAAACTGAAAAGGCGCTAAGGGAACCACGCTAAGAATTTTTTTGGGGTTTAGATACCCTTTAACTCTCTATAAAATGGTGCATTTTGTTTTGGATGTGTAGCCCCATTTGAGTAAAGCATGTTTGGGCAACAGGGTCTACGAGAGGTTTTAATATTGAGGCTCAGTTTTTTCAGACTCATATCTATTTTATGTTTGACAATACACTCTATTTACAGATGCACAATAATGGAGTCCAAATATGCTAATATTTATAGGGTTGTGTCGGGGGACCTAGTTACTTGGGATTCTGCACAATTTGAGCACAATATTGTTATGTATGTGCAGTAGATTGATAACATAGTTCTAGCCTAATAAACTTATGGGTACATTGAAATTCAAGCCTAATGAATTTATAGGTATAGGTATGGGACCTGTTATCCAGAATGCTTGGGACCAGGGGTTTTCCAGATAACGGATTTTTCTGTTATTTGGATCATACTTTAAGGGGCAAATTTACTTATGGTCGAATATCGAGGGTTAATTAACCCTCGATATTCGACTGCCGAATTGAAATCCTTCGACTTCGAATAGCGAAGTCGAAGGATTTACCGGAATTTGTTCGATCGAACGATCGTACGAAAAATCGTTAGATAGAATGATTAAATCCTTTGAATCATTCGATAACATTGACTTCGGTAGGTTTTAGGTGGTGAAGTTTTTTTTTAAAGAGACAGTACTTCGACTATTGAATGGTTGAATAGTCGAACCATTTTTAGTTCGAATCGTTCGATTTGAAGTCATAGTCGAATGTCAAAGTAGCCCATTCGATGGTCGAAGTAGCCAAAAAAATATTTCTTTTTTCTTTTCCTTCACTCGAGCTAAGTAAATGGGCCCCTAAGTCTACTAAAAAATCATGTAAACATTAAATAAACCCAATAGGCTGGTTTTACTTCCAATAAGGATTCGTTATATCTTACAATGTCTCAAGTACAAGGTTCTGTTCTATTATTACAGAGAAAAAAGAAATCATTTTGTAAAATTTGAATTATGTGGATAAAATGGAGTCTGTGGGATATGGCTGTTCCGTAATTCGGAGCTGTCTGGATAATGGGTTTCCGGATAACAGATCCCATACCTCTATATTGAATTCCAATAACTGCAATATAATTTTCACAGAAATACAGAGCCTCCTATGATCAACTCCCTGAATGTCCCTCTTTTTGAAGAAAATGTCACTAGTGTTTGAGGTAATTGCAAAAACAAAAAAATATCTTTATAATAGGTTTCTATAATAATTCTAGCCAATATTTTCTTAAATTATATTTTGATGTTAGTTTTTTTAGCTATAGAGAGCAAAAATCATTTATGTTAATTTCATTTTATTTGATATTGTACTTTTTTTAAAAAAAAAAAGCTTTCAAAAAGATCTTTGGTCTATTTTTATTCATGACTTTGTCTGTGACAATTCTTGCTAATTGTTTTCAAGCTTACATATGTCGTATGTGCCAGTTGTCACCACGGCAGCAAGGGATACATGTTTATTATGTTAAGTCAGAGCTATTCCTGGGCACTTGTCCCCTACCTGTTATGTGTCATATGTGCCAGAATCCATCAAGGTAACAGTATCATAGTCATGTTTCCATTTAATTCTCATTAATGGATTCAGTAGCTCTCATTATAAATTTATTCTGACATCCTTAATATGAGTGCACAATTTTGACAGCTCCAGTATAAAGTTTACATCTTTGATTGCCAACCATCACTTCTAACATAACCACTGACACATGTATTTTCTGTCTAAAGCCAGCTCTGATGTAGAGGTTTCCTTTCCTAGATCATCAGCACGATCCCTGCACATTGTTCACATACTCACTTTGATCTAGGAGACACATGCAGCTGGATGACATGTTATAATGTGGGCTGTGTATGGAATTTTTGTTAGCATGCATTTCAAGTTTTCATTCTATGGATTGGTTTTGTATGAGGTCAGCAGCCTGTATCTTTTCCTGTAAGTAGCCCCTATGGAGGTTCTATTAATTTTTTTATACAATATATATATATATATATATATATATAGGATAGAAGGTGATGGCACTCACAGGATTTGAGTAAACAACAACTGGATAAAAAAGAAAAAAAGTTTATTGATCCAACGTTTCGGTCCCACACAAGGACCTTTTTCAAGGAAACACAGTGCAGTGACAGAGTACACCTTTTATAGCCAGAGAGAGGCTATGTGCAAATAGAACCACACCCACATTGATGACATCACTAGTGACAACCCACCGTGAAGTTAAAAACACTTACTGGTTGTAACAATGGGCACTGAAAGCTGCTGTCCCTATAAGGACCAACTCGCACACCATGGGGGCCCCCAGCTCGGGTATTTAGAGGGGTCAACGGATACTGGCAGTACCACGCCTAACACAGTAGAGGTGGGCGAGCCACTGGTGGGCATCGGACTGGGGCAATACACCCTCACCAATCCCCCACTATGTAGGGGGGGTGGGAAGCCTAAATTCCGAGGCCAGTACAAGTAACCATAAACTTGGTGCCTGCATTTAGGCCTACCAATAAAAGGGTAAGACGCCAGTATGGCCAAAACGGAACTCACACTGCTATCAGTTAAAGCAGGTAGGTCGTCCAGCAACTGTGTTTGCCATTCGTCCTTGCCCACATATCTGTGTGCTGCACATTCCGGTTGTTTGCCCATCCCCGACAAAGGTGTGTCTAGAGTGCCCTGTCCAGCTTGCAGCAACAGAAGCCACTTACATGTGTCCTAAACCAGAAAAGAGTGGATACAATGGTGTGGGTTAAACGGAACTCTCTGCGTAGTAGTGCGCTGTCTCTGTCGCCCCCTCTACTTAGAGGTGGTTGATGATCAATGGCCATACACTTAAATGTGGGGAGACCGTGGCCCTGGGATAAGAAATGTCTGGCCACTGGTTGGGTAGCCTTACCCTCCCTTAGTGCCTTACTAATGGCAGAACGATGGTTGCTGATCCTTTCTCTTAATGTGGTGGTAGTTTTCCCGACATAATAAAGTCCACAGGGGCAAATAATAATATACACCACAAAGGTGGAAGTACAAGTCAATCTATGTGTGATCTTCAATCTCTTACCCATGTAGGGATGAGGAAAGTCTGGCCCACTCAACAGGCAGCGGCAGGTGGTGCAGTTCGGGCATCTGTAGCAACCAAGTTTTCTGTTTGTGGCTAGCCAATCGTTACGAGCGACAATCGGTCCCTTGAAATCCGTCACCATCAGGATGTCTTTAAGGTTCTTGTTGCGTCTGTATTCCATCATTGGGGTTGGTGCTTGAAATAGGGCCAAGGATTCATCCATAGCAATCATGGGCCAATTTGTCTTGATCTTCTTGGAAAGAGTATCTGCTGCAGGAGTATACGTAGTGGTGAAGATCAGAGGCATCTCCCTATTAGATTTAGTATGGTCTTTGTTTAGGAGGGATGCTTGTGTGTGCTGCATAGCCTTATTTAGTTGTGTATCGAGAAGATCACGTGCGTATCCCCTGTCCCGAAATTTATTGTACATCGCCCGTAGTTGAGTGTTGGCCGAGCTTTGGTCTGAGTTGTTCCTGATGACCCTCAAGAACTGGGAGTATGGGATGCCCCTCACTGTGGCCGGGGGTGGTTGCTGGATGCATGGAGAAGTGAGTTGCGGTCAGTCGATTTGTGAAACAATCTGGTGCCCAGACCCCCATCACGTTTATATATATGTAGATCCAGAAAGTCAATTTCTTGAGCATGGAAGCTCATTGTCAGTTTAATGGGTGTGTCCAGGGTATTGAGATCGTTGTGGAAGTCCACCAAAGCTTGTTCACTCCCAGTCCAGATAAAGAACAAATCGTCTATGTAGCGAAAGTAGGACAAAATCGATGAGCCCAGTAGAGGTGAAATGTTCTCTGTTTCAAAGTTTAGCAT
This sequence comes from Xenopus petersii, assembly GCA_038501925.1. Lineage (NCBI taxonomy): Eukaryota > Metazoa > Chordata > Amphibia > Anura > Pipidae > Xenopus > Xenopus petersii. Next base: position 73,247,877 of record CM076685.1, read on the forward strand.
AAATAGGTTGGCATATGAAGGTGCCAGGGCACTGCCCATTGCGGTCCCAGAAACCTGCAGAAAAAAAGAATTTTCAAAGCGAAAAAAGTTTCTAGTTAGTGTAAGTTGCAACAGCTGTAGTAGAAATTCACTGGGAACTTTAGCATCAGGGGAGGTCAAGAGAGCCCTTCTGCAGGCTTCTAAGCCTTGATCGTGCGGAATCACAGTGTACAGGCTCTTAACGTCCATGGTGACTAGGAGACATTGGGTAGGGATGTCCCCTAGTTCGTACAGTTTTTTGATCACATGGGTGGAGTCCTGTGTAAAAGATGGCATGGATCTCACATGGGATTGCAGAAAGGCGTCCACAAAGGTAGAGACAGGTTGGTATAGTGAGCCCACTGCTGAGATGATCGGTCGACCGGGGGGGGGCGATTGGGATTTATGTATCTTAGGCAATGTATAAATGATGGGAGTGCTTGGATGCTCAGTTATCAGGAAATGCAGGGTATCAGTGCTGATCCAACCTGCCCCGTGTGCCACCTTCAGGCAGTCATCTAACTCCCTTTTAAATTTAAATGTAGGGTCAACAGGCAAAGGTTTGTATGTGGACTGATCTGACAACTGTGTAAGGATTTCCTCACGGTAGAAGTTGTACTCAAGTAGTACGATCGCGCCTCCTTTATCCGCTGGTCTGATTACTAAGTCTTTATCATTCTTGAGGGTCCCAATTGCCTCCCTTTCTGTGCGCGAGAGGTTGGGGTATCCATGATGCTGGCGAGTGATATCAGTAGCTTCATTATTCAGAACTTTGGTGAAAGTACGAATAGCAGCAGGTGTGTTGGGTGGATCAAATTTACTCTTGCCCCTAAACGGGGGAGCAACTTTCTCTACTTGGTCCTTGAAGTGTTCTTTAAGTTTGAGTTTACGCTGAAAGCGATGAATGTCAACAAATAAGTCGAAGGTATCAGGTTTTTGGTTGGGTACAAACATTAAGCCCTTGTTCAGCAGTGAGGTTTCGCCAGGGGTCAACACATGATGGCTCAGATTGAAAATCACATTCTCTTTCCCCGTGGGGGTTTCCCTCTTGGGTTTGTACCCCCCCGTCTGGGATGTGGGCGCTTTCTTTTCCTCTGTCTGTATCCTTCTTGGAGCGTGTAGTCACCCCTAAAAAAGACTCTGTATCTCGGGGGTTGTGCCAGATTCCGAGTCGGTGGACTGGTCGGAGCTGTCAATTGTTTGCAAAGATTTGGGAAGACTTTTCCTCTGTCTGTAAGGGCCTCTCCGATTCGAGTTGTTTAAACCAATGAGCCACCCATAAATCCTTTTATTCTTGTAGTCATCAGATACCTTTCTGAGTTTAGTCTGCTTAAAGTTCGTAAGATCTTGTTTATGCTTGTCAATTAAGGACTGTATTTTGTTAACCCAGTCCGTAGTGTTGTCATGTTTAAGAGAGTCCGAGTACTGTTCCTCAAATGTTTTGATGTCCTCTTTGACCACAGATAGCTTCCCCACCTGTTCTACTACTAAAAGTATTAAATCAAAGGAGCACCAGTTCAGAATGCCACACCACTTACTACAAAACTCTGGGTTGTTGCGGCCCAGAGTGGGAATGTTAGTGATTCTGAATCCCCGTGGGATAAGCCTCTGCCTGTGGTAGTTGGATAAATATATCCCATGTAGTTGCAAATCAATCTCTCTCTTTTTTAGATTTAGTAATTCATGATACAAGTCCAACATTGATTTACTTACAGATAAGTCGGCTGGTGATTCAGAGAAAAGGATGCGGTCCACATCTTGCAAGGAAAAAGTAAAATCCCGGCTGGTATCCACCTCAAACGAACATTGTGTCGCTGGGTCATCCATGGCTGGTGGCAGATTTGGGGATGACATAGAAAGTGGCCCTGGTACAGGTGCAGGAAATGCAGGAGTCAAGGGATGCTAGTATGTGTGTTGTAGTTGCTCTATGGAACACTTTAGACCCTACAGGGCCCTTCAGCGTGCTTCCGTGGTTGCAATGGCCCTGGACGTCACGTGGGAGACTGCCGCATAGAAAGGCTGATGATGTGCGAAGAACAGCTCAGTCGGGAGAGGGAGCCGAAGCGCACAGTACTATTTGCGCACTTCGCTTCAGCCGTGGACAGCACCCGCAGCACGACTGGGGTACTGGAGTGCTGCGCTTCCTCGCAGTCCTCCGTGTGTGGGGATTTGGCAGGCTTGTGTAATAGTGGCCGTAGGGCCGTGGAGCGGGCGCGCCGCACTCAGCCAGTAATAATAGTAATAGTAATATATCAGTATAGTCCAAATATGCAGCAAATATGCAGCAAAAAGAGGTGGTCATCCGTATTAACTTGCAGTCGCACTGGTTCACAATAATAAACATCCAGCCATGTCGTCCTGGGCTGGTGAGTCCTGAAGACAGTCTTAAAAATAGAAAATGTTCAATAATTCAATGAATGGTGGGGTGCAGTCCAGGGTACTGTTTTACCAGTACCATAGTACAAAAAACAGCAGATATGGGCCGCACACCCTGAAGGGAGGACGAGACCTGGGTGCCCATGCATCAAAGAGTCATATATAGGATAGAAGGTGATGGCACTCACAGGATTTGAGTAAACAACAACTGGATAAAAAAGAAAAAAAGTTTATTGATCCAACGTTTCGGGCCCACACAAGGACCTTTTTCAAGGAAACACAGTGCAGTGACAGAGTACACCTTTTATAGCCAGAGAGAGGCTATGTGCAAATAGAACCACACCCACATTGATGACATCACTAGTGACAACCCACCGTGAAGTTAAAAACACTTACTGGTTGTAACAATGGGCACTGAAAGCTGCTGTGTATATATATATATATATATATATATATATATATATATATATATATATATATATATATATACTGTATAGTGATGGATGAATTTATTCGCCAGGTGCGAATTCACAGCGAATTCCCGCGATTCGCAAAACCGACGTGAAAATTTGCCATTGTAAATTTGCCGGCGTCAAAACACATTGGATGCCCCGTCTGTTTTTTGGACGCTGGCGCAATTTCGCCAAAAATTGACGCCGGTGTTCAAAAAAACTACGCCAGCGCCGTTTTGCGTTGGAAATTCTCAAATTTTTTGGCGAAGCAAAACGCCCCAAATTCGCCCATCACTAATAATGTATTGACTTATTTTCTCTATAAGCCTGAAACATACAGTATATACATTGTGTTAACATACATCGTATTATGTCTGTCTAACATCCCTTCTCAAAACCAACAAGGTTGGTATGGTATGCCAAAACTCAGAACTAACACCAAGGCTCTGGTCATGGCTCACGCTTAGTTAAAAAATACATATATCTGTAGGCAGACCATATGCCGTGTCTGATACACAGATTTCATCAATATGAGACATTATAGTATGTTTCATTATTTCTGGGATGTCATAAAGAAAAGATTTATGTGAAAAATTGTAAATAACACATACATGTATGTTTCTAACTTTGTAATTGATCCTCAATCCTCAGATCCAAGAAAAGCAAGAACAGGCAGCAGCATAAGACTATTGGGGGAATGTAATAAAAGTTGCAAAGAGCAAAACAATTCGCACCGTTAAGAATAATCATCTCGCAATGTAATATTGTTCGAGAATTTTTCGCTTTGTAAATTCTCAAATTTTTCGGCGAAGCAAAACGCCCCAAATTCGCCCATCACTAATACTGTATTGACTTATTTTCTATATAAGCCTGAAACATACAGTATATACATTGTGTTAACATACATCGTATTATGTCCATCTAACATCCCTTCTCAAAACCAACAAGGTTGGTATGGTATCCCAAAACTCAGAACTAACAGCAAGGCTCTGGTCATGGCTCATGATTCTGCCTATGACCACCGCCTTTCACTTTGGGATGAACCCTCTGCTTCTCGGATGCCACCAGGACTTAAGGTTATTTTGCCAAACAAGCAGATCTCTCCCCGATATGCCCACATTCAAGTGGGCGATATCGGGCTGATCTGTTTGTGGGCCCTAGGGCCCAAGGATCGGATCATAATGCACCCAATATGGACAGTCTGCCCGATCGGCATCTGCCCGACTTTCGATCAGGGAAGCGTGTCGGAGGGCCCAACGCATGGTATAATAAGCTGCCGACTCAGTCTATAGGCAGCTTTTGTCGGCTTGTGTATGGCCAGCTTTAGAGAGGAGCAAGGTGAGTTCTGGGCAAGGGAAACGTAACACATGACAGGAAGGACGGGGAAAGAGTAAGCGTAGTCGTGAGATATGCTGGGTCAATACCAATCGCACAGAGCAGTACAGAATCAGGCACCAAGAGTGTAGTCAGGACATAGGCAGGGGTAAAACCAATCATTAAAGCAAACAAAGTCAGGATCCGGAAAAATATTCTACAACAGGCTAAGGTCGGTACAGACAGTGGACAAACAGAGGTCAGGGACTGGCACGAGTCAAGTTCAAGACACTATACAAGAAACACAACAAGGAACTATCTGGTAATAGACTTACGTTGGGCAAGGGGAAAATGGTTGTGGTGCCTTTAAATATTTAAATGTCATGGCAGCCACAATATCATGTGTGGCACTCCAAAGATAAAGAATCATTTAAACAGCATCCCCTCCGTCCCACTAGACCACCAGATATCGTTACAAAGGGGTCTATTTATCATGCTGTAGAAAAAGTGAATAGAAACATTTCCGGTGATGTTACTCATAGCAACCAATCAGATGTTTGCTTTTGTTTTCTAACTGTTGAAATCTAAGGGATGATTGGTTACTATGGGCAACATCATCGGTAATGTTTTGCTTCCCTTTTTACACAGTGCCATGTGTATTAAAGGGTTTGTAAGGGCAGTAACCAATATCAACCAATCAGTGCTTAGTTTTTTTCAGGCAGCTGCAGGTAGAACAATGAATGCAACATTTTGATTGGTTGCCATGGGTAGTATTGTTGATAAATAACCCCCATTGTGTGATTCATCCAGTTCATTTGTATCAAACCCATTATGTTTGATATTTTGTGCATCGGGGCATTAATTTCCTGAATCAGCAAAAAGTCTGCCTTAAAACTTTTGCCACAAACTTTCACTGGAACCAGGGGCCCTCACCCAAACCATGGAAAATAACCTCATACCCCTTTTCCTCTTCCAACAAACTTTACTATTGACACTACACAAACACACAGTATTCTTCCGGTATCAGCCAGAGACAATATTTTCAGCAGAGTTGGACTGAGGTGTGTAAGGTCTACTAGGGCTACTACCCAGGAGTCCCCACATGCCCTGACCACTGCCACCTCCCCCAAACCCCCGAACACACCTTATACTTACTTTGCCACAATCAGGGGAGGGGAGCAACAGTATTGCAGGTAGGGATGGTTTCTGGGTTGGCAGGACCCCCAGCTTTTTTCCCAGTCGGACCCTGATTTTCAGGCCGCCAGATGGTGAAAACTGATTTATCATGACACGTGTCATAAAACAACATGAGTGCCATTAACCTTAGCAATATTAGACTTCAATTGAGAATCAAACATAGTACTGTTTAGGTGTTTGGTGTGTAAAGATGTATACCATCCAGGCCCGGATTTGTGGAAAGGCCACCTAGGCCCGGGCCTAGGGCGGCAGGATTTTAGGGGGGCGGCATGATGCACAACCACACCCACACTGGAATGTGCTGGATTTTTAAACTCGTTTTTTAACCTTCTCGTGCACCAATCCCCATTGATGAAAATTTACAAGAATAAAGGGAAGGGGACAGGGGCGATGAACGGCAGTGGGGCTATGGGCGCCCATTATGGAAATCCGGCCCTGATACCATCTAATGCCTCCAACGACCTAGCCTGAATTTAAAAACAGGGTGTTAGATGAGCAAAGAGCAGGCAGTATACTTATTGGACATTTCTCTTGCATTCATTGGGCCACTGACCCCAGAGAGCTGTGAAGACATTCTATCAGACAGTATTGTAGATTTACAGTTGGTTTTAACTCTTCATAGATGGACTGAATTTCTTTAAATGTTCTATTTATACTTGGGATCCTAAAACCATGCAGGTTTTAGAAGTACAACTGTGTACATGTTTTTCAATCGTATTTAGAGAAATGTTAGCTTAATAACCAAGGATCAGGGAAAGGAATCAATATGTCCTTTTATTGCATAGGGTGGTCTATCTGTAAAGGTTTAAGTTCAGAAGCTGTATTCACAGGTGTACTTCACAGATATAAACCCTGGGGGTTTTATTTTTGTGTTATGATAAAATCCATATGTCTTGGAGGTTTTTCAGGTAGCTAAAGTAGATCAAATGAAATGGAGCAGAAAGAGAATAGGCTGTAATAGAGGCTTTTATTCTCATTTTGGAGAAATGTTTTGTTGTATTTGGAAATGTGGAAGATACAGTAATAGTATGCAAAAGAATATCCAGCAGAAATAAAGTTGAAGAAAATGTTTTACATTGCATTTTGAAGCAGAAAATGCTAGACTTTTATTTAAGATCATACATTATTTTCTTTCACTTGGATTCTTGTGGTTTCAATTTTCTCCTGGTTACTCTCAGTACTCTCTATTTTTCAGAACTTACAACAGTGCTTAGACAACAGTCTTCAGTGGGTATTTAGTGCCAGGGGTATTGGGTGACTATAGGTCTCTTCATTTCTGCCCTGGCCAGATGCATCTAATAGGCCTCATTATATAAAGTACAAAAACTCATTAAAGGGGACATACACCTTAAATTTTTACTCTCACTAAACCTTTACAGACATCTTCAAATTGAAGAAAACATTGTCTGCTTAATACCTCGGGTCAATTTTTGCTCCTAAAGAGTAAGTTCTGCTGCTGACCCTCCCTTTTGGAGGACTTCCAGTGCAGGGCTCAGCGCTGTCTTTATGAGGAGCCCCGGAAATCTCTCCTTTCTGCAAGTGAGCCACATCTATTCAGAGAAGGCCTGGGCGTGCATATGAGGGCTACTCTGGTCAATCTCTGGTCCTTCTGTCAGTGCATCGCTACTCTCACCCAGCTTCAGTGTAAAAGAGCTGAGCTGGCTTACTAGATCTGCCTGCTGTTTTTTTTTTCTGTAACTCCCTGCATCCTATCATATAGTGATTGTCTGCATCAGTATCAGGATCTCCAATATAACATCAGCTGTGGGGTTTTTTCTGTAACTCCCTCCATCCTATCATATAGAGATTCTTCACATCACTATTGAGTTCTCCATTATAACACCAGCTGTTGGGGGGGTCTGTAACTCCCTGCATCCTATCATGTAGTGATTCTGCACATCAGTATCAAGTTCTCTATTATAACAGCTGTGGTTTTTCTGTAACTCCCTGCATCCTATCATCAATGTTCTCTCTAAATCCTTCTTGACATAGATTAGTTGGAAAATTGCCTATTGTGTGATTCTGCACATCAGCACATCAAGTTCTCCATTACAACAACAACAGCTGTGCCCTCCATATGAAAGTTTGTACTGATATATTGTTGTGACATACCTCCCACCTGTCCAGATTTCTGTGGGACAGTCTCGATTTTGACAGCTCATTCCTCAGTCCCAGATTTCTTACTGAAAAGTGTGAGTTTCTTTTTGATATTCTGCACTGACGAAAGAAAAATATATTATGTTTCTGAAGCTTAATTCAGATAAGAGGCTTTTTGGCAAGAAGCCCAGAACACTTAGCAGCTATACTTCAATAAACTTGTAACAATTTAAGATAAGCAAAGTTATAATTGTAACTATTTAAGATAAGCAAGTCTCAAGGGGGAACTGTGATTCACAGCAAGGGAAATTTCAGCTCCATTAACAAAACACATAAAACATGACCCTACAATTCCCAGAAATGTGTTCAAACTTTCATAACCTGGCACATTTTGTAAACGGACATGTAATGAGGAGGTGTATTCATAAAATGGGCGTGGTCAACTTTAGCAACAGAGACACAGGCAGGAAGGTGGGAGGGGTTTCCCTGCTTCACTAAGTCACACATAACATTGTGAACAGTGTTTAAAGTTGTTTTAAACCAAACCATAACACTGCCCCACTGTGCCCCCATTTTTCTATAGAAGTTGACATAAAACTTAATTATAGAAGTAAGAAAATGAGCCAATGAGAATTCTGTTGACCAAAAACCTTATTATAAATGCAAGAGAATTCACCAATAAGAAAGCTGCTTACCAGCATTATGTTAGACATCTTGCTATTATCTTCCATACAGAGATTATCATTTTTGTAATTTTAGCTTCATTAAAATTACATTGTAATCAGACATGGTGATATAGGCTAGACTTGATCAGTGGTGGAAAACTGTGCTTAAAGGAACATTGGAATGTTGTGCTTTATACTTGCTCCTGTGCTCAAAATGGAACCATATTCAGATATTCTATTCCTGCACTAACACACAGAAATGCTCAGCATTCAAAAGAAGTAATATAATGTTGTTAGACAGCTTATTGCTATATATGAGGACAAGTAAGAAATATACAACTTGAGAAGTTGCATCACCGTGTATAAACTCCATATAAAATCCAAGTCTAAAACTATTCTCCAAAATTGTTGCACCGGCATGCAAAATGTATCAAAATACTACACCCCCTCAGTGATGAGAAGTGTAAAGATACAGTAAGTATCCTGCAAACTAAAACAATTTTTAGATTTCTGTGAATATTATTTCTCCTCCAGTAAGTTAATCTCCAATATACATCAAACTGACTCATGTGGGACTTATATGATTCCAAACATCAGTAGCCCCTTGAGGTGTGCAATTGTTTATTGTTTCCTTGCACAGGAAAATGATGCGATTTATCCAGTACCGTGAAGCGAATCTTGAGCTAGAAATGAACACTGTAAGTAAGTCAAACAGTAAAGTGGATAAAGCTGCAGTTCTTTTGCATCTTTGCTGCTCTTATGTTGATGCCTGTGTTGGGCTTATCTTGCACGAGGCTGTTACATTAAAAAAATGTAAAAATGTAATTCTATTGTACTTGTCCTGTAACCCTATGTACAACAAGGGGAAACGGAGAGTTGATGCAGATATTTAGCTGTTACAAAAGGTAAGTTTTATTGGAATCTCAAAGGCTTCTATTTTAAGTTTTTTCGAGTCACAAACATTTTTGCAAACGTGCTCTAGAGTTTTGCATTTTGTTTCACAGGAAAAAACTGTGAGAAGAAAACCGCAAGAAAAATGCCAAAGCATTTTTTGCAAGAAAAACTATTGACTCCAGTACATTTGGTCCAATTCAATGGCTTACATTTGAAAGATGAGGCCGAGCGTTTTCCTTGCAAACATTGTTGCACCCTGTTTACTGTTCTTCTGTGATTTAGGGTCAAGGGCAGCTGTTATTGTCACACAATGCATGGTCACCTGTTCTCTCAACTGTCTATTTGCCTGTCCTCGCAGACACTGAATTTGATACACATTGTTGCCAGAGGCACAGCTTAATCTATTGATGTGATAAACTTTTCCACTAGGAGGATGGCACAACCTTAGGTGTTGGCAGTAGTAGATATGAGTTTGCTTTCTCAAGCCTGGTGACAATCCAAGGCCCCAGTAACAAGGCACACAAGATGGCAGTGCAACAGGCACAACTTGACTAAAGAATTAGTTCGGTAAAAGAACAATAGCAGGGCAACTGGCTAACATTGCAGTAATTAAGACAATTCAAGAACAGTCTTCCACCAAAATTCCTCAAATCCCAGTATGCACACCTAAGTCCCCCCAAAACCTTGCCAGTTGGTATATTGGGGGGGGCTTACTGGCATGAAAAGACTGGATGGCACAGCAGCCCAAATGAAAGGCAAAGGTAAATATGACTTTGGGTTTCTGCTGAACTGGGAAACTGGATTCCGTGTCTGGGTGTAAAGGCAAAAAAAAAAAGGTGATGTGTCCCTTGATAATAGTATACACAGTGCTCCCTCAGATGCAGTTTCATGTCAGCTCTCCTTACACAACATGCCTCTCCCTCCAATGGACTAGGAGGGTAATGACTCTTTATATAACTTCCAATGTCCCTTAAACTGACAACAGGGTTAAAAAGGGTTAAAGATATAGGGAGTTATGTAATAAAAGGCACTTAGTTTGCCCAGGAGCAGTAACCTATAGCAACCGGCAGGTAGCATTTTCTGGTCACCTGTTTAAAAGCAAACATCTTATTGGTTGATATGGTCCTGGGCAAACTTAGTGCCATATATTACATATGGGGGTTACAGTTCAGAAGGAACCTTGTTTCTCTTTACATTGCAGCTTTCTCCTTTTGGCTGACATGCTGCACCCCTGGATTACACTAGGCCCTTAAAAGAACTTCCTCTAGGGAAGAGCACACTGCACTGTTTCCCCCTGTAGATTAACAGCAGAGTCTCTCTTGCCAGTCACTTAACAGGCTGGAACACCACTGCCAGTCACTAAATCTCTCAGCACGTCTCTCCTCCTGTTCCTGGCTGATCCCCCTTCCTCTTCCTGACTGTGGGGCAGGACCCAGACTGTCCACCTAATCATTGGCTGGAGAATTCCTTCCTTCCTGAAAGTTGAAGCATTAAAGGAACAATAACACTAAAAATGTTTATGTAAAAAAATTCAATAACACCCTCAAAATAACCCCCTTCAGATAACACAGCAAAGTAAATTATTTTTATTGTTTTATACATAAATACCTACATAAAATCCCTCTTCTGGTTGTGTGCTGCATTGAAAAGGAGATGGGGAGACATACATACTCTTATGTGTAAGCTCTTAAAACCTGAAGTTAGTGGCTTCAGCGTCACAGGATTGCCTGTCTTGTACTCTGTCTCCACTGGAATCGCTGCATTTAGGTTCAAGGAGAGGGTGTATGGCAGCACTATGCTTAGCGTGATTTCTTTCGAAAAGGGTTACAGACAGTAGGATAGAGCATGTGCTTAGGGTTGCGGATTTCACCCGGATTGCCTGGTTTTTGGAAGGGCTGCCCAGGTGAAAAATTAGAAAATCCAGACAGGACATTCAAGGGCATGACATGGCGATCTGGCAATGACTGATTGCAAAGTCATCATTCCCGTCCCTATATCACCCAGCCTCTGCCCCCTGACATCACTTCCCCGCCCCGAAAACAAAAAAGGTGGCAACCCTACGTGTGCTTGCTGTCTGGGTTGCAGGTCTTTCTTGGAAGGCTGAACTTTGAGCTGCCTTATTCCTTGCAGGTACAGAATAAATCACGCTGATGAAATATACAGAGCGACTGAAACCCCTTTTGCAAACTACTGGAGTAGGAGTTAGGGTTGCCACCTGTCTGATTTTCATCCGCACAGCCCTGTTTTTGGAAGGACTGTCATGGTGAAAACTGCCTGTGTTAACCCCACCCACTGATGCACCAGACTCGCCCCATATCACACCCCCCGCCCTCAATGTCACCTGCCCATGATGTCACGCATTGATCTATTGAAAAGGTGGTAACCCTAGTAGGAGATTGGAACACGCAGAAGAGCTTTGAATGCATGTCACTCTAGTGCCTTTATTGAAGTGAAGCACAAGGAGTAGGATTTGATCTAGGTATCTATGTATGAAGCAATAAAAATAATTAACTTTGTCCAAGGTAGCTATGTTATTTGAGGGGGGGTGGAATGATTTTTTTTACTGTTCCTTTAACTAAATCCTCTTTACTGTAGTGGAAGGTACTACATTATCAAGCAGTCTTATAGGAACAAACATTAAGGGGCAGATTTATTTTGTGGTGCAGAATAATTAACCCCTCATCTCTAGGCATCGGCATTTAAAAAATGGCGGAAAATTTGCATCATTTTTTTACGTGTTTTTTCTTTGAGCAACTTCTGCCTGAACTTAGTTGCAAAGGTCTGAAGCAGTGTAAAATAACAGTGGCAAATTTGGCGTTCATATGGTGTAAAATAACACATAGCTTGATAAACTCTCTGTTTATTTTAAACAGCTTATTACACCTTTTTTTGGTGAATTTGATTTTACACAGTATAATAAATAGACCACTAATGGGGTTTGTAATTAAAGGCACTACGTTTGCCCAGGGACAGTAACCTATAGCAACCTATCAGCAGGCAGAATTTTCAGGTCACATGCTTAAAAGCAAACCTCTTATTGGTTGCTACTGGTTACTGCTCCTGGACAAACTTAGTGCCTCTTATTACATGTGGGGGTAAGTGTGTTACACCCATATTTAAATAATCCCCTGTATTATGTTCATTGAAATGTATCATATAATTATTTACTGGGTCTGTGGAATATAACGTTCCTTCAGATTTATGTTCTTTCTGAGCCCAAAATGAATCTTTCTCTTTATTTATTGCAGTTAATTCTGTATCAGTTTTTAGTATAGCGACTTTCTTGCAGCATTCCCTCAAACACAATACACAACTAAATGACCCCTATTACTAGCAACCTGACAAGTTTATATACATCAAATGAGTGAGCATGTGGTGTCACCTCTCAGGGACCAGCAGAAGACTGAAGGCTCAGTAGCTTATGATCCACCACAGTATAATATATTAATTTACCACATCAAAATAAATATTTGTAAATAAAATAAATAAAAATACTCCCTTCTGTAACTATCATTCTGTAGAGCAGAGATGTTGAACAAAGGGCCGCCGAAATGGTCTCCAATGGAGTAGCATTAAGTTGTAAGTTACTTCCTCACTGTCATGATGTTATAGCAAGCTAGACACCGTTACAGTCAGCAGCCAAATGTTAATTTGTGGGATATAAATGCTTTCAGCTTAAAGTATAATCTAGGACAGCCAGAGAACCAGGAACAGAGCAATGTGAATGTCAGCCAGGGAAGAGCAGGAGCATCACTGTTTATATCTTGAAAGTTATGCTGAATTCTTCATGAGTTATATTTAGAAATATCATTAAAATGATAGAATATTTAACATACAAATATGTTCTACAATAGTTCCCCATTAAGGTACAACCATCATCCAGTAGGTAGATGACTTAACTTATTTGTGCTTCAAATTCTACATTAACCCCTGTCAGGCTTGGCAGTTTGCAAACAGGGATCCTTAACCAGTGGTTCAAGAGAATGGATCATAGTTGATCCCCATGCTGGTCAAAGTGGGTCTCTGTGATCGTATATAGATAATTATTAAAATGTGCTACAGCGCTACACTTATTCTTGGGTCTCCATTTTATTTTTGTGGAGAAAAAAATAAGGTTGGCACAAATCGGATCTCACTCCAAATAAATGCTGCTCAAAACAATTTTATTAACAAGAATTACATCTTATTATTATTGCAAATAAAGCTGAACGTGTTATATGCCCTTCCTGGGTTCTTCATCATATTCTATGATTAAGTGTCCAGGAAGGGCACTTCCGAATTTTTTCTACACGAATATATGATTACTCCCCTTAGCTTAAAGTCTGGGGCATGTTTACCCGGACCAATCATTACTCATGGTGAGTGGATTTACAAAGATGGGATTTTCTTGTTTTTCGTGCTTCCATATTCATTTGTCAACTCTACAGCCTCCATGGATTTGATGTTCAATAGGAACACCTACACCTGCCCTAAAAACATTACCATGTGTTTTAAAGAATATTAATTGCAAATCTGTGCATTTGTATAAAAACACATTGTTTTGTTCAATCAATTTTGCTATTTCATTTGAATTTGTACATTAAAGCAGCAAATAATAAACTAAAAGAATAAAGCACTGTCTGCATGCAGATTTTGTGGTTTTTGTATGCAAATGTATCTTTGGCAAATGTCCTTTATAGTAAATATTAAATCAATATGTAAATTTTAAGCTGCCCACTAAGTTATTATGCCTGTTCTATAATTTTGTTATAATTTAGTCATTAAGCAGCAACTCTATTCCATAGCATTATAAAATGGGTAGAATACACAAAAGTGACATATAATATTCACTATAAATGTTGACTATAAATAAATTGACTTATATTGTAATCACCTGGGCCCTGTAGGTATAGTCATGTGTCAGGGCCCAGTTTACTAATTTCCATTTGATCATTGCCTGAAACGTGACTGTAATGCCAAGGTCCAGGTGATTATCGTGCAAGTCAGTGAAGGACAATATCCAACACGTTGTCGCATTTCCCAGATTGAAACTGTGCAGTTAAAAAATACTTGAAATTGTCCTGTGTGCAAATATGTGAACTAAAATTAACTTTAAATGTTTAAACAGTAACGATTCTGTTACATACAGCTAAATTCTACTAAGTAATTTTAAATCTATTAGTTGTCAATGAAAAAAAAGAAATGAATAAATTAGGAATGCTTTGTTTTTCAGTTGTCCCAAGCAATAGTTTTACATGAGATTTAGCCCTTCCATGGTCTCACAATCTCTTGTACCTTCTTCTTTAGCAATGTGAAACCAAAACCAAATTGGTCTTACAGAATGGGAGTATGCTTGTGTCTTTATTGCTTCACCATCTAGGGGGTTATTTACTAAATCTAATTTTTTTTCTCATATTTTACCAGAAACAAACTTGACCTAACTCCCATCCACAAATTTGGCTAGTTTACTAATAACTAAACATGAAAAAAAAATGGATTAAAAAAAACCTTGGAAAATTTTAGTTTTTAAGAATATATTTTATGATTTTTTGAGTTTATAGTCTTAAAAACCTTGCATTTATTGAGTTTTCTTGTGAACCAGCATCAAACACCCCAAAACTTCCAAAATTCATGAAGGTTAAAAACATTTTCAAATGGAAAACAGAATCTGGATACAAATTTGAAACAATCTCTGCAAGAAAACAATGTAACCGTAAAATGAATTGAATAAATAACTAACTGGGAAAGCTACACCGCAGAGGGAAGTTTCCAAAGAGGAATAAAGTAAGCCATCTTACTGAAACGGTCAAGAACTACCCAAATGACAGTGTTCCCTTTTGAAGGTTGTAACGCCATGTTTATTGATGGGCGAATTTGTCCCGTTTCAATTCGCCACGAATTTCGCAAAAAATTTGCAAAATGGCAATTTTGACTCCGGCGTCAATTTGCCGGTGGCAAAATAGGTGACGGAGTCAAAGATGATGAAGAAGGGTAACTGAGGGTCAGGATGACTGAGGACCGAAGGAGAAGTGAAAGCATCCTTCAGGAATAGGTTTACCTCCCTTTCGAATAAGAGCAAGGATGGGGGCCTAAGCCGGAAAGAGAACCCCTTGATGAACTGCCGATAGAAGTTTGCAAACCTGATGGCCTTGGTGCTTAAGGGAAGGGGCCACTTCTGGAACACAAAGATCTTGGCATGGTCCATCTCAAATCCTTCTGGGGAGATGACATAACGAGAAAGGGGATCTTGTGCACCTTGAAGACGCATTTCTCCAACTTGTAGAGGGATTTTTCCTGGGAGTGATGACTTTCCAAGTCTTTGGAGAAGATTAAGATGCCGTCTACCTACATAAACACTGATTTCCACAAGCAATCAAGGAAGATGTCTTTCACAAACTCCTGGAAGACAGCTGGGGCATTGCAGAGGCCGAAGTGTATTACTAGATATTCGTAATGCCTATCCCCGGTGTTGAAAGCTGTCTTCCATTTGTCCCCTTCACAAATGTGGATTAGATTATATGCCCAAAGAAGATCCACCTTGGTGAAAATCTTAGCCCCTCTCAAATGGTAGAAAAATTCAGAGATTAGAGGCAAGGGGTAGCGGTCATTAACCATAATTTTATTAAGACCCCGGTAGTCTATGCATGGACGTAATCCTCCATCCTTCTTTTCCATGAAGAAGAAGCTGGCTCAAGCCAGAGAGGGACTGAACCCCCGCTGAAGATTCTCCTGAATATAGTCTTTCATGGCAGAGGTCTCAGCAGGAAACAAAGGATAAGTGCGACCTCTGGGTGGCATTGTATGGGGCAGTCGTAGGGATGGTGAGGGGTAGGAATTCAGAGGATATTTTGAGGAAGACATCAGTTAAATCCCCGTAGACTGAATGACTGGAAGAAAGCCTTGACATCATTGATCAGAGGGATATTTTTTTTTTACCAGAGTGGGGTTGCCCACAAGAGTGGCTTGCCTTCCAGCCTGGTCATTACTTACCCCACCTTCGCCCGCTCAGAAGTATATATAGCGGGGGTTGAAACTCAAACTGTATAAGGCACTGGTTCACAAAGTCTCTGCAGGCAAGAGGATACCCACTATAGCGAGGGGGTGGAGGAATGCAGGGCTCACCAGCTGGAGAGACCACAGGCGGGGGTCACAGAAGGCATCTGTGAAAGGAGAGCTTCAAGTACTTGCCCAGTGTGGTTCTGCTGAGTTTCATAGGCTTCCATGCGGGACGCCAATTCCTGGAGAGTTCTGCACAACAGTATTAGCACAAATATATGCATACCACCAAGTTACAAGATCAAGGCAAAAAGGGACAAACCACAGAGAGCAGATACACTTGCCAATGATGAGAACACCCCAACGTTTTGGCAAGGGGAATTGGAGCAAAATCAAGGTTCAGGCAAGGTCTAGGAATCAAGTTAGGGAGAATTTAGAAACACCCAACAGGAGCATCGCAGCAGTTGCTATAGGAAACATTAGGGGCTAAAAAAACATTTCTGTGCAGAGCAATTCTAAAACCTGTTTGGTCCAAACAACATAAAACAAGTTGCATTTTAAACATATTATTTTCCTGTATCAGTTATTAAGCATAGATGACGCATCCAATGGTTTGAAATGCATCAAGAGGGAGTGGCTTACATGAGGTATGGAGACGGGTGAGATGCTGCCATGTGGTATGATATGAATTTATTTATCACTAATTTGTATTCAACTGTTATGGTGAATTTGCACAAATACAGTAAATGCTTGAAGTGAGCTACCATGCATTTTTGTCTATGATTATTTGCTTAGTGCTTGTGAACCCAGGCATGGTACCCATTCATTTATATATTGATTTAACACCATTTTAGCACTTAGGGTGCAGGGGGTCCAACTAGGGATGTAGCGAACTGTTCGCGCGAACTTCGACTGTTCGCGTCCGCCGAATGTTCGCGAACGTCGCGCGACGTTCGCCAATACGAGTTCGCGTTTGATTCGAACAAAAATCGTTCGACCATTCGACCATTCGATTCCTTCGACCGCTAAAATCGAAGGATTTTCGTTCGAATCGAACGATCGAAGCCATTCGATCGAATGAAATCATTCGATCGAATGGCTTCGATCGTTCGATTCGAACGAAAATCCTTCGATCGAACGATTAAAATCCTTCGATCGTTCGAATCGAACGATTTTGCGGATGTTCGAAGTTCGCGAACTGTTCGCGAACTGTTCGCATTTTTGCCGGTGTTCGCGAACGGCGTTCGCGAACACATAAACGGCAGTTCGCTACATCCCTAGGTCCAACCCATTCATACATGCTTTAAAGCATGATTAATAAAACCACCACAGATAATATCCGTTCTTCTTTAGAATATGCTCGATTACACAGAAGATTAAAAAACCTTATTACACATGTGCAGCACTTACTTATCCAAATTCTGATTTCTAATACAATTTGCATAATTCACATCTGGAAAACCCCGTCTTTGCCTGAACTAAAATGGATGATCAACTTAATAAACTCGAATGCTTTATTAGAAGACATGATAGCAAGAATTAATGACTCATTGAATGCTTATAATAAGATTTGGGAGAAATGGTGATGGCAATATCCCTATGGGAGAATGATATGAAAGCCTTCCATTAGTTTCCTTTATTAATATTTGAGATGTTCCATAACCATGGAATTTTACTGACTATTGTTCCCCTCTTTGTTACTGCTGCTTTCTGTGTGTGTAAGTAAGTTTTTTTAATTTTAACAAACAAATTTGAGTGTTATTATTCCTGTTCACACAACATTTTTCTTTTGGTATCACAAAACTTTTAATCAAAGAGAAAAGGATATTTTTTTAGCTGAGTTTTTGATCATCAAACCTGTAGAATGTATTACATGCAACTTATAAATCTGCATGGAAAAGTTTTGTTAAGCTGTGACTTTTCACTGTGTCTCGGGTCAGAAAGTCTCAGGGGAAGAGGTCGCTCTGGGATAGGAGTTAAAAAAAACCAGGGGCCTCTGACAGATCAGCTCAGTTAAATTGACAATATCATTCACTGCTCTTTCATCCCACTCCTGCCTTCCCCGTGAGTCTCCAACATGCCCTTTGATTTACAGCCGCTCTCTGCATTTTCTGAAGGGGCCCCTTTTCCCTTTCAAATGCAAATCTTCTCAAGCCTTAATTAATCAGATTTCAATTTCCTTTAATTTGACAAGATAGCCATCTCTCTGCCTCTCTTTCTCTGTAACCAAAGAGAGAAAAAGGCAACCGCTGCTGGGAGATTTCGCTCTAATTTTAGCTTTTCTTTTTGCGCCTGGTTGGCTCTCAAGCTGAAAAAGTCATTATCAATTATCCTAATTTGCATATTTATTAGGTTAATGGGTCCCATTGAATCATTTTACTATGAGGGGTACTAAGAGGGTGGGAGTGTAATTTAACACAGCTACATTCATGGGCATTATCAGTAGTATGGAGTTTAACCAATTTAGTTGTAGAGGATTTGCAGTCAAGAAAGCTTTTATACTGCATGATTCAAATGGAAGAAGGAAACCAATATCAACAGCAAGTTAAGTACTACCTTGCTTAAAAAAGGGCATTGACTTAAGGAATGAGATGTAATTTTGCCTCTTTATAGGTCCCTGAAGTATGCAGTGCAGTTTTGGGCTCCAGTCCTTAAGAAGGATATTAATGAGCTGTAAAAAAGCTGTATAAAAAACATGCATACCTGGTATAACTGCATTTAATATCTCAGCTGTCGATCATTTTTTTGTTTCCCCCTGCCTCTATGTCTTAGTCACAGCCATTCAACTTCTCCACTTCCTCATACCTCACAACATTTAAAACATGTAAAGAGGGATAAAAAGGGACACTATTTTGACCATGCCCATTTTATAGCCACACCCCTGAATACCACATCCATTTTACAAAATTTTACAGGTTATGAAATTTTGAATACATTTCTGGGAGTTCAGGGCCATGTTTTATGTGTTATTACAGTTTTTCTACTGAAGGTTAAATTGTCCTTTAAGCTGCTTGCCTTAGTTCCCCCAAGAGACCCGACAGTGCCGCCCCACACCAGCCAGGCGCCCTAGGCAACCTGGTCTGTCACAGCACCCATTAGGCATGAGCCAAAAAGGACGCGGGCATGCGCCAGAAAAACACAGAAGGCTTGTTGGAAAAAGCAGCAAATGGGGACTGGACTAGGGTGTGAGGCAGAGAAGGTATGTGCCTGGCGCCCCCCGAGCCTTGCACCCTAGGCATGTGCCCACTCTGCCTACCCCTAGTTCTGGCCCTGAGACCTGTTTATCTCAAATAGTTTTAATTGTATCTAAGTGCAGGTGCTGGGTATGTTGCACTCTTTGAGATCAGGAGATCGAAGAGAAACTTGGGAAAAGACTACAGGCTGAGCCGTCAAAAATCGAGACTGTCCTGTGAAAAACAGGACAGTTGAGGGTATGCTTCTTTGATGTCACTGCCCCTATTCACATGTACCACTTATTCTCACCAATTATTGTGTAAAATGGGCATCAGGTCCTCATTTCTGGTGAATACATTAGATTTTTGGATGATGCACAGTTTGCCTTGATAGTGATGTCCAAACATGGCATCTGCTTGAAAGCTCTTATTGCACATTCCAAAAAACAAAGGAAAATGAATTTAAATAATTTATATATCATAAGTAAAGTTTAGTTTGCTTTAGTAAGTGATAAAATAAAATTTGAATTTGTTTCTTATGGTGACAGTTCCTCTTTAAACTGTGAAGGGGAAAAAGTATGTGCTAGGGGACATGATTACTCTTTACAAGTACTTTAGAGAACATTATAGACAGATAGTGTGGGATGTTTTTTTCCCATAAAAAAGATCAAGGCACCGGAGGTCATTGAAGCAGCATAGTTGATTCATCGCAGTTAATGGGGTGTTGTTTTTGTGCCAAATGAATAGAGTCAATAGGCGATTTTTTGTGCCAGATGTATTTAAGCCACATTTCTTCTCATGCCAAATGCATTGGAGTCAGTGGACTCTTTTTTATTCTTTCCCATGCCAAATTAGTGTTTTTTATTGCGTTTTTTCCTGCGCAAAAAAAAAAAAAGTTTTGCAGATAAGTGCCTGTTGAAATTCTAGTTCAAATTTGCAAAAAATGTTGATGCTCATGAACACACAAATTTTGCTACATATACATACATATATATATATATATATATATATATATATATATATATATATATATATATATATATATATATATATATCTATATATATATATATCAGCCAAAATAATTTGCTCAACCGTAAATGAAGGGAGTTTGGCTGTAGATGCAACACCATACAGTATTTCCCCCTCTGAGGCAAATTGGACAGGCATCAAATGTTTTTTTTTTGCCTTCCTCTTGATCAACTAGCAGCTTATATATAGACTTAAAAGGTTGAACTTGATGGACGTGTGGCTTTTTTCAACCTAACTTATTATGTTGCTATGTGAAGGGCGTTATTTATTAAAGTCCATTTTTTTCTGGTCAGCATTTTAAAGAGGAAAACACCATTTTTTCGGGGGGAAAAATATAATTTTTCATGATTTATTTATCGATTCTACTAAAAGTCCAAATACTCAATCTTAAACATGCCGAGGTCATATAGACGTCAATGACAAATGTCCTGTTTCCAATTGGAAGATATCATGATCTCATGCTGGGTTTCGTACAATAATCCAAGTAAATTGTGGTTTTTGGGTGATAATTTGAAAAGATTTGATTTTTTGAGTTAAACAACTTGCAATAGACCCCACCTATAAATATGAGTTTCCTCTAATGCTCAGTTATATGGGGCAGAATAAAGGTTTGAAAGCCTGTAGACCATCTATTGCCCATGAATATTTAGTCTCTAGCGTTCCACTCACCACAAAATACTGTATCGTTATATAAGATTTCTTTATTCAGCAGAGCTGATAAAACAAATGGCAATTGCTTCCCCTTAAAGTGGACCTGTCACCCAGAAATAAAAAGCTGTATAATAAAAGTCCTTTTCAAATTAAACATGAAATTCAAATTATTATGTTTTTTATTGAAGTGTTCATAGCTTTTGTAAACTCATTTAAAAATCTCAGCTGTCAATTAAATATTGCCTGCCTTAGGCATAGAGGCAGGGCAAACAATTACTTTCACTTTCCATTCAGCACTTCATAGATGTCACTGCTCTCCCCACATAATCCCAGTTCTCTTAACCATTTCATTGTGTAGCCCAGGCATGGGGATAGACATCAGATCCCCCATTCTGCTGCAAAAATAAGATTCTGAGATGATACAATGCCTTAATAACTGTGTCCAGAAAATGTCTCTTGCCTGCTTGTTATAATTATGAATTCCCACACTGATAGAGACAATATTCAGATAATGTATACAGTGTAATTAAAGTTCATTTAGCTTGTATAACATTATATAATAAAATTTAGAATATTTTTTTTGGGTGACGGGTCCCCTTCAAAAAAAATATGCACAAATAGTATGTCAGATAAATTTCATTTTTGTGTTAACTTGCTGGTCCTATTGGATTTATGTGTTTAGATGTACCTTTTTGGAGATTATTAGCTTTGGTTGGGAATTTATCTGTTATACTCGTGCTACTGGAATGTGTGAAAGCTGGTTTAACTTTGATTTTGATGCTTTTGTTAAGTAACTTCGGAGCCTGTATGGGCGAAAAAAAGGGGCATGACTGGAAGGCAAGGGGGATAGAATAAGGAAGGGTTTACAGGAAGTGTTGATAGGTAAAACAGATAGGGGGTTGGGGGTACATAAGTAAAAGGGTGAGAGAAAGGTACTGCCTTTTCCTACCTGGACAGAGGGAGAGTCACAGGACAGAAGCAGGTCCACCCTCCCACCCTGTTTTTCAGGTAAGTAGATTGATTATTGGTTGCTCGGGGGGAGGAGTTTGCATGTATTAAGAAATACTTATAGGGGTAGTTAGCTGTCGCAGCATTTTTTGGCAGTGGAGAGAAAACAGGTGGAACTATGATGGGTTCCGTAAAAATGGAGATATACTTATAACGGCCAACTTGGGCATGGGGTCCCCTGGTGGCACAAGAAAAATACCATTGAGTCGGTGTATTGCGGCTGATGGGTAAATAAATAACTAAAAGACATGATGTGTGCAGCGGTATGGAGGGACCATGCACAGGATGGTAATCCCAGGACCATCTGCCCAGGGGAATAAGGACAGGTTAAAAGTAATTGATAGGGAATGTTATGGATGTTAAAATGTTTTGTAAAACGGTTAATAATTACTACAGATTATTGGTGCTTGAAGGTTTAATTAATAAAGCTGCTGCCATCATTATCCAACAAAAATGTGGTGTGGTCTGTTTCATTGAGAGAAAGGTGGGACAAGGTTGCAGACTGTGTGATGAGAGGCTGGGTAAGTACAAAGTTCCCCCCCCCTCCTTCCCTCCTTGCGGGTATTCTCTCCACTTCGGGCCTTTCACAGTCATGTGTGGTTTGTAGAGTGCTTGTTATCGAACGATTTTTGTTCTACCAAAAAAAGCTAGCAAAACAAATGGGGACCTTCTCCATAGGCTAACATTGACTTCGGTAGCTTTTAAGTGGGGAACTAGGGAGTCAAAGTTTTTTCTTAAAGAGACAGTACTTCGACAATCGAATGGTCGAATAGTCGAACGATTTTTAGTTCGAATCGTTCGATTCGAAGTCGAAGGTTGAAGTCGAAGGTCGAAGTAGTCCATTCGATGGTCAAAGTTTTTTTTCCTCTATTCCTTCACTCGAGCTAAGTAAATGGGCCCCCTCATATTCATCCCAATTACTGACTCCTCCATGGGTCCCAACAAAACATAATCCCAATTAAAAATCAAAGTTAAAAAAAAAAGTAAATCAAATGTGCTAAAAGGAGAAATAAACTCGAATAGAAAAGGTACACAGAGGGGCAGATTTATCAAGGGTCGAAGTGAATTCGAGGGAATTTTCGAAGTAAAAAAAATTGAAATTCAAAGTAACTTTTTGGATACTTCGACCATCGAATAGGATACTACAACTTCGACTTCGAATTAGATTTGAAGTAAAATAGTTTGAATATTCAACCATTCGATAATCAAAAGTACTGTCTTCGACTTCAATAATTCGCCAAATTAAACTTGCCGAAGTGCTATGTTAGCCTATGGGGACCTTCTAGAGCAGTTTTCTAAGTTTTTTTGAAGTCCTTCAAATCGTTTGATTCAAAGGATTTAATCGTTCGATAGAATGATTTTACTTCGACCGCAAAACGGTCCAATTCGTTAAAAAAAGACTTAAACTTCGATATTCGAAGTAAACCCATTCGATGGTCGAATTTCAAAGTATTTATCACATCGAAATTCGACCCTTGATAAATCTGCCCCTGAGTGTTCATCCAATCTACCTGAATAATAACCTGTTTTAGTAGTTTCTGAGATATTATCGGTTTTATGGGAAATTGTTATACATTAGAAACATACTATTTAAAGGCAGTTTCAAAATAGGATGGATTTGTTATTTTCCTGCCTTTTCATCTAGTTTTACTTTTACTTTTTAAATATTGACAGCTCTTCCCTTTTCCTGTTGCAATCATTCATGCTGATGGTACCTTCTTAAGCAGTGCCAGTGATCCATAGTACAGTATTTTAATGGATTTCCTTGTAGTATAGCTACATTGGAATATATAGTGAATGAAGTACCCCCTCTTGTAAAATATAAGGATATTATAAGTTACCGAGGAGTTTCATGACCATATAAAAACAACTGTGGGTACTTTATTTATTATAATACACAAGTTTCAGTGAGTCATGTGACAGAAATGACATCAAAACTCACCGTTTATAACTGATGACATCAGAACTCACCATTTATAAGGATATAATTTACAAAATATTCATGGCTTTTGTGTATTATATACACTTATCATACTGTTTGTACTATAGCTTGAAAATGTTAGTGGGTACAAAGTAAAATTCAATAGTATAAATGATTATTAAATATTTATAAACAATTTTATTACATTTCGATCCAACAATGCAATCACTTCCCTGTCTTCTGTGTTATTTATTTGCAAGTTCCCCAACTTCACACCATTTTCAATTTAGGAATGTTATAATAATTAAAGTATAAAAAACTCTCATTTTGTATTTTTACATTTTAAAATAAATTTGCAGTTTTTTGGAAAGTGCTTTCTTTTAAAAATGAACTTCTCTTGACCTATCTGCCACACTTCCATTTTAGTAAAATGAAAATTCCATATACCTTTACATAACATTTCAACAGTGACTTGAATATTCCATTTCAATAAACGTTCAGTTTATCAAAACATTTCATTTTACTAATCACTCCATTTACCTGAACATTTCACTTCACTAACATTCCGGTTACAATAACGTATCATTTATTTAAAATTTCACAAAGCCACAGGAAAAATGCATGGTCAATAGGCATTTTTCGTCCCGCTTCTTCTTGTACCAAATGCATTGGCGACAATACTTGTTTTTCCTCATGTTTGTCTTGCGTCAAATGCATTGAAATCAGGTGGGGGCATTTTTATCCGCATTTTATCTTCCTTTCAGATGCATTGGAGTCAATAGGCATATTTCTTTTATTTAAGATTTTTCCCAGCAAATTCAAAAGCATGATAAAATTCTATTGCAGATCATTTTTTTAGTGATCATTTTCTGCAACTCATAAAAACATAAATTCTGCCTCAAGTTTGTATCTGGTGGAAAAAAACAACTTATTCCTAATTATAAAGTTACAGGACTGTATGTACTGGGCATCAAACTTAGTCATAGACTATTATTAATATGATTCTTTAACCAAAATATTATGTGGCAATAGAGCTTTTTTTTTTTTTTTTTTACTTTTATTACCTGTCTATAGGTAGATCTTCTCCCATATACGGGATATTGCATGATAAACCTTCAACAGTCCAAGAATATCATAGTTTTCTTTGGAAAATCATATATTTGTGTTGTATCTTAAATGGTTTAAACAAACCAGCCCTAAACTATAAGGGGAGTCCTATAATCTTGGTATTCTATTCTATTCCTTGAAAGAAGGGTATCTACTTTCTAATGTAAGCAAATTATGTTCTAACAAAGATTTAAGAGTACTAGCACTGCACATTTTCTCCACTGTAGTGATCAATAACGTTAGATTTCATAGATCACCAAAATTATGAACTATAGTGCGACAATAGCAATCATATTATTTAGAGTATTAGAAAAATTGTATCATAAAACAAATGACTCAGAACAATTAGATATGAAATAATACTCAGTATGAGTATATTTAAAGTGGCACATTTTTCACAGAGATAATGTTCTTCTGTAGGACATAACAAAGGGTTTTCGCTATGGGGGGCTAAACAGTGTTTAAGCTCTTGTTGGCAATGTTTATTGTAGAATACAGCAACGATGCATTTGAAAAAAACATAGAAACAATTACTTTTTCTTGATTCGATTATTTCTTTGATGTAAGCATAAAAACTTCCTTTCAAATCATGGCGACCACACCGGGTCATTTATTTTGTATAACAATACAGTGCTTTGACTTATTAATTAGAAGAAAAGGTGAACATACTTATTCTCAAATCAAGAATGGTTAATAAGAGGCAACTTCTATATTCATTTTAAAGTTCTCTCTGGGAGCTATCTTGAGGTTCTCCGTCTTTTCTATGAAGCATTCACAAAGGTTTCACCAAGTCTACAGTCCAAAAAATATATTTGCATTCAAAGAAGTGACCAGCAAATGCTACTGGCTGGTTTCTATGGGTTGCTAGACCTTGTGCCAACATTGTGTTTTTTTTAATTACATTAGCTAACATAATATACAGTAATATTCAGGTTTGCAGGACCCAGATCAAGAAGAGGGGGTCTACACAATGCAGAAAGGCTGTGACCTTGTGTGAGTGTTAGAAGAACATCAGCCAGGGATGTCCAATCTGCAACCTTCTAGTTTCTGTTGTTGGATTCCCAGTAACCCTTACCTTTGTAAAGAGCTTGATTCTGGAAAATGCAGTTCATGAACATCTGGAGACCCATCATTTGTTCATCTCTGGCATAAAGGGGGTTATTCACTAAAATCCAAATTCTTCAGTATTTTATTAAAACATCTTCAACCAAACTCCAATCCATAATTTTACCTTATTTATCAATGAATTAATTCGTAAAAATCTGGTATGGGAAAAGACTTGATAAAATCATGAAAATTTATTACCTGTCTATAGGTAGATCTTCTCCCATATACGGGATATTGCATGATAAACCTTCAACAGTCCAAGAATATCATAGTTTTCTTTGGAAAATCATATATTTGTGTTGTATCTTAAATGGTTTAAACAAACCAGCCCTAAACTATAAGGGGAGTCCTATAATCTTGGTATTCTATTCTATTCCTTGAAAGAAGGGTATCTACTTTCTAATGTAAGCAAATTATGTTCTAACAAAGATTTAAGAGTACTAACACTGCACATTTTCTCCACTGTAGTGATCAATAACGTTAGATTTCATAGATCACCAAAATTATGAACTATAGTGCGACAATAGCAATCATATTATTTAGAGTATTAGAAAAATTGTATCATAAAACAAATGACTCAGAACAATTAGATATGAAATAATACTCAGTATGAGTATATTTAAAGTGGCACATTTTTCACAGAGATAATGTTCTTCTGTAGGACATAACAAAGGGTTTTCGCTATGGGGGCTAAACAGTGTTTAAGCTCTTGTTGGCAATGTTTATTGTAGAATACAGCAACGATGCATTTGAAAAAAACATAGAAACAATTACTTTTTCTTGATTCGATTATTTCTTTGATGTAAGCATAAAAACTTCCTTTCAAATCATGGCGACCACACCGGGTCATTTATTTTGTATAACAATACAGTGCTTTGACTTATTAATTAGAAGAAAAGGTGAACATTCTTATTCTCAAATCAAGAATGGTTAATAAGAGGCAACTTCTATATTCATTTTAAAGTTCTCTCTGGGAGCTATCTTGAGGTTCTCCGTCTTTTCTATGAAGCATTCACAAAGGTTTCACCATGTCTACAGTCCAAACAATATATTTGCATTCAAAGAAGTGACCAGCAAATGCTACTGGCTGGTTTCTATGGGTTGCTAGACCTTGTGCCAACATTGTGTTTTTTTTAATTACATTAGCTAACATAATATACAGTAATATTCAGGTTTGCAGGACCCAGATCAAGAAGAGGGGGTCTACACAATGCAGAAAGGCTGTGACCTTGTGTGAGTGTTAGAAGAACATCAGCCAGGGATGTCCAATCTGCAACCTTCTAGTTTCTGTTGTTGGATTCCCAGTAACCCTTACCTTTGTAAAGAGCTTGATTCTGGAAAATGCAGTTCATGAACATCTGGAGACCCATCATTTGTTCATCTCTGGCATAAAGGGGGTTATTCACTAAAATCCAAATTCTTCAGTATTTTATTAAAACATCTTCAACCAAACTCCAATCCATAATTTTACCTTATTTATCAATGAATTAATTCGTAAAAATCTGGTATGGGAAAAGACTTGATAAAATCATGAAAATTTTTTTTTCGGATTTGACTATCTGAAAATCATGAATTATTTATAACATTGTAGGAAACCCAGTGCAGATCATGATATCTTCCAATTGTAAAAGGGACTTCTGCCATTGACTTCTACATGATCTTGGCAGGTTTGAGACGGAGTATTTATTTATCCAGACTTTTAGTAGCATTGGGGGATTAATAATCTATAAAAATTCTCCAGCCAAGTTCTTAAGATAAATTGTCAAAGCCAACCAACGCTGGCAGACGTGTGTGAGTGGGTGGGCAGGGGGGCTCGATTGCTGTGAGTGCTCGGCCCTCCTGAAGTTTTTATGCAGGGGGATGGCAAAAGTTAAATACTCAGCTGGAGGGAAGAGAGTTTTTGGGTTTTTTAAAAGTAGCAATTAGTCAAAAATACCATGACTGATTTAGGGCCACTAAATGAAAGAAGGTGTTTTGTCTGTTACTGTTTTTGTAGTGAATAAAACAACCCATGCACCAGCCCATAGACCCTGGAATGAGCACAATGCTGGATTGTTATAACAGAAAATGTAAAATTATGTAACAAAAAGTGATTTATTTTACAATGTCCTTAGGGGGTTATTTATTAAAATCTGAAAAGTTCAGTATGTTCTGAAAATGACTTTGACCAAATCCGCATGGACCACCCCCCCGCCCCATTTATCAATACATTTTTCCAAAGATTTCGCCTTAGGGAAAAAACTCAATAAAATTGTGAAAACCACAAAATCTATGAATTATTGAGCAAAACCCAGAGCAAATCAGGATATCAATGGGACATCTTCCATTGACTTCTACATTAACTCGGCAGGTCTGAGTTCGAGTACTTTTTAATTTGGACTTTAATAAATTTAAAAATGTAAAACATTTTAGTTTTTTTTCCTCCAAAAAATTGTATTTTCCCCTTTAAAAGTCTGACCAGAAAAATTTGGAACTTAATAAATAACCCCCCTAATGTTTTAACACATTGCACACAAAGGAGGTGCAGCTTTGGTGTTGTTTTCACAGAAAAGGCAGCAACCCATTAATTAATATTTTGGGGCAGATTTCTCAAGGGTCAAATTTCGAGTTCATGGGAGTTATTCAAAACTCCCATGAACTCCCATGAACTCGAAATTTGACCAATTGCAATTTATTAAAAAATTTGAATTTTTGAAATTGGGCAAATAGGATCGACCCGAAAACTCAAATCAAATTCAATTTGAGTTTTTTCTCAGAGTAAAACTCGAATATCAGGAAGGCTGCAAACAACTCCAAATTGATTGCAGGACGTCTTCCATAGGCTAAAACAGTAATTTGGTAGGTTTAAAGTGGCAAATGGTTGAATTCTGAAAGGGTCAGTGTATGATACATTTAAAAAATCAAAATTAGTATTTTTAAAAAAACTCGAATCACATTTAAATAATTCGTTAGTTGACTTTGACAGTTTTGGCCATAAAAAAACTTTAAAATTCGAATTTTCACTTCTAACCCTGCCCCTTAATGTTCACTTCTAACCCTGCCCCTTAATGTTCCGATGACCTCTGCTATCAGCTGCCTTTTGTTCTATAATGTCATTTTGGAACAAATCAGGAACATCCTATATATTCCAATAAAAGCCAAAACTTGGACTAATAAATGACAACTCCTTATTCAGGTTGTTTAGGAACCAACTAGGAACGATGCTCTTTTGGATCTTGTAATAACGAATAATTCATTAGCATAATTAGAACTTATTATTCGGATACTAAACATTATAACTAGGGATATTATAGTTTTCTACTAAGGTGTGCAGACCTACAGTAAAATATATGAAAACACTGTTGGCTGTAGACTTAATTAAATAACAGTGATGGGACAAAATGTAAAAACAAAAAAAATGTAAAATTTAGGAAATTTTATAGATATATATCTATCTAGCCAAATATAGCTACAGGTATGGGATTTGTTATGCAGAATCATCAGAAGCTTAGGTTCTGACAAAATCAGGTTGGGATCAAGTACAAGGTACCTTTCTATTGTTACAGAAAAAAAGATAACATCTGATTAAAATGGATTCTATGGGAGATGGTCTTCAACTTATTCTGAGCTTTCTGGATAACAGGTTTCCAGATATGAGATTCCACACCTTTAGAAAAATATACATAGATATATATATACAAACACTGGGCTAAGTACTTCACAACCCTCTTACTCGCATCTAGCGCTGACCAGAGTCGTTGCTGTTAATATCAATTTGGCTTTATTAGGACACACAATGTGACATGGTTGTGGCAGTGGGTGTACAGATAAACTTATGTACTTTGTGCCTACATACTCGGCACTTCCTCGGATCTCAGATAGTTTAGATCAGATCTAAGCCATCATCATTGAGCTACAGTGAGGGGCAATACACAAATGTTGCTTATATAGTAGTTAACTGCTCATAATGTGGCCCACATTCTCTATGCTATCTGCAATGCCTGGGACATGTGTCAAACAAAGAATAATACAATTTCTTATTTATCAACATGGGAAAATTTGCCTGTGAGCAGTAACCCAGAGCAACCAATCAATGATGCTTTTTCAGGCAGCTGCAGGTAGGGTCATGAATGCAGCAAGTTGATTGGTTGCCATGGGTTCTATCTAGTGTTTTTTGTCACTTTATGACTACAGTGCCCGCTAGTGGTGCTTAGTACAGAGGTGGTGCCTGGGACAGACAAGGTCTTCCCCCTACCTTTCAAGTGATTCCAGGCTAGCCACTTAGAAGCACTATGGAACACAATGTGCAAGGGAGCTCAGTACTTAATGCCTACTAAAGGTTATGCTATGTACAGGGCCCCCTTTAAACCAATAAGATCTCCCAAATGACTTTGCCACTGAATTTTATGACACTAAACAGCTTGCTTGTCATTTGTCCAGCCACAAAGTATGGAAAATGCTGCATACCTTTTAACTCTAATACTTGTGCCTGAACCTACAACATGCGGTTTGGAATACTGACATATTGTATTGCATTTTTTATACTAAACATATTTTAATATGAGCATAGGCAGAGGTTGATTTTTGTGCTTTGGAAGGCTACTTAACCCACTCATTGACAACATGCTTTGATTTTACATCTGCCTTTTTTCTGCTGTCCCATGTACCCCCCTATTTATCCTTTTGCTCTCTTACTAGTTTCTCATCTGCAGGTTCCACTACTATATTCCTCATTTTTCATTTGTCTCTCTCTTTTTATACTGCTTTCCTCCATCACCTATACATTCTATTTTTTAGCCCCTTTTCTCTTGTTTCTTCTCATTTACCCAATCCATCTTCTCTTCTATCATCACTTTACATGTTCCCTTTGTGTTTGTTACTAGTAACCTTGCATTTTGGTTCCCCCCTCCATATTTTACTTCATATTCCCCTAACTAGATATGTATGCTCTACTATTTTTTTTTTACTATTTCCAGGCTGAAGGGGAAAGAGGCAGAAGGGAATTAAGGCAAAGGAATAAAGAAAAAAAAAGGTAGCTGGGTGCTGGCCCTGACACACATAACCCAGGAACAGTTGATCACAGCAGCAGACAGACTAAACTTTAGCTTTTTTCTCCTCAAAGAGCAAGCCAGAAGCTTCTTCCACCAGCCTAGCCAATCCTGTACCGGGACTTACATCTTGAGGGGGGGAAAAGGAAGTAAAGCTTTTTTTTTTTCCTTCTTCTCTTGAATGTTTATTATCAGCCAGGTTTGGGAAGGCTTAGACTTCCCTGGCCTTAGTGAAAATCCACCCATGCTCAAGAGGCAACATTGTGAACTTTTGGCCCTGCCATACTAATAAAATAAAATAAAAATGGCTTGTTGTGCCAGAGAATAGCTTACTTCCCTTTGTAGTGTTTGTGGTTTTGCAAAAGGGTTAAATATAAGGCTATACATTCCATTTAAAGCTATTTGTACAGTTTGAAAGTTTAACCTTTTTGTTAGTTACTTCCTCCATGACCTATAGGCAAACCAGAAATAAGTGGAAATTAATCTGAAACTAAAACTAAACAGCAACCAGACTACTTGCTGGTGTAAATTATGTATAGTAATATATTAAAACTCATTACTGAGGGGCGATAAGAATTTGTTCTGTTTAACTTACCAGTTTTTCAGAATTCAGTTATACAGAATTTCCTATACTCCTCCAAGAACTTTATTTGTTTTTTTTTTAAAGTATGCCTTTTAAATATAATATTTAAAGCAAATCTCAATTTTGATATTTTTTAACATGGCTGCCATTTTTTTGAATTATAGATTTTCCAGATTCTCATAGTATCATGTAGTTTTTTTCTCCTGCTCATAACGACCAGGGCTCATTTACGTAGGGCAGAATGCATAATTCACTTTGCATCTTGCCCTGCTCCAATATTAAGCACAAATACAGAACCTGCACCTCTTTGGTGAATACAACATTGCCTATGCTCAGAGCTATATTTATAGATAGACACCCAAGGACCTGTGGGAAGCAGCATTAAAGGGGCAGCCCTCAGAAGAAAAATAAAACAAGACTCTCAAGTCTCTGCCAGACCTTGCCTGCATAATTCTGGAGGTGGCAATTTCAAGCAGATGTGACGTCACTCATAGCTGAAGTAAAGTCACATGCAGCATTCCGCAAATTGGGGGGTCTCAGTTAGCACCTATCCATAGGGTGGGACTGGTCTTAAATAAAGCACAGGCGTTGACGGGGAGGTGGCACATAGACATGCCCTATCCAGCCCTAGGGTTGTCACCTTCTGTACCAGGGGTACGGAGCTGCAACGTAATGGGGGCAGTTCTGTGATACGGCGGGGGGTGAGTCATGATGTCAGGGGTGGAGCTATGCTAATCATAGCTGCCCGGTTTTCCTAATTTGGTTTTTGACCCAGACAGCCCTTCCATAAACCAGGCTTTCCGGGTCAGAACTGGACAGGTGGCAACCCTATCCAGCCCCCTACCAAAGTGATAACATGCATATCATTCAGAAACCAAAGTTATGGGTGCTGGTGGGTGCAAGATGCAGTGGATCAATGCTGTGCTGTATCATTGTGCTGAAATCTCCTGCAAGTGTTCTGTAACTGAACAGTGGTAAACCACAAATGCTTTGCAGCAAGGCCTATGCACCAAGCTCTACGTAAATTTGGAAAGAGATCCCAGGCACTCATCCTTAGGGTGCACCCAGTGTATAAACGGTGTCAAATGGAGTAAAACAAAGATAATTAGTCCTATTCTCTTACCTGCACTTACCAATGTAAGCTTATAGTAAAATGAGCTGCACCGTTGTTCCAACCTATAGCTGTACTCCAGTAAGTGCCCTTGATGAAATCTTAATCATCAGGAAGTAAGCCCTCGCAACAGTGTGGAGCCAGGGTATTGCTCACTATGAACAGTGGTATTAATAAAGAATGGGTGCCAGTGGTGATTTGAACAATAACTGAACTGATTTATTAACAGCAATCAACATGAGGGAATAGAACAGGAATACAGAAGGCAACAGTATTGTGATAGTTAGCATACTGTAAACTCACAATGCAGTTCAATTGTGGAGTCTTCCCTCTAATAGTGATTAATAGGGAAATATTAGTCTACCCAGAGTTTCTCCTGTTTCTTTTGGGGACATTGTCGGACTGGCCCATCGGGATAAGAGGAAAACTCCTGGTGGGCCCAGGTGTCAGTGATCCTATTGCTTCTAACCATTTGGCCTATCTCACAGTCATTCCCTATTTATTTAAGGGAACAAAGAGTCGGAATAATGGAAGAATAGAGTATAGTATGTAGAGAAAAAAGACAAGGAGAATAAAGAGGTTGAGTGAGGAGAGGAAGAATAATAGTTTGGAAAGTGGGCCCATGGTCTATGGTTTTCAGGTGGGCCCCTGGGATACATTTACCAGTCCCCTACACTGGCAGTCTATTAGAGCTCTTTATTGGAGGCTTAAAATACATGAAATTTGTTAGAATCTCTCACCAACACCACAGGCTGGCTGTACAAATAGTTCCTGCTAGACCCTGGTGACAATTATATACTGAGAAGATTACCTGATTCTATTCATTGTGGCCCAAGGGGGGATAATGTCCAGTGTTTGCACATTTATATTAATTTTTGCACCCATGTCTAAAATTCTTTTTGCAACTTACAGAATAGTTTTACATTATCTCTAGTAATAAAAATATCTGATTGTTGATTAAAGAAGTGCTGTATTTTTATATTTTGAGAACTTTTCATAGAAAAGACAAGCTTGAGTATTTATTTGATCTACTGATACTTTGATACTAACAGTATGTAAATAAATTTGAAGGTAATTTGAAGTCTAAAGTATCTTGCCCTATCTAGAAAGAGAATCACACCAAATATATATATACAGTTGTTTTCAGAATAATACCAGTGTGTTTAAAAAAGTGAATAAAGCTCAAAATCCTTATAAAAGCTTTTATTTCCATACATGCAAATGCATTGGGAACACTGCACATTCTATTCCAATTCAAAACAAGAAAAAATTATCAAATTTGTGTTATTCCCTAACAGAAAGTGAGGAAAATGGAATATTAGGCTGTTCCAAAAAATACTCAAGACCAAGGAAAAAGACGGCACTCCAGTAAAGGAAGGCAGGTTTATTGCAGTAACCTGCAAAATTCGCATGCATTTCGGGAATCAATCCCATAATCATAAACCTACCACATCGGCCAAATGGCCACATTATATAAAAAAAAAAAAGTGTGTAGCGACCCCTGTTGGGCTCACCAGAATACTGCAGTTAAAAGATATAATTTATTAGTTTCAATAAAAACAATATGTGAAAATCAGGATCTGAGTATTCAATAAAAACAATTGATTAATCCAAAAAGATTTTGTGTCCTAGTGCCTTAATAAGAAGGAGACCTGAGGTTCCTGTATATGGAGTAAAAAAGTGTTTGCGGTGAATTTTTAAAAGGGGGTATGGAGGGAACTGTGAAGCTAGTAGATAAGAACACCCAGGTGTATTTGTGAACACCACTGGCTCGACATATTAGTTAAATGGAAATATGTAATTCATTGTTAGTTAGTATAAATAAGCAATATCATGTCTTGTGTTCAACCCTCTGGGTATTCTTGTCTCCATCTTCAAAAAAAAAGCTTCCCTCAAATTTATGTAATGCACCCAATCCCCACCACGAAAGGTAATCCAAGCCTATTCAATAACTTTGATTATTAAATCCTGAAAACCATTGAGGGGACATATATCGAAATGTTTACCCACCGGAGATCCTTCATATTTGTTCTCTATTTCTCTGATGTGTTCTCTGATAGCAGTGTCTGCATTCTTCTTTAGAACGCAAACATTCAATGTTTAAACTGAAAAATGTTTCAAGATTTTGCTTTCCTTTGAATCAATGAACTAATATTTAGTTGTAAAAGCACTCTTTCTGAGAACTGCTGCACATCTGTGTTGCATGGAGTCCATCGACTTCTGGCACAATTTACATTCCACAATTCTCCTGCATTTCTTGGTTTTTCCTCAGAAAAAGCATTTTTAATGTCACCCTGCAAGTTTTCTATTAAGTTATGGTCCAGGGATTAGGCTGGCCACTCCATAAAGTCAATCTTGTTTGTCTGGAACCAAGATGTTGCTTGTTTACTGGTGTGTTTGGGGTAGATGTGTTTTGGGGCATTACTTATTCGGCATAAGGAAACATGACCTCTTCAAGTATTTTGATGTATTGAATGTGACCCAATGATCCCTGGTATGTGATAAATAGGCCCAACACCATAGTATGAGAAACATCTCCATATCATGATGCTTGTGCCACCATGCTTTACGGTCTTCAAAGTGTACTGGGGCTTGAATTCAGTGTTTGGGGGTCGTCTGAGAAACTGTCTGTGGCCCTTAGAGCCAAAAAGAACAATCTTGCTTAAATCAGTCCACAAAATATTGCTCCATTTCTCTTTAGGTCAGTCAGTCAATGTGTTTTTTGGCAAATTGTAACCTCTTTAGCATGTCTTTTTTTCAATAATGGGACTTTGCGGGGGCTTCTTGCCAACAGCTTGGCTTCACATAGACATCTTCTAATTGTAACAGAACTCACAGGTAACTTTAGACCTTCTTTTGTCTTCCTGGAGCTGATCATTGGCTGAGTCTTTGCCTTTTTGGCTATTTTGCTATCCATTAAATTGGTAGTTTTCCATTATTTTCAACATCCTTCAGGTTTTGGTTGCCTTTTTAAAGCATTTGTGATCATTTTAGCTGAACAGACTATCATTTTCAGCACTTTTTTTGCATATGCTTCCCCCTCTCCAATAAACTTTTTAATCAAAGTACGCTGTTCTTCTGAACAATGTCGGGAACAACCCATTCTACTTAGATTTTCAGTGAGAGAGTAATACAGAGTATTTGGGAACATCTTGTTTTAACTTCTCATGATCTTGTTGATTCTGCAGCTACCATATGTTTTGGGGGAGAGAACAAGTTACAGTAAAACCTATTCAGGTGTTTCTTAACATCAGTTATAACAGCAGTTCATGAGGACAAAATATAAAATACAAAACTGTTGGGAAACAGAGAGAAAAGGGCAGAGAAGGAACTAGACAGCAATTGAGGGTTCCATCCTGCAAGAGAGATAGAGGGTGCTACGAAGTGTGACTTAAGAATGAATAAAAGAAATGCAAAATTGTTCACAGCCCTGGCTCTGCTTCAGGGAACACAAGAGCTGTGGGTATCTGATAATACTTTTTATAATGACAATTTGCATGACACTGTCAAAATGCACAGTGCTGTACATGTGACTAACCCTGTTGCACATGACTAAGATGTTTTTCTAATGAGATATTGCATTCATTAGAACAAACTCTTAATTGTCCTATGCATATGAACAAAATCAGCATGACAACCATGAGCAGAAAACTGCTGCAACAGCATGAGGAATAACATGTTTATTATGATCAGGACAGAAAGATGGGTTTGAAAACACAGAACAAGCAATGTGAGGAGACAAAAGGCCAAGTAAGCATGAAGATCTCAAAGGCAAAGCAATTAAGGGAGAAAAACAGAGCACAGAGTGAAAAAAAAGTAGACAAGCATTGAAACTCAGTAGACTAAAGGACGCTGTGTGCAAAGTTATAGACTCATATAGAAGGTGTGGGGTGATGGTATTCAGGCAGGTGTAAAATGAAGTCAGCTGGACTGTAAACAAAGCAAGAAAATATTAAAAAAGAGAGACAGAGAACTATATTGATAAGGGACACTGACAAGGAGAAGGAATAGACATGAAGTGCTGTAATGAAGATGGGCTGCTCTTTCAGGCCCTAGGCTGCAGTCATTCACAGGAGGCAGATAGAGCGCTGTGTGTTTATTTTTATTGTACATTTGATCTAATAACCCCTGAAGTTAAATATTCCCACAGAGACCTAGTAATGGCAACATAAGAGGGAGGAGATGTATGCTGTGTGAAGCTCTAACTAATCAGATCTCTTCAGTGTCCTGTCTGACATTAATTCCTCTGTCTATTCCTGTCTGTCTACAGCAGTAAAACACTAAATGGTCATTATCCAGGAAGGAGCACAGAAATGAGGAGCATGGACATCTTGTATGCCCCTCCTTTATGGTAATAAAATTCCCTCTAGGGTTGTGTGAACCATTTATCCTTTACACCTTATCGCTAACTACTGTACATGGGCCTGTTGTCATCTGACATCATGTTTCTATTCCCAGCAGTGCCGTACTTCTGTATTTAATAAGTCAGTAAGAGGCCCCCATACATACCAGTTGCAATAATGCATTCCCGTGCATGGGACTTCATACTGGGCCATTATATATGAAAAGATTTATAGTTTTTGGGCTTGTCATACAGTGCTTATGAGACTGTAATAAAATACATTTCTATGTATACTATTTTCCAGCATGCACAAGATTACTGTCTACTCCTAATACTGAATGAGAACAAGACATGGGTGGGTATTCGCAGCGAATTCGCTCATCACTGATTACAGCTCTTCTCTTCAGATGTATAGGCATGCTATCTAGAGCAGGGTACATACAGTATACAGTAATACATTGACCAAGACAAGTGTCCTTCACCAACTTACAGATAACACACAGTCAGCATGAATGAGTACTCCACAGCAGAGACATGGCACCAGCAAATTAAGAGAATGGTAGGAATTCTTAAGAAGGGCAATATAACCATTTCTCTTTGTGTATTGTGCCCACTTAATAAACATTACATCCGTTAAACATTTTGTTAGAACCCTCAGCATAATTAAAACGAATTAAAAAGTAATACTAACAAAGACAAAACCACTTGAAACACTACAGATATGGGACCTGGGGCTTTCCAGATAAAGGCCTTACTATTATATCTAGTATAGGTCAATCTAAAAAAAAAAAAAAATACTATTATGTAAACAATCAAGATTCAAGGCTAATAAAATATTTGGACATAAAAAAAACCCCAATAATTTATAAATTTATAAATTGTATCATATTATTATTTAACCATTCAGAAATGAAGAATTAGTATTCTTACAGATGATATTTCTACAATATATATATATAATAATATATATTATATAATCTCCACAATGAGATTGTTAAATGCCTTGGTGCTGGTAAGACTTACATATACTCAGTGAAAAAAGACTGCACTCGCAGGACTTATGAAAAAAAGCCACAAGGGCTGTGATTTTATTCCTCAACGTTTCGGCCTCAGGAGGACCGCTAGCGTTTGGTAGCCAAAACATTGAGGAATAAAATATTATAAATAATATATATATAGTTTGAGTCTGGTGTCCACACTCTAGCAGGTTTTTGCTTCCTTGTGGATGCAGGGTCAAATTAGAATATGAAGTAGTTTTTAGAGGGACCCACACTCCTTGTATTTTGAATTCAAAACTTCTTTATTCAAACATGCATATCCAATGTTTTGGCCCACATTAGGGCCTTTAACAAGGACAATATGCAAGTGAACATGTGCTCATTTAAATAACTTTACCTCACCCATCAGAAGTGACATCATATTGATGTCATGCTTACAGTACCAATAATCATTGAAATCAGCGAATTGTTTGCATAAACTTAAATGCAAAAACGTATTTTATCCCACCACTAGGTGTCACCGTTGTGTACGAGGAATAGCGTCCATAAGTGAAAAAAGTCAATTTAGAGGTAATCCATTCTTAGAAACCTCCAAGTTTATACAAATCGCATACTTAGTATTCAGAAGTGACAGATACACATTGCATCTACTGGCAACAAAATGTATACATCATAAAAAATGTTGCTATATTTTCAGCATTCGCTAAATACTAACCAATGTGGCAGTTAGTCAATTTTGCTGTCTTATCTCTCTCATCATGAAAAAGATGTTACATTAAAACCAACTGGCCATTTAACCCCATTGGTTTCACGCAGTCTAGTTAAAAAAAAATCATCCCAATGGGGGCCGAAACGTCGGATTTATGTACACAATAAAAGAACTTTGAATTTTGCACATAATGGAGTGTGGATCTTTTCATTAAGATTATATATATATATAGTAACTCACAGTATCAGCACTCTCCAATTAGGAAGAGAAAATTTGTGGTGCACAGCCTTCAGGGGGATTGCCGTTTCTCTCCTCCTACTCATACAAAAAAACACACAGGTAAGGAAGCACTCACTTGATCAGAAAACGTGTATTAGATATAAAAATAAAGCATCAGGCTACGTTTCGGGCATGCAGCATGCGCTTTATCAAGCCAAAGGTTACACATGGTTTACAGGTGTGCAAGGTCAGGTGACTTAAAAAGGAGTTATCAGGAAGTGACATCAGCGTTAAGTATACAGGTGTGACCCCTATAGGTCAAGGTTCACATTATATTACATACACAATGCCCTTACCCTTCATGTGTCTAATTTAACCTATGATAGCCAGCATAGTTTACAAATTATACAAACATGATTAATTGACAGGCTCAGTCCAAATGGTGTCTAAATCACATCAGGTTTTTTAGAAACTCATAAAAAGAGGTACAGATCGTAATCCCTATTTAATCCTTTGGGTTGTAAGGATCCTAATTTGTGGATCCACCACACCTCTCTCTGTTTTAAATGGAGTTCACGATCACCTCCATTTTTGAGTGGGGGATCATTTCAAGCACCATAAATCTGAGTTGATCAGCACTATGTCCTTTCTCCAGGAAGTGCTTGGACACCGGCTGACTCATATTACCTAAATTAATGGCAGATCTATGTTGTGAGATACGTGATTTAATCATCTGCGTGGTCTCACCTTCATAGATGAGACCACATGGACAGAACAACACATAAACAACATATTTGGAAACACAGGTATAGAAGCCCCTCAAGTGGGCAATATACCCTGTCTCAGGGTGAATGAAATCTTTCCCTTTATATACAAAAGGGCATTGGTTACAATTGTAACATGGTGACATTCCTGTTGCTCTCTTACCGAGAAAAGTATCGACTTCTCTGATTTATTTCTTTACTTGGGCAGAAGTCACCATGGTACCAATTGTTCTGCCTCTTCTGTAGGAGACAATGGGTGGAGCAATAAATTCATCTATATGTGGATATGCTCATTGTAAGATGTGCCAATGTCGTCGAAGTGTATTACTAATTGATCAATATTGTCTATTATAATCAGTAACAAAGGGGATTCGCCTCCTATCAGTCTTTTTGTTTCTAACTGAACTAATTTTACTTCTAGCTTCACTGATCACTGCTTCTGGATATCCCCTTTCCCGGAATTTTTTGCACATTAAATTTTCTTGTTTAGATTTTTCTTCTGGGTTACTCACAATCCTGTTTACTCGAGTAAGTTGGCTAACTGGGATAGATTTCTTGACATATTTGGGATGGTGGCTTTTATAGTGAAGAAGTTGGTTACGATCGGTAGGTTTCACATAAAGTGTTGTATCTATACCCCCCTCTTGTTTTTTACAGACCATAACATCCAAAAACTGTATTTGCTGCATATCATGTGAAAGAGTGAAAGAAATTGAAGGATGAAACCCATTTAGCTTCGCGTGGAACCCCGAAAGGGACTCAACGTCACCCCGCCATACAATGAAGATATCGTCGATGTATCTAAGCCAAGCCACACAGAGGCTGGCATAGTCAACATCGTGATAGATGTATAATTCTTCCAATCTAGCCATAAAGGCATTTGCGTATGATGGGGCAACATTGGACCCCATCGCGGTCCCACGCAGCTGCAAATAGAAGTCATCCCTGAAAGTGAAGTAGTTGCAACTAAGTATGATATCCAGCATTTACAAAAGGGCCTTTTCAGGCGCTCTTAGAAAATCCTTTTTTAATTGTTAGGCAGGGACGGTGTACTGGGAAAGACTCGTGGGAAAACGGAAGGGTGGAAGGGTGGTTCGGGTTGTATTGACACGCCAACACGGGTCATAGCGTTCCGATAGTGGGACACCTTCTGCTCAGTGGTCCAGGGTAATCGCAAAGGAAGGGTGGTGTGGGAGTAATAGTTCAATATGGGGATCTGCCCCTCCTTCGCCGACGCTAACGGTTATACCGAATGG
Source organism: Xenopus petersii (assembly GCA_038501925.1). Classification (NCBI taxonomy): domain Eukaryota; kingdom Metazoa; phylum Chordata; class Amphibia; order Anura; family Pipidae; genus Xenopus; species Xenopus petersii. The sequence continues at coordinate 73,288,871 of CM076685.1, forward strand.
GGGAAAGCAGGCAACTGTTTCAATACCGGCCGATCCGCATGCCGAGCACTTATGCTTAGCTAACCTCTGAGACAGGAATAAGCGGGCAGACCATACAGTTCGGCAGGTCTGTTCGCCTCCCTGCTAGAATTGCATTAGCCTTTAAGGACGTTGTGGGTGTTGAAGCACGACAAATCCCTCTGTCTCAGTATATCTATTTATACTAATGCTCGTTACACTCGTTCTTAAATGCATCCCAAGTGATGATAGACTGACAAAATAAGGTGTGTGCTGCGTGACTTGGGCCCATCTACAACTATATTTGGTTCATATACACAGTACCTACCTGACCCTATATCCCACCTGGTCCGTATACACACGGGGGACCACCAGCACTTCAATACTGTGGGGTTAGATATGGGCTAATTGCCAACACTGGGACTAAAATACCCACATTATTCCAACTTTCAAATACCGTCTTCTAGCTGTTGACCTTGAGTCTATTTCAGCTTCCTCACCTAACCTTGGTTTTAACACTCTATACCCATTTTTGTTTCATATTAATTTTAGGATGTGATTAATAAAAGTTACGTTTTACTTTTTTGCTTTGGGAACTCAGTTAATCAGGTTGGGAAGGTGCAACAATATGGGTCATACTTTTTCTCTTTTTTCCGTGTAATTAACTTTCACTAATGACCTTGCACACCACCATTTTGTTTCACATCTCTATCAATGGATGGTGCTACCTATTAAACTAATATTTTCCAAAAAGAACCCAACTTGTTGCACAGAATAGTTGGCATCTTTTTGTAATAGCCACTCACATGCTTCTATGCCCTCTCTATGAGGTATCGAGGTGTACAGACTGGCAACGTCTAAGGTTGCCAGAATAACATCCCCTCCAATATTGTGCGACATGGCTTGTAACAATTCCAAGAAATGGCCTGTGTCCCGCACAAAAAAGGCCACATTCTGTATAAGTGGACCCAAGATTTTATCCAACATAATAGACATCGGATTAAAGATCGACCCCACCGAGGAAACAATGGGATGACCCGGAGGACGTGCGCGTCCTTATGTATCTTGGGCAAGGTATACAGAATGGGCGTTCTGTATAACTTTAATATTGTAACTACTGTTTGCTTATAACAGAGAATGAATAAAGATTCTTCATTCATAATATTTGTTAATTCAAAATAAATACCTCATTCCTGTATATGCATTCTGTTCCAGGCTCTGTTTTTAAGTTGCTGAATTTGAAATAATGGATGAAATCTTGGACTGCTTTCCTAAAACATTCTGTTCAACAAAAACTTCCATGAAATGAATTTTAGCCTCAGATCTGTAGATCAATGACTTTTGAAATGCTAAGAAACTCATTTGGCAAAAAGAGAAAAAGATCAAAACTTTCTTATTCATCAGTTTGTTTGTCAGATTTGTTGAATTTCTATATGAGAAGTGGAACTTTAGCATCCCTTTACTAATTTGAAAAGACTTTTATTTGCAGCAACAATTGCACGTTTTCTCTTAATTTGACAGAAAACTTTTTCTGGATTGCAAAATATCCCCCTGCATACCCTGGCCTTTCCTTCTAAATTCTGCCGGGACTCAGTACACTCTCACAACTTGGCTGTATGAAACAAAAACATGTACATGCAAAGTTTATTTAAAGCTTAAAGGGCATGTAAAGTCTAAAATAGAATAAGGCTAGAAATGCTGTATTTTGTATACTAAATATAAACATGAACTTACTGCACCACAAGCCTAATCAAACAAATAATTTATGCTTTCAAAGTTGGCTACAGGGGTCACCATCTTGTAACTTTGTTAAACATCTTTGCAAGACTAAGACTTTGCACATGCTCAGTGTGGTCTGGGCTGCTTAGGGACTAGGGAAGGCTAAGTCTTCCCAAACCTTGCTGATAATAAAGGTAAAATCAAAGCATGTTGGCAAGGAGTGGGTTAAGTAGCCTTCCCACGCACAACTTTCACCCTCTGTCTATGCATATGACACAAATATTTTTACAGACTATGTTGGCACTTAATAAATGCATGTTAATAATAATAATAATAATTCCTAATGTATTTCACTATGGAATGTTTATGCTTTATGACAGATCAAATAACATTTCTTACTGCTGTCCCCCTTGTGGTTCCTTAACCCTCTATACCCACCCACACCCCTATTATTTGGGAAGAAAGGAATGGAGCTACCCGGACCCAAAGGGATAGAGGATGGGAGCCTTGATAGGGCTAGTGTAATGTGGGGTATCCCAAACCCAGAACTAATTCCAAGGTTCTGGTCTCGTCCCACTCTTCTGCCTGTAGCAGCCGCCTTTGGCTTTGGGTGGAGCCTTTTGTTACTCAGATGCCGCCAGGTCTTATTGTGGGAGAACCAGGAAAAGAGTTCTGAGCAAGTAAGGGAACCAAGCGTGTTGCAGTGGAATGGGAAACAAGGAATAAAGTCAAAAGCCAAGCCGGGTCGGTAACAACACAGATACAGGATACAGATACAGGAGACGTAGGAATACTCGAAAGAGAAGTCAAAGACGGGCAAAATCAGGACAGGCAGCAGACAGGATGATAACCAGGCACAGGCAGGATCAGTTACAGACAGCAAAACTCATATAATGCACCCAGGAATTAAGAATAGACCTTTTTTTTGGGCAGTGAACATTTGCCTGATACCACTTAAAATATTTAAACTTCTCACCAAATGTGATGACGTCAGACGCGAACCGGTGCAAGAACCCGGAAGTGTGCAGAGCATGCGCACTTTCACATCGGTGCTGTAAAAGGTAGGACATGGCGGGTGTCCCCCCCGGGAGTGTGAGAGAGAGAAAGGGGGGAAGGAGTACCTGGTTGCTAGGTGACTGCAGCGTGAGCACACCATTCCATGATCGTCAGCAGATAAGCAGCATCCCGCACGCCCACCCACCTTGAATGGTTTGGCAAGAGGGTAAGGCTTCTCATGAGGTCAGTTCCAGTTATGTCACACCATGGTGGTTTGGCGTGGGAATGCTTGCCATAGTGGGAAGGGGCTAGTACCCCCAGTGTTTTTTGTGTGGTTTGCATCCTTGGGTAATGGTCCCAGGAGGTAGGATTTCTAATTGAGGCCTCCTTATGCCTTCATTTTCCCACCTTAGATCAGTGTAGCTGGGTGGCCGGCATGGCGGGGTGTTCACTCCAGTGGAGTAGGCAAGCATTCCCCGGGCGGTAATGTTGTTAATTAATTATGTAACCTGTTCAGCTTGCTTAATGTTAATAAAACTGTGGCCATTTCACATCCATCCTGGACTGTGTGTGTAATTTCTTGGGGAGTATAGAAAAAGGTAAGTGGCAAGGAGTCAGTAGGTGGGGAGGGGTAGGCTTTATACAGCTATTTGCCCTGACACTGTCCTGGTCAAGAGTGTTGTGTTCTTGGGCACTCCAAAACACAAGAAGATGTTCTTTTTGAAACTGTGGAAGAATGTCTCACTGAGGAACCTATGGAAGAAGCTCATGGATGAGATGCCATAAGGGCATGTGCATAGCCAAATTTTTATGCCAAGCTATAGTGAGGCTGTGATTATGGCTACAGTTGCCCACTGGTTCCTTTATTAATGGACATTACTAATGCATCTTTAAGTTTTGACTTTTCAATTCTAAGAGAATCCACCTGCCTGGAGGTAATATTGAGCTTAATATCCAAAGAGGACATTGTTTCTATTAATTTAGAACATGTTTTATGCCACAAACACTAGCACACTGTTATATACAGGTATGATCTTTAATGATGGGGATCTGGGGTTTCCATATAAGGGTCATCTCGATAATAAGAGGCATAATGCTTAAAACCGTTAATGTTAATGTTAAAAAATCAAGTTAGCAGTAAAAACACAGCTTATTATTACATGCAGTCATGGTATAAAAGAGACAAAACAATAAAGTTGCAAAAATCAGCATTACAAATGGATTTTGATTCTACAATTATACAACTACCAGTATTGTAATCCCAAAGGGATGTGTAGTGCATTTCTATAGTCCAGCACTAAATGATCCTGATATAAACAGATCTGTGATATAATAGAGGCTATCTGTACAATTAGGACTCATCTAGGAAGGTTACATAATTGATATGTCATCCTGGACAGAAACAAGTAATCCCAGTGGGACTTTAATTACTTAAGTCAGTTAAATGAGCCACTGGCAATTGTATAAACTATTGCCACCAATACAAAGATGGTGTATGTAGGCCTATGAACAAAGAGGAGCAAATGTGCTGCAGGTATATGTTTTTTTTATTTACATGATCTATGGGGATACAAGGCTAGAGTACAATAGCTGCTTCTTATTGATTCTACACTTGAAGCAGGCAAGACCATACAACAACACAGTCAGCAATGTAAACCGTATCCAGTTTAAAATTCTAGGGACACCACCGGTGCACTTCAATAATAAAGGTTTGTTCCTTGGAAGTCTTCAGTATAATAACAGGCCTTTATTGTATAAATCACACCTTTTGCATTGCAGTGAGCTTTATACTGTGTAAACCCCCTGCTGCACTCCAATACGCAGCTGATGGCAAGCCACCCTCTTTCTTTTTCTCTAATGCTGAAAATCTCTGTTATTTGCAAGGTTTTCCCTCTAGAACGGCAAATAGATAAACTGCCTCCAACCGTGTTACATCAGTGCCCTATGCACCGCACTGTGTCCCCATATCCTCCTGATTGCTTCTCTCTGCCAGCAAGCAACACTTTTATATGTTAATATCATTGCTGTGAAATCCCTGGAGTCCATTCTCCAGCCTGTGATTTTCTTTCATCTGTCTCTTTTAAATTAAACTTCCACAAAATCCTTCTCCCTATATACCTCCTTTTTAAGATTTTGCAGTTACATTTTTCCTCTTTCTCTTTCACACTTAAATATCTGTCTGTGTCCTGTTAAGTGGTTTGCCCTCAGAGCAACCATCCCATATTCTCAGTACTAATGAATAAAGAACAAAAGGCGGTGCTCTACAAACAGCCCCTTTTTAGAAACTACCCTATAATGTAGGACTTTCAACAAAACCTTGTTTGGTTAATACACTGAAAATCAAACACTTGTGTATACAGGTATGGGACATTTTATCTAGAATTCTCAGAACCTGGGGTACATTAAATACATTGTTTTTGTCTCCAATAAGGATAATTAAAGTGGGATTAAGTACAAGATACTGTTTTATTATTGCAAAGAAGAAGGAAATACATTTTTAAAAATGTGAATGATTTGATTAAAATTGAGTGTATGGGAGATGGACATCAGATCTTTCGATAACGGGTTTCAGGATAATGGATACCATACCTGTTGTATATATTTAGATGACTTTATTTAGGCTGCACTGTTAGGCTAACCACTGCTTTTAGAGGGGGTATTTACCAATGAATTCTCATTCAGCAAGTACTTTCCTTCCAGCCTGGTTGCAGTCTGAACCTCACTCCATATGGCAGGCATTAAAGCAAAAGGAAAGTCACAATCACTTGGGAGTGCTTAAGCAATCCTCCTTTTCATCTACAGCACATGCAGAGTAGACTGAAAAGGAAAGCTTTTTTTTGTAAAAGTTCAGCTTTTCACGTTACTGAACCCTTGAAAAAAGAAAGAAGCAACAGGAAGTAGATCTCTTAGTGGTGCCCACTGGAAGAACTCCAGACCGGGGAGTTTTCTGTTGTTAGGAACACCAAGTAAATGATTACAATTATTGGGGGTGCCTACCTTTTGGCCTACCTACTTTTTGGGTGCCTACCTTTAAGAACAGTGCTCCATTGCAGCCTGTGTCCTCTGCTGCTCCCTTGCGTATCTGAACAAAATTGAGAGAAGGGTCAGGCTGACACCCCCCCCCACACACACACAAAGTTCGACCACCTTAGCCTTTGCACTAATCCAGGCTTGTAGATGTGTGGAAAGCTCTAACTAAAAATATAATAAAAATATAATCTTTAAAAAGTCATAACGTTGACATGTCAGTTGGAAGGCTTATTAGTTCCTTATGTCACTCATTTGTCACAAGTGCCATGCAAGCTACATCTAATCTAATGTTCTGTATGTTTCACTGAATGCTGCTCTAACCTTACAGTTCTCTGAGATTCCATCACAATAAAGCAGCAATAACCTTGTTAAATTCTGTGTAACCTGATTTCACGCTTGCTTTTCACTTGCTTTTTTTGTGCAGAATCCAAGTAGCAAACTGAAATATACCGGCTGGATGTTGATGAGTTTGAAAGTAAACGTCTTCAAATGCCCAAGTAATGCGGCACACTTTATCAGGAAGTAATTTGTACAATAAACATTCCTGGAGTGTTCTCATTGGTCTCAGCATTTACCGCTCATCATTGCCCAATCAATGAGCTTGCTGCAAGGTAACACACAGAGGACACAATGTGCCGCAGTGACATTCACAGACAGTGTTCCTGCTCCATTGTCTTGGCAGACTCATTGTCCTGCATGAGTCTCATACTGCATCATTGTACCATCAAATTTCTGTGCTGCCCTTCAAATGTGTGAATGGAAGACTGTCTACAGGGACCACGTTCATTGTCACCTTATCTGGGGCTCTCTCTGCTTGCAACATCTTATCTTCACCACCCAACCTTCCTTGAGAAGGAGAAACACAAATTAAAGGAGAACTAAACTCTAAAAATGAATATGTCTAAAAATGCCATATTTTATATAATGAACTCATTGCACCAGCCTAAAGTTTCAGCTTGTCAATAGCAGCAATGATCCAGGACTTCAAACTTGCCACAGGGGGTCACCATCTTGGAAAGTGTCTGTGACACTCACATGCTCAGTGGGCTCTAAGCAGCTGTTGAGAAGCTAAGCTTAGGGGTCCTCACTAATTATCCAGCAGAAAATGAGCTTCCCCTGTAATATAAGCTGATGCTAAAGGGCTGATTATTAAATACTGATCGATGATGATGCTGAATGATGCTAATTGCACTGGTTTCTGTGCTGCCAAGTAGTAATTATCTGTATTAATTACTATCAGCCTTATATTGTGACATTTCTATTCTATGTGTACTGTATATTGTGAGTGGGTCCCTAAGTTCAGTAAGTGACAGCAGCACAGAACATGTGCAGTGAATCAGCAGAAAAGAAGATGGGGAGCTACTGGGGCATCTTTGGAGACACATATCTTTACTGCTAAAGGGCTGTGGTTGCCTTGGGCTGGTACAGAAGCCCCAAACATTATGTACAACATTTCTAGCTACTTCTTTAGTTAAGCTTTAGTTCTTCTTTAAGAGGTTGAATACTTTGATGTGTTAACCCATCATTGTCAAGGGCAGCAAAGCTCTTTTTAAATAATGTTGGGGACCTCAAACCAAGGTATAAAATGAACATTACTACACTAGTTTCTGTTGCACAATATTGGCCCTTCAAACTTTTCAACACCTGTTCATGTTACACACTGAAATGCCCCAATGATCAACAGCCAATGGGTGAATGCAAATGCATATTGTAGGGATTATAATTACAGGTGGCTCTGGATAATATAAACATTAGTAAGTAAGTAGTAATTTCTGGCCTAAACAACTGGAAAAAAGGAAATCTAGAAAGTACAATATTGTTGGAAAAGTCACCACTGAAATTGGCAAAATTAAAGTCTTTTTTCATGTGAAGAACAGTTGTAGCACAGTGAAAAGGAGTTTCACAAGAGGGCAATGTTAGGGCAATGTTATGCATTGTAATTCCCATCAACTCCAATACAACATTTCATGGTTTTGTGAAATTTTTCACAGTTCACAGGCGAAAATTGCCGTCAAAAACTGCCAGCGGGATGGTACTTAGATCGCTTTGTTTTTCGAAGTTGCTGAAGTTTCCTCACGAGACAACTTCGGGCGACTTCGGAAAACGAAGTCAGGGGAAGGCAGTTCGGGGAGATTAGTTGCCCCCGAAGAAGAGGAGATTTGCCGCCGAATCTGACCACGTGTCTCATATCGAAAAGATCAAGTGTGCTCATCACTACTTGAGGGTCTTACTGTCAGACTCACCAGGCTTGATATCAGTCACAGGTCTCTCCTACACCTCTCTCTGGATACTCTAACCTGTGGGTGACAATAACAAGAGTAAAAGTGTCAGTAACGGAACATACCTTAGCCGAATTATGGAGCAGAAATCATATTTGTAAAAAAACAGGCAGGGGTCAGGACAGGAAGCAATCAGAATAAGAGTCAATGTACAAGACAAAGTCAAACCAAATAATCAGACAGGAAGGGCAATCACCTTAGAGTGACCTGCAGGCCACAGCGTCTATTTACACGATGTGGGTCAAAATGTGTGTGCTGCTGCGTCGATGCACAAGTGCTCAAGAGTGAACCTGCGAAATGATGCACATCGACTGTGAGGATGCAGGCAAGCACCTTGGAGGCCAGGATTCATGCAGGATGATTGAGATATGGAAAAGAAAAACATACATCTTTCCTTCTAGTTTCCTAATATGTATCACAAAATAGAAAGAACTGACCCATATAACTGCACCCTCCTATTCAAAGACTCATGTGTGTTCATAAATAAAATGTAAATTTTAATAAAGCATTAAAACAATGTCCAATATATATATATGTATAGATTAAAATATGGGTTAGTAACAGGAAGTGGATCGACAAAGGCAATTATTGTAGGCTCTATTGGTTACATAAATCTACAGCTATGTTCTAATTATATTCACAAAATGCATATTCAACAAATTCACTGCCGTGCATACTCAGTATGCCCTGTAGTAAAATGCAATCCACGGCGAGATCACCCAAACAATTCCACTTCCAGTGCCAACCCCTTCACCCACTCAGAGATCCCTCCTGTGGAATAGTTAGGTAGATGCACTCATATTGGGTATATGGGTGATACAATGCCGTTATAAGAATTGCCTATCGCGTAGACTGTAACTCAGCCGATGCCTGTAACCCTAGCACTGACCCTCTGATCAGATAGATAGACCTCCAATCCCTTCACCCACAGTCAGTTCCCTCCCTATCCTTAATCGAAAGCCCTTATTCCAAGTCCCTGTCCGGTGTCCTACCTAACCCTCCACTAAAAGTGCGCCTGACGCGCATTTCACCGGCCCTTGCGGGCTTTGTCAAAGGAGTGTGAAGCCAGGTAAAGAACCTATAGTAGTAGCCGCGGGACCAACGGTAATGATTTTAATCAACCAATCTTTTGTTTCTCTAGTTTCCTAATATCCCATCATACCAAGTATCTACTGCTGGATTTATTATTTAGCCTACGGCCAGCACCGATCCTGGGTTCTCACCTTGCGTCATGGCAGGAGCGGCCCTGTCTACTGCACCCTTACAGCAAAATCATTTGCATACATTTTATTTTTCTCTTTAGAAAAAAATTAGTACAGTAAAGGCAAAATGTTTCAAAACCCAGCATGTTCTTAATTGATTTATAACGAAGTCATAAATCTGTTTAAATTGTCTACATATTTATATACTGGCAATATGCGGCCATAAATATTTTGATTAGGCCATACATTGCTACACATGATTAAGGACACTGTTACTGTACCTTACGTGCACAATAAGGAGCACTTTGCAGAGCTGACAGGTCTATAATGATTAAGTCATTGTGGCTTCAATTTGATTCTCATGGGCATACAACTTTTTTACTGTGAAAAACACAAGCAAGACTATTCCGTTGCATTTTTTCTTAAATAAGCTAACGTTCAAGAAGAAAAGTCCCATGAGTTTTGACGTGTTTTTTTTTTTTTTTGGTGCTCATGTTTTTTTATCCTTTGACATTGAAAACTAGTAAATTGCTCTCTCTCTATTTAATTCTATGTACTGTGCAGAATAGTGGGCATTCTGGTTAACCTCTGCATTTGCTTAGATTTAAAGTTTTGATCTCCAGTTCAAACCCACACGGGTAGCAACCCTATCTCTTATCTTTATTCTGCCTGATGAGTAAGCCCAATCCTTTAATTACAGGTATGGAATCTATTATACAAAAAAACAGTTATCCACAAAGCTCTGAAATACAGCAATTTAGAAAAACTATTTCTTATGTTTGATTGATTTCCTTTATTTGTTTCTGTAATAATAAGAAATTAACTGCACTTGGTTTATTGGCCAGATTATTGTTCGGGTTTCACAAGGCTGAAAACCGAATAGAAACTTGAGATCCGAACAGATGGCAACCCTATTTGTGTTTTTTTAATTACTTAGATTTATGTTTAGCAGCTCTTCAGTTTGGAATTTCTGCAACTATCTAGTTGCTAGGGTCCAAATTATCCTAGCAACCAGGCAGTGGTTTGAAAGAGGGAATGGCATATGAGTTGGAGAGGCCTGAATAGATAACTAATCCTAAAAACTAACATTAGCTAATACATATGACTCCTCACAAAGAAATAGATTCTGACTGCCTTGTCACTGACCCCCATTTGAAAGCTGGAAAGAAGCAGAAGGCAAATCATTAAAAAATCGACAAAAAATACAAAATGAAAAGCTTTGATTGCAGAATCAAACAGTTCTTTATGTCACAGCCTAAAAGAAAATGATATGTAATATCATGCTGGGAATGGATTCATATTTGGACAGAACAGTCGAGATTTGCTGATCCAATAAAGTGGGACTCGGCAGATTTAGTCTGATCTGGGTTTGGGCTAAATTGAAACATGTTTTAATATTTTAGTCATTCTTTAGACAACTGTGAATATATGACATACATAAATCCAAACATGGCAAAATATAATTATGTCAAGAACATGAACTTCAATGATGGGGCAGAGTAAGGTTGGCAGAATTAGAATATTAAGGAATGAAAGAGCGATCAAACACTGTGGAGGAGGCTAAGGTGAAAACAGTATCTGCGTGTGTAAAAATCCTGTCTACTGAATGAGACCCTTGCAGATTCTCCTGTCACTGTTTAGCTCTTAGACAGCAGATTTAATGCTAGACGTCCCTGCGGTTTGTAATTATGAATTTGACAAGTTCATGTGTTTGCTGTTAATTATTATAATTAGCTTTCGTTTCGCACAGACGCATCCGTTTAACAACAATATTAGCAGCAGGAGAAGACCCCATGACCGATTTTGGATGATAAGAGAGCCACGGGGCACCTCAGATCATCTGGTGTGAAATTAACTCTTTCTAGTCATATCTTAAAAATAGTTCTCTTCAAACATAACAAATTCCTCCCTTTCATCCTTCTATTTAACAACTTTTCTACTGGGAACTGAAACCTGCATACATCATCTGTCATTCCACTTACATTTGTTGCTTAATCTAGCATGCACACTGGTGAGTGTAACTAGTGGCCAATAACCTACACCCCTGCTTCTTGTTCTTAAAGGGGTGGTTCACTTTTAACTAAACTTTAAGTATGTTGTAGGATGACTAATTCTAAGCAACTTTGCAACTTGTCTTTTACTGTTTTTTACTGTTTTTTTTTAATTATTTGCCTTCTTCTTTGGACTACATCCAGTCTGATCTTTCTAGAAATCTAAATAGTCTGATAACAGTGGCGTAACTACCGGGGGAGCAGGGGGTGCGATTGGGCCAGGGCCCGCACCCCCTCAGGGCCCCCCAGCAGCTCACGCTCCACGATTCCCGGCCATTTCCGGGTGTACGGAGGGGGGCGTGGGGCCCGGCAGCGCGTCCCGTGCCAGGGCCCGCCCCCCTTTAGTTACGTCACTGTCTGATAAGGCTCTTCAGTATATCCCCCTTTGTGCACATTGCCCCTCTTCCTCCCCTACCCAACCTAGCTGGGATAAATGTTTGTATTTAATTAATGGGCTTCAGAAATGTCCTACAATGAAGCTGATACAAATTTGATTAAATAGTATATGAAGGTTTTAAAATAGCGCTTTTGTAAGTTACCATGTTGCCTTACCTTGCTTGGAAATACAGGAGAGATATTATGGGGATTAAGTTACTTTCCATGATCAGTGAAGAAAATGTCAGTGGTCAGTAGGTAAAAGGTCCTGAACCTCTATACAAGCTTTCCATTGTTTATGGATGTGGAAAAGGTCAGCTTATATAAATTTGCACTCCGCGCAGATTTTGCCTTATAGTTAGAGAGTGAAAAGGCAGTTTGTTCATTGCACCGGATACTTCCCTAGTAGGATGTGTGAGATATTCTAGATCAGGGGTCTCCAATGTTCTTTACTCATGAGCCACATTTAAATGTAAAAGGAGTTGGGGAGCAACACAGGCATGAAAAATGTTCCTGAGTTACCAAATAAGGGCTGTGATTGCCTATTTGGTAACCTCTATAAACTGACAACATTCAGGAGGCTCTATTTGGCAATAAATCTGCTTTTCATGCAACCTGCTCCAAAACTACATGTTGGGGGTCACTGTTCTAGTTTATAGTTGATAGGATAGCAAGCATGAGCAAATTCAGCTCTAGTTAAGTGTTTTATTGAAGTAGTCAGTTAAGGTCACCAAGGTTTAGGCTTTAAACTAATAGAGATAGGCTGTAATTGATTGTAAGCTCTGGTGGGTGAATTTTCATATCATTAATGATAATATTCATATGATACTGGGGTGCTGTATGGTATCTGGGGTGGTGGATCTAAATAAATTTAACAGTAGCCTATAAAAGAATTTATATTGTACTATCTATCCTATACTAATAAAGTTGTTTAAGAAGCCACAGTGGAGTGTTGCGGATCTATGCTCAGGGCAATTCTTACCCTCCTCATGGAAATTAATGTACGGTAAGTGCAATTTTTAACGTTTTTATCCATATGAATAAAACAGTGTTAAGCTGTGGAATCTTTGTATTTCTATATTGGAGCATGAAGGTACTTCTTGGAGAAGGAGAGAACACGATTAGATATTCCATGCAATAAGTAAACTGTCATCTTGTAAGTAGGCACTTTGGCCAACGTTGGTGGAGGATTCTGGAATAAGCATATACTGTATGCACGCTTTGGAGGGGAAAAGGTTATTTAAAGGGGAACTGACACAAGAAAGTATTTCTTATCTTCCAACACACTGTGTTATCTTGAGAAATCTGAATATACTACACCATATTTTTGTTTTGTTGTCTGTTTTCTCTGTTGCCGTAGGCACTGAACCACTTTTTTACTTGCAATCCTTACTCAGCAGCATGGTCTCAGGGCAGTATAGTTTACTAAGGAAAAATCATGTTGAAGTAAATCGAAGTTACCTGCAAAGAAGCATTTACATGATGGATATAAAGAATATATTGTTTATTTCAGTTTTGCAAAAGCCTTTGATAGCGTGTCACATGAGAAATGACTGTATAAATGCATTAATATGGGTTCAGGGAAAACGTATGCACTTGGATCAAATGCAGGTTAGAGGATAGGTTTCATTACATACTTCTGTAATTAGAACCTTTTAACATCTCATAAAAGCTGCAATGTATTTTATAATAAATAATCTCCTGAGAGGCAAAAGCTCCTCAGCAAAGGTTTTATTTCTACCTATGCACATAAATCACAAACAGAAAACAGACTGCTGGATAGTGAGTCACATTTGAATCTATGGACTTGGGTTATACAATTTTCTTCTTCCTTAAGAGACTAGCTGAAGGTTTCAGGTCAACCCAGGGCAATTTTTCTTATTATTTATAAGATAACGTTTACACTTTTTATGTTAAATAAATTCACAGCAGAACATTTTGCCATAGGCTGTTCTGCTCAGAAAGCTCTGATATACAGTATTCATATTTGCAATACATTGATTACTTATAAAAAATAGTGAATGCTGGCTTGGACTCACCAGACATAAACCTTTCTTAAAACTGACTCATACCCCCTAACTAAAGTAATAACTTACTGCCCAGCGGCGACGCCCCACGCCGCTCCTCTTCAGTTGTAGCCGTGAACTAAGGTGCACGCGGCGCGCCTCCTCTGCATTTACAGGCGCAGGCGCGTGCATTTAAAGGGAAATTTAGGATTTTTTCACTGCCTGTTATAGGATTTGTTCCTTGTGAGTTTCCTGGTGCCTCTGTGATGTATTGCTTCTGTGATCTGATTCTTGTTGTGACCCCTGCCTGTTTATGGACGATTCTGACTTCTGTATCCTGGCCTTTGCCTGGTAACCGACTCTGCTTATTCTGTATCTCTTCTGATTGATCTCCTGGTTTGACCCTTGCCTGCCTGACTCCGTTTGTACTCTGCCTGCCCCAACCTGGCCTGATCAGACTTCGCTTTCTGCCTACGCCTTGTATCGCAACCTTCTGCCCAAAAGACTTTGCATTACTGTCGTGCCCCTTTTCTCATTCAGAACCCTTTGCTTTGTATCTCTCTTAATAAGACTTGGCAGCATCCGATTAGCCGTGGGCTGCTCCCGAGGTGAAAGGCGGCTGTTAAAGGCAAAAGCAAGAGCCGATAACAGGGTGCTTAGCATTGGTTCTGAATGTAGAGTGCTGACCGTGACAACTAATATCCCAACCCTTCTAAAACTCAGAAGTCAGTAATCTCATTATTTTCTAATATGTCATTTTGTTTGTCAATATTCTGATGTAATCCAATTTTGAAAGGGCATTAAAGTGCCCATGGATGTCTTAATGCTTTCATTGAAGATTATATGAAATAAAAAAGAATGTTATGTGCAAGCATAGCAGGAAGGATTCCCATTGCAGAGTTTAATTGCATCAACTGGATCGATGGCTCTGGTGGCATTTTCTGGACATTTATCATTCATGGTTGCTTTATGCCTCTGTCTCTGAAAAGTTTGGAGTTGTTCAGCAACAACTGAGCAGTGCAAAACAGCTATTAAAGTTTTATATTACCTTTAAACAATGCTATGTTTCAAAGTATAATGATCAGTGCGTTTAAAAGTTTTAATCCATTTTGATACTGGTGCAATTTACTCACTCATCCTGCCCTATCTTTTCCTTTAGACAATTACACAAGGAAAATACAATATACCTTATAAATTAGTAGGGTTTACTTTCACTTTTCTACATACAGATGAAGCTACTTGGATTTGTGTAAATTAATTGAAGAAACTGTGTTATCTAAATCTAGTATAGGTCAATCTAAAAACAACTGGACTTGCTGAGTAATCAATGAAGACGTTTCACTACTCATCCGAGCAGCTTCTTCAGTTCAACTGACTGGTGTGGGAAGTTCTCGGCATATAAACTCTTCCACTAATCCATTTACAATGGCACATTGTAACTCTTCAAAGAGGTGACATCTGAAGAAACTCACAGAGGTGTTGATTCTGTGTAGTTGTGATAGGATTATCCAATGTGTCATGCAACTCCTAGATACAGGTGTTAATTTTGAGAGTTGCATGAATGGATGTGTGAAGTGTTCTGAATCCGCCGGGGTACAGATGTTAGAACAGCATTGTATGTAGCAGACAGGTGGTGTCGAAGGCCCCCACCTCTGTTCAGAGATGGTCTCTCCACCTTGATATGAATCGCCTCTTTCACGCCTCGTTCAAACCAGCGGTCTTCTTTATCCAAGATTTGGACCTTGCTGTCTTCAAAGGAGTGTCCCTTGTCTTTTAAGTGTAGAAAGACAGCTGAGTTTTGCCCTGTAGAGTTCTCCCTCCTGTGCTGAGCCATTCGCTTGGAGAGCAGTTGTTTTGTCTCCCCGATGTAAAGATCTGTGCACTCCTCGCTACACTGGACTCCGTATACCACATTGCTTTGTTTTTCTTTTGGTGTTTGATCCTTTGGGTGTACCAGTTTTTGTTGAAAATCCTCCTGAGTTTCTCTGACACTCCAGCTACATATGGGATGACTATGTTTCGCCTACTATGTGTCTCCGGGCGGTTATTTCTATTGGTGTTCCTGTTGGGCTTGGTTGCTGCTGTTTTGACAAAGGCCCAGTCTGGGTAGCCACACGCTTTCCTCTGAGATGTTTTTGCTCTTTGTCTTTGGACTCTGTATCAGTTGCCACACATTCCGCCCGGTGGTGCAGGGTTCGAATGACACCCAGTTTGTGTTCCAGTGGATGGTGGGAATCAAACAACAGATATTGATCCGTATGAGTGGGTTTCCTGTATACTTCTGTCTTCAAATAACCCCCCTCTTGGATACATATCAAACAGTCCAAAAAAGCAAGTCATGGACATCTTCCCTTGTGAACTTGATGTTATTGTCCACTGAGTTAATGTGTTCTGTGAAGGCCGCCACTTCATTGGATCTGATTTTAACGCAAGTATCATCCACAGACCTGAACCAGTGAGTCGGTGTAGTTCCCTGGAAAGTAAGTAAGGCCCTCCTTTCCACTTCCTCCATGTACAAGTTTGCTACAATGGGAGAGACTGGAGAACCCATTGCACAGCCATGTTTCTGTCTATAAAAAAGGTTCTTGTACTTGAAGTATGTGGTGTTAAGGCACAAATCTAGCAACAAACAAACTTGGTTGGGACTGAGCTTCGTTCTGCTGCTGAGGGTGTTATCATGTTGCAGTTGATTTCTTACAGTCTCAATCGCCTCTGTAGTAGGTATACATGTGAACAAAGAAGTGACATCATATGATACCATTGTTTCTTCTGCCTCTAGTGTAACGCCGTGAATCTTGGTTACAAACTCTTTGGCATTCTGGATGTGATGCACTGTATTGCCTACCAACGGGGCTAAGATGTTAGCCAAGAATTTTGCAATGCTGTATGTCACTGAATTTATGCTGCTGACAATGGGTCTTAGTGGGGCTCCTTCCTTGTGTATCTTGGGGAGTCCGTATAAGCATGGTGTGGCTTCCCTGGGATACAGACGGTGGTATAAAATTCGATCAATGGCTTTCTCCTTTTCAAGTTGTTGTAGGCAACCGATCACCTTTTTCTTGTAACCACTGGTTGGGAACTTCCCACACCAGTCAGTTGAACCGAAGAAGCTGCTCGGATGAGTAGTGAAACGTCTTCATTGATTACTCAGCAAGTCCAGTTGTTTTTAGATTGACCTATACTAGATATACTATGACCTGGATGAATGAAAATCTTCATAGTCATATGTGTTATCTAAAGTCATCTTAACTCATTTAATGCATTTAACCTTTTTCATTAGAATACCAAAGCATCATTGTTCACAATGGTGAATGCTTTAATTAGATGGGATGCTGCAATTTTCTGTGTTAAATGGGATAAATATCTGGGTTTAGTTATTCTGTGTCAAACACACAAACCAAAGTGGCTTCATCTGTAAATGTTCAGACAGGCATATTGGCATAGGGTATTTGGAATGCAAGGCCTTATTTTTCTATATATTTGTGTTTACACATATGAGTGGGAAGCAAGTAGTCAGCACAACAATTAGTCCACATTTCTTGGCAGAGCACGTTCTACAATGCCACTTTTCACTGGTACACAGATTTAGGAGCAAACTGGCACAGCACCATGGAATTATTCCAATTAAAATGACTTTATTGCACACTTAGGACAAACTGGCAATCTGGGCAGCTAAGTGGCAAATGAGATTCAATGTTTGTAAGGGCTAGGTGTGCTACTCATGCCAAACATAAAGCAAATAGTATGTATCTGTATGTAACCATTGTGTATTTACCTTCTAAATCTGTTTGATAAAGCTACTGTACATAAGAAAAATGTCAGTATTGTAGTCAGAAATGGTGTATATTTTAACATGCAATGTTAAGCAGACATTATAAGTTATTTGTGACATATTTTCATTTTCTAATGCCTAGTAAAGAACAGCAGTGGGGTAATGGCAGATATATTTCAGAGCCTTAATCCAGGAAATGTACTGTATAATGTACTGTATAACATGCCATCCTATAAAATGCAAACTGAACATTGGGAAGAGCAGTATTAGTGCTGTGGAGGCTGCATGTGATCAGCAGATGAGAGGCACATGGACAGACTGAGGACCAGCACATGCAAAGGAAGTGATACAGCAGTGACTGGAGACCTGAGAGGGTATAAAATGAGTTACAGGTACCTGGGAGAGTGACTGTCTGGACCAGGTAGCAGGACTGCAGCAGTGCAAAGACAAGCAAACAAGTTGCTGAGCAGGAAAAGGAGCAGAGCCGGAACAGCTGAGCAGCAGAATTGAACTGTATTGGTAAAAGAGCTGAGAGGCCTCCAGCACCAGAAGCAGGCAATGGACAGAGGATTATTTCAGGCAGCTGTGGAATACTAATCCTGATGGATCCAGCTAATAGCTGAGCAACTGTACCAACTTGTACCCCAAGTCTTCACATTATCAAGGCATCATTAACCCTTGCTGTCCAATGAGATAAAGGTTTCTTCTAGTCTCTTTTGCATGCATGCATTTTAGTCAGTTCTGGCCAGAACTTTGAACTGCCTTCCCAGCAGCATCCCTTCCTTTTCTTCTCAGATAGCTCCATCTTGGAACCAGTTAATGTGCCAATTACCCAGAGACAAGTTTAGCAATTCTTTTGCCAAAGTCTTCAATGGACACTAAAGTTTCCTAGGCACTGGTTTAAGAACTCATTGTGGACACCACACTTATTAAGTGCCGCCTTCTGTCACAAAGACTGCCACAAACCCCTGCTGTTCTCATCTCATAACCAGAACCTCTTACAACCATTCGATTCAGGTCCTGCGACCCAAGTGACTGTACTTAGTGGGCTCCTGGGTGATGATGCAAATATATAATCCAGTATTTAATGCCGTTTGTCCTGTCATATTATAGGCACAGGTTCTGTTAAGATATTTTAGGATTACTTTGTATTATTGTTGTGTTGAACATTGTTATATGTTAAGGAAAGGGGTTATCCATAATTCTTCTTAAGTGAAATAAGAAATAGAAACTGCTATTCTGTGAGTTATTAAGCATGTTATGTATTGTGTCTATGTAGTGTATGACTATATCAGGTAATATTATATGCAGACTGTTCAGACACTGCTGTGAATGTTAACAGTGGAGGTTATGTCTGTTGGCTACACAAGTAAAAAGGTAATTATTTTCTGTGTAAAACCAGTAAACTGCAGTTAAGCTTCCAGCTTGTTGGAATCACCAATCATTTGGTAAATCAGCAACTGTGAACCTAACAGGGATTCTTCCAACTCCATATTTGCTATAAGGAGAAGCAACATATACTGTAAAAGACGATATAAGGGTGCTACTACATTTGACCAAGAAGTAAAGCATATTTGGTGGTGACATAGTCCTTACATGTTGATAAATGTAAAGTCATGCACCTGGGATGTAAAAATACTGTATCCAAGCCACTTATACCCTAAATGGGACTGCACTAGGCAAATCCATTATGGAAAAGGATCTTGGAGTCCTTGTAGATGATAAACTTGGCTACAGCAAGAAATGCCAGTCAGCAGCATCAAGTGCAAATAAGGTATTGAGCTGTATTAAAAGTGGAATAGATTCACGTCTGGAAGCGGTCATTCTTCTACTTTATAGAGCAATGGTAAGGCCCCATCTAGAATATACTGTACAGTTTTGGTCTCCATCACTCAAACACGAAAATATTTGTATTAGAGAGGGTACAGAGAAGAGAACTAAGCTGGTAAAAAGTATGGAAAATCTTAGCTATGAGGAAAGACTGACCAAATTGGGGATGACCACGCTTGAGAAGAGGCATTTAAGGGGTGATATGATAACTATGTATAAAAATATAAGGGGATCATATAATAATCTCTGTAATGCTTTATTTACCAGTAGGTCTTTCCAGCTGACACAAGGTCACCCATTCTGATTAGAAGAAAAGAGGTTCGGGCTAAATATTCGGAAGGGTTTTTTTTACAGTGAGAGCTGTGAAGATGTGGAATTCTCTCCCTGAATCAGTTGTACAGGCTGATACATTAGATAGCTTTAAGAAGGGGGTTGGATGGCTTTTAACAAGTGAGGGAATACAGGGCTATGGAATATAGCTCATAGTAAAAGTTGATCTAGGGACTAGTCCGATTCGCATTTTGGAGCCAGGAAGGATTTTTTTTGCCCCTCTGAGGAAAATTGGAGAAGCTTCAGAGTTTTTTGCCTTCCTCTGGATCAACTGGCAGTTAGGCAGGTTAAAAAAGTTAAAAGGTTGAACTTGATGGACGTGTGTCTTTTTTCAACCTTACTTACTATGTTACTATGTTACAGAAACGTTTGACATCATGAGGCCCTTTAATCAAACTCATATGAATGGGAGCAGCCATGATTGCTCTGATGAGGTACCCTGATTTAAAAATCTGAAATTAAACAGTGAGGTGTTCGGTGGTGGGCTGGGAGATTTTTTTTTCTTATGCATTTTTTTCCATGTAGACACTCAAGGGCTGCCCCTTAAAGCTACTGCCCTAGATACAGGCCCTTGGGTGTTTATATGATTAATACAGCCCCTGTTTAATTAATCATTTAGAGTCATATATGGAATAACCTCTTCTCACCCATCTCAGCTGAAAAACCTGTAAAAATAGCTTCATCCTAGAGCTCTTACATGATTCTGTCTTGGGGACAAATGTTCTACTTTCTGGAAACAGGTGTCACCTAGGAAGACCCAGCCTAATCAAAGAGAAAGATGGGGCACATCTAGGAACATGCTTTCCATTACAGTTTGAATACTGTATGGGTGATACTTGCTGATTTCGCAGAATAGCAGATGCAAGAGTATTAGCTATGATGTACCAAAACCAATTAGCACCTGACAATTAATATAAAGCGGACATTAATATTATGCAGCTGAAAACTGAAATAGTGACGATGTCACAAAAGCAGATTTTTCTTCTTGTGAAAAAGACAATGATGAATCTGATTCATTAAACTGCATAGCATGATGTCTTATTTTTCTAAGGTGAGAATAATGTTTAAAAAGAAGACTTATTATTACCTTTCAAAAACGAAAGAACTCATCACATTTGGTCTGCACATATCCACACACCGGTACACTGTATAAGCACTACTCTTTACCTGTACTAAAATACATACATTTTGTAAATGAGACATAATACAAACTTTGGGGCTTATACTTATAATTTATAATATATTATTTTTTCACAAAGCTTTGGGAAAATGTGGTTTTAGAATACAATAAACATTTGGATGAAATCATATAGAGGGTAACATCATGAATGTAAAGAATATTGTCTTATGTGTAGGAATTTATGAATTTGTTCCATTTTCTATATATATAATATAAAAAGGCCTTTTTGTAATAGTACACTTTCCCAACTGCGATAAATGGTGTTCATTTATATAAAAGGAAACAATGAAGCTTTATAAATTACAGCTTATATCTTACACCAGTTCTTACAATGGTATTGGCATAAAATACTTTACATGTCTTTCAAAATGTGCCCCATAGAGTAACTCAATAAGGGCAATGTCATGCAGGATGTTTTAATTGTTGCTACTTTGGGAATGATCAAAACTCCCGCTAGTAGCAATGTCACTTCCAATTAACATCAGTTGGAGGCACTTCCATGGACCTGTGATTATTGGCTGTGTCCGGGTGATTCACAGAGCTTCCCATTGATATTTTCACTGTCACTACAACAAGCATATTACAAAGCACATAGCTGCCCTAATGAATACAAGAGATGCCTTACACCCATGCAATTAAAAAAAAAAAGAAAAGGCTGCCTTTGACAACTAAAACAATTAAGAGGAATCACAGATAACACAATTACTAAACACTGAGGTGACTAAATATCTTTCATCATTTTGATTTATAAGATGAACACTAAAGATAATGCTAATGATGACATTTTATAACACCAATGAACTCAGGTGTGCCTAGGAATTGCATTGTTTAATCTTCATGATTGTTATTAACATCCTTGATACACACAAGACCTATTCTCAAAAAAATTCTCAAAAAAACAGCCCACAATCACTTGAATTGTGCTTTGCACTGGAGTATTTATATTGCATTCAGAATTGGTGAGGATTTGTCGTATAATAAATCCTGGAAAAGTCACACTTTGTTTTTGTGACTTTCTGATTTTTGTCATTTAATAAATGGTTTAATAAAACGGCACCCTAATATGGATCAACACTACATGTAATTAAAAATCGCAAGTGTTATGAAAAATGGCATATTTGCTAATTTATTACACTGACCGCAATATAAAACGAAACACTTTGCATTCTAGTGATGTGCAGGTCAGGGTTTTCCTGACCAGCACCCGACCCTAACCCGCCCTGCTCCAGCCCGCACTTCCGGGGTCCTTTTATAGACCTGCGCCACCCCGGCGTTGACTTCAGAATAACTTCACAAAAGGGGCGGGGCGAGCAGACGCGAGACTATAAAACTGGAACCTGGAAGTTGGAAGCCGGCATTTTAAAGTGTTGGGCAGGGAGAGCAGGAGAAGAGCTCAAATCGCACCCGCCACCCGAGAGGAGCAGTGCGAGGTTGACCCAAACCTGTCCGACCCGCGGGTCCCGCGGGTATCGGGTCGCCCCGCACATCACTAGTGCATTCCCTTTTTGTGACTCTTTATTTGTTATTGAGCTAAACAGAGCAAACAGGTAAACTGAAGCTACTCCATATTTGGTCCTTGTGAAATAGATAAGTAGATTACCAATATACAAATACTCTCCCTGCATAATGGATTCCTGCTTTTCTTTAGCCAAAACAGTCTTAACAAAGGGGTGAGTTGAGGTGGGTGTTTTTTGTGGCAATCTAATTAACAACCTTACAAGAACCCTGTTTGAACTGTTTAGGTAATAAAATTTAAAAAACTTAGTTTTTTCATGACTAAACAAGCAAAAAGTATGTTTGACATAAGCCTTATTAATTGAACTCATGTTATAGTAGGGGGGTGCAACTCCTTTAAGTTGATCTTAAAATTTGAACTATGTGCATTTAAAATTCACAATGTAATAATTGTCTTGTGAAAAATATTACACTAAGTACATGCCTGGTTAATGATCTGAACTAGACATTTAGGGGCAAATTCACTAAGCGCCGAACGCTAGCGTTAATTCGCTAGCGTTTGGCATTTTCGTTACTTCGCAAATTCACTAACGAACGCTGGCGTAGATTCGCTAGTGTTACTTCACACCCTTACGCCTGGCGAATTTTCGCTACGGACGTGACTACGCAAATTCACTAACGCGCGCAGTACTGAACGCTACCTTTTACGCTAGACTTCGTTCAACACCTCAGACCAGGCGAAGCGCAATAGAGTAGATAGGGATTGCTTCAAAAAAAGTCAAAAAATTTTCTAAGTCCCAAAAAACGCTGGCGTGTTTTCTACATTATGGTTGATAGGCTGAAAAAGATCAAAAAAATTTTTTGGGGCTCCCCTCCTTCCCCCCTACACCTCATGACAACTTACCTATACAGTGGGCATGTGTAGGGCAAAATAACATTTTTATTTGATGTTTTGAAGGTTTTCTAGCCATTTGTAGTGCTGATACGTATTCCTCCATTGAAATTTGAATTTGGCGCCGTATGCAAATTAGCCTTCGCTAGCATAACTTCGCTTCACTTAGCGAATCAACGCTAGCGCAACTTCGCAATCTTATGCTACCCCTGTGCGCAACTTCGGATTTTAGTGAATTTGCTGGCGAAACTACGCCTGGCAAAGTGTGGCGAAGTGCGGCGAAGCGTAGCGAAGTTGCGCCTGGCGCAACTATGAATGTTAGTGAATTTGCCCCATAATGTTTTCTGTACCACATTTATTCCACTTTGTACATAATCCTGTGGGCTCTGTTTTGAGGATTATTTAAACTAACTCACAGATGGAATTGTAATACTTTATGCTATCTTCATTGTCTAATTATTCCCATACTATTATGCTTCTGATATGAAGGATGGCTTCTGATATTCCTGACTAAGGATTCTGGGGACAGCAGCTGGAGACACACGTGTTGATTCTCTCCGGCATACACAACAACTCTGTCTAATTGCAGGTCTGGGTTTGTATTTTTCTCATGTGTGTATCTGTCCATAATTATCTGTCTATCTAAATGTATCCATGGCTTTCCACCCGTTCATCTGTTTAACTCTGATACATTTGCACTGACAGTGCGGAGCTCTCGGTGTGACAGATATCAGAGCACAATGCGCAGGGATGTTTCTTTCTTCCCTCTCAGACTATTTGCTTTCATTTCCCCATTAGCCATATGCTGCACTCTGCAGTGACAGAGGGAATAGAGACGGCTTTATCATTACCATTCCTAGAAAGAGAGAAGACAATTTGGGTAATTAAAAGACATTTTATTCTTTGCAGAATTGCCTTGCTAGTAGAAGGTATGAATCCTAAAGGTACTGTAATCTTCCCCACTAATAACCCATGTACAAATTAACAGCTAATTTGGAGCTCTGTTGTATCAAAATTGCTAGTTTTTTGGCGGGACTAAGCAAATACCCATGAGAGTGACAGACATACGGGCGTGGACAAACCAGGTTAAAGGGGCAGTTATCTTTTTGGATGAGCTGCCAATTCCCATCATTAATCTTTGGAAAGAATCTAGTTTGTAGAGAAATGATAAAAACAACAAGGTGTGCTGGCAAGGAACGGTGAGACAGGCAAGTGGAGCATTTGAGTAGTGATCGGTGAATTTATTCGCCAGGCGCGAATTTGCGGCAAATTTGCCCGTTTTGCTGCCAGCGAATAAATTCGGGAATTTGGGGTGAAAATTCGGTGGTGCCGAAAAAAAATGATGCTGGCGACGGTTTTGATGCCGGCATCAAAGTTTTTCGACGCCGGCGTCAATAAACGGATGCACATTGACTTTAATGGGCGCTGGCATCAACTTTGAATTGTCACTGGTGTCAAGATCACAGTTTCGCAAATTTTAAGCCAGTTTCACAACATTCCTCACGAAATTCGTGGCGAAGCGAAAGGTGACAAATCCGCCCATCATTACATTTGAGTTTAGAAATAGGTGACTTCTATAGGGCAAAGCAAATAGATGGAGCACATACGTATATTTACACACTGTTTATTTATATAATGTGGCTTCCATTTATATTGATTTCAACACACAGCAAACAAATTACATCTGAATTCACCAATCTGCACAGGAATACTCTCTCAACTCATAATACTTACTGTATATATATTCAGTAAACAGTTGATTCAGTTATATTGGAAAATGTAGGCGGAAAGTCAGTGCAGCTTTCCATATGAATTATTATGCATGAATTATTATATTTATTACAGCAAGAACTAGTGCAATTCAGGTATGTTGACTAACATTAGTGGCAATATAGAACCAGCAGTCCATAAATAGCCTATTTCAAAAGTATAACAGTACAGGTATAGGATGCCTTATCCGGAAACCCGATATCCTGAAAGCTCCGAATTACGGAATGTCTCCCATAGACTCCATTTTATCCAAATAATCCAAATTTTTAAAAATGATTTCCTTTTTCTCTGTAATAATAAAACAGTAGTGTGTACTTTATCCCAACTAAGATATAATTAATCTTTATTGGAAGCAAAACCAGCTTATTGGGTTTATTTAATGTTTAAATGAATTTCTAGTAGACTTAAGGCATGAAGACCCAAATTACGGAAAGATTTGTTATCTGGAAATACCCAGGTCCCGAGCATTCTGGATAACAGGTTCCATACCTGTAATTAAAAGATACTGACACCAGGCATGGTGAAGATACTGACATGGGGAAGTTGTATTTTTGGATTCTGACTTTTAGCAGCCTTGGCGTATAATAAATCACAACGAATTTCTATTCACACTTTAATAAATATCCCCCTTTGTATTTAATATGTACAAATAATACTTTTTTTTATGTTGCACACTGCTTAGAAAAAAAGATCAGGGCCCATGCAAGAATAAAACATTGCATTTATGGGCTTGTGAGATTTCTTTTGTATTTTGAATTCTTCCTTGGTGTTAATTATACCATTATACAGTAGGAGAGAGGTAAAGCATGTACAGTAAGTAGGTACATATTTATTTAACTTCTTTCTATACCTTGAAATCTGCTACAGTATATGTAGGTTCTGCATGCATCCATCAAAGAAACAATGACTTTGCTAATTTGATTCTGTCTCCTTCAGAAGTATTTCTCTAACTCTGCTCCTCTAACACAACCCGCTGAGCCTCAGTCACGGCTGAGCAAACTGCCAAACTCACTTCAGCCTGGCTCCCTGAAAGAATATGTTTTTCTATCCAAAGAGTCCAGTATCCAAGCTAATTAACTTCATAAAAGGTCAAGGGGTTTTAGACAAATTTCTGCTCTGCACACAAACCTATCAGGCTGGTTAGCTCACTGACCAGCAATGGGGAGGACATGGTTTGGTTTTATTTAATATTTTAAGCCATCCAGACAGGACTGCTTCACCCCTTAATATCTACACAAGTGAAATCAATCACCTAATCTATCAATAAGGGGGACACATGCAGAAGGCAAAGCCAGACAAACATATTCGTGCAAAAACTGTGTATAAGAAGCATTAAGTTAAATGCACAGGAGCCTTCTCATGATGCCATTACTGACCTCCCTGTTCAAAGTGTTTGTTAATAAAACTGGTATTTATAAGAGACATTGGAGCACTCCCTTGGGTTTTTTGGTGAATAAGTGTCATCTAAGGAGAATGAATCTGTATATCCCTTGTAAATAAATCATGCAGATTTTGTTATAATCCCACATTATCAGGATGGCATTTCATAATCCTCGGAGCACGTTCTATTACTGTGTGGAGTTCAGGATTGGGAGAGGGGAGCAGTGTCTGAAGCTTTGTACAAATCTCTGATAAAAGCTATTCCTATTTAGCTCACATTGCAGCGATGTCTAAATAACGAGTTACATTTCAGATGCAGACAGCTTAATATACTGTGCGTTCTCAGGGTATTTAGCTTGTACATTGAGAGGGAGGATGCTATCTGGCTGAAAAGCATTTCTATTACACTAATGTGGCAAAATATATAAAGCAGCAAAAGTAAACCCTTGTTTATTTAATATCACCATCTCTTTTGAAGCCAGAAAATCAATGTCTGAAAATTGATAATATAAAGACTTAGCCCATGTGACGTTTGTGAAACGCTTTGCAAAGGGAGGAGACTTTGCTTAAGATTGCAAATTAGAAGGGGCGTGTTTTCCCCTGCTGCATCACATCGCTCAGCAGAAGATCCACCAGTAGTTGCTGTGGCATCTCCGCCTGTCACCCTTAAATGTAACTCAAGGCTATATAGAGCCAGGCTCTTGCTGGCTGGCTTAGGGGAGGCTCAAGTCATTGATAGATATACTCTTAAATAGCTAGTGCCTCATGGATATCCAAAAATGCTATTGATTCTCTGCCATCCACAAATAGGGCAGTTCTTCACTAAGTTTTTGGCAACCTGTCATTTTCTGGCATCTGGCAGCTTTCAGTAATCAGAAGGAAGGTCTTGTCAGTGACATGTCTCAATTCACTTTTTCTCGGGCACTGACTCAAGTTTTACAAGCTCTTAAAAAAAGATGTCATGCATTGATCAATTTTCCCAACACCAGACAGAATTGGCTGAAAGCTAAAAGGGATTTTTTGGTCTGCCTAACGTCATGGGTGCAATAGATTGTACTCTTGTGGCTTTATTGCCCCCTTGTGTTGTGTTTAACTAATAACCTTTGATTGGTTGGAGTGAGCCAATAGGGATTTTCACAGAAATCTTAAGCAGTTTTGACCTTTAGAGGGTAACCAAAATGTATTTTTAGCATCAATAAATGAAGAAGTTATGAACTTGTCATATTTTGTATTTAAGCAATTGTAGATGTAGTTAGGGATGGGCGAATTTGACCAGTTTCGTTTTCGCCAAAAAATTGCCACCGGCGAAATGTCGCCAATGCCCATTAAAGTCTGTGGGTGTCAAAAAATGTTTGCAGCACAGCGAATTATTTTTGACGCGCGGCATATTTTTCACCATACAAGTCTATGGGTGTCATTTCCGCAGCCAAACAAAAAAGTTCGCACATCCCTAGTACGTATAGTATCACGTGTTAAGTTGCAGCATGATTTGCTGAAAAAAAACAGTTTCTGCTAAAAATGGTAGTAAACCCCGGAAACAGCAATAACACAGCTCTGCAAAATTTGCCGTTTTATCGGAAATAATTGAATTATGTAGTTAACACATCTTTACTTTATCACACATTTAGGGGTTATTTGTCACAATAAGAAAATATCTTACTCCGACCAAATCCGCACAGGTTATTTCCCCATATTTATCAAACAAGGGAAAGTGGTGGCCAATAAAAGGGCAACCATGTTTGGGAGTTTTAACATTGAAAGCACCAAGTGAGTTGCAGGTAAAGTGATTGAGTCCCTATGTAAAATGTATAACGAAGCAATAGAATTCTTAATAATTCAGATCAAAATTGAGTGTAGGACTGGCCAGATATGGGATGACTTTGACGTATAAATATATTGCAATATGTGCACAAACAATCCCTGTTTTGTTTAAAGGGTGAGGCACTTTTTTAGTAGCTGTATGCACAAAATGTTTCTGTCTTAAATATATTAGTAATGGGTTGAGTGTAGAGGACCTCTTGTATTTGCCCATATTTATCAATATATTTTCCTGAAAAATTCCAGTGTGGGAAAAAACTCAAAAAAAATAGTTTTTTCGGAATTTTCCTACTGAAAACTAATGTTTTTCCAGATTTTTGCCCAAAAACCACAAATCTTTGGATTATTGCACGAAACCCAGCGCAGATCATGACATCTTTCGGGCCTTCATACTTTAATCATAACCCCCTTAGAGTGGTGAATTTAAATTCTCTGCAACTCCCAGTAGAGGATGTGTTACATGGGACTCTCACTGACTTTAAACACACAAAACAGATTTTGCAATAACGTAGGGGTCATTAGTTCTTACAAATAATGGTTCACTCTTTATTTGCTTGATTTTTAGTGTATTAGGTGTTGCTTCAAAGATGATACAATATACAGTCACTTCACAGTTACTCCTCTGGATGGTAATGGACTCATGCAAAGTATTAGTTACAACCAGTGGTATTACTTACTTATATGTAAACTAGTCATCTGCACTAGAATGATGCTCACAATGGTGTTTCGTCAAATATCACTATCTCGGAGCTTAAGCACGTGAGTCCCTGTGCTGGAAGGTGATACTGTGGGATACTAACCCTCTCTGTCTCCTCATTGGAGCCTTTGGCTTCTCTACTAATTACTCTCAGCATGGATCTCACTCCTAGTCCTAGAAGAATCCTCCCTGACACTTCTCCTACTGAGGCCTCCTGCCTAAGGTTCTCTTGCACCAACCACCCCTACAGCAAGTGGGGTCCAAAGAGACAGAACCAAATGGTGACTTCTATTTTAAAACTAGGGACACTTAGTACCCTTGGCCAATTAAAGAACTACAAGGAAAACTTTAAACTGAAAATTGACAACCCCCCCCCCCAACCATTGAAACAGGCCCAAGCATTGGCTGTATTAATTGTTACTACTAACTATTTAACTAAATATGTCTCTGACAGACTGAGATTTCCTAAGTCATCGTAAGCTAACATTGGTGTTCCTACTGGAGTTGACAGCTACTATAGATATCCTGTGTCCAAAGTAAATAAAATGAAATTGAAGTTCCCCACTCCAAGAATGATATATATTCTATAAACAGGTATTGAGATCTACCTTCTTGTAACAATGATATATCATTTGTTTCAGAAGTTGAAGATATCAAAAGGTTGAAGCCACAGCAACCTTATTCTTTATGCACCATTTACTTTTGACTCTCTAAAGGTGCCTTTCTTCCGAGGTTGATCACTTCTTATTTAACCTTATACAGTATTATACTATATTATACCGTGTAGTGGATTTCTGTTTATCTGTGCACTAGTAATTTAATTATCTGCCTTGCAAGGACCAAACATGGAGTAGCTTCAGTTTTCAAGAAATAACCAAAACCATAGATTTTCATAATTAAAGCAATAGGTAACACATATGTTCAGTACAAACCATATTCATTGTACTTGTGTTGAACAAGGGGGTTTACTGGTGCTTTAATTTATTTGTGCCATGAATGTATTTCTTTGTATTCATCTGCCTGTCCTTCTTTTCTGGCCTTCTTGCAAGGTTTTTATTTCTAAAAACAAAATAAAAAAAACAAAACAGCGGTTGCTATCTTGTTTCTGACAAGGTCTGGAGAGAGAGCAATTTGCCAAACCTATAAAATGAATGATTATTTGTATATAAACCATTCAGACTCCAGGATATATTTTTTTCTGCCCTCAAACTTTCCAAAGTAGAACTATACAATTTAATTATATTTTTTTCTGCCCTCAAACTTTCCAAAGTAGAACTATACAATTTAATTAAACAAATAAAAAATTATACTTTTAATATAATTAGAAATGTTATCTCATGGAAACCTCAGAAGGGTAGATATACTGCTTTGTAAGGATTTATAGCTGAAGAAACATTAATTTTCATACATTTTTATACCTTTTGTTAGAAGAATGAAATGCCCCTAACTTTTTACTTACCCCTCGGCGCAGATTCAGGGTTCGCAGTTCACCGCAGCCATCTTCCAGGTCTTCGGTAAGCTGAGTCTGAGACTGGCAAATCGGCGCATGCGCAGTTGGAGCAATTTACCGGTTTGTGATAACTGCACATGGATAGAAATTGCAGAAGCGCTGGAAGAAGACACAATGACTCGGAAGATGGCTGCGGTGAACTGTGATCCCTGAATCTGTGTCGAGGGGGTAAGTAAAAAGTTAGGAGGGTCTACGTAGGGTAGAAAAATTATGACATGGTGTTGTAATTTCTAACCATAATAACCAGGGCCGGCCTATTGGACCAGTTGGGCCCAATAGGGCCCCGCTCCTCTGGGGGCCCCGCACCAGGGGTGAGCACAGACATGAATTACCCCAGAACATAACACTGCCTAGCACCCCCCAACTTCGTAGGTCCAGCCTGCCCCCAACTACACAGGTCCAGTCCATCCCCAATTCTGATAAGCCCATCACACCCCAACCTGACTGAGCCCACTCCCAACCAGTATCGGTCCAACTTGCCCCAATCCTGACTGGTCCAGTCCACTCTGCTATTTCCTTCCTCTCTCTCTCATGCCCCTTTCTCTGTCTCTCACTCTTACCCTGTGTGCCCCTATGTGCTCAATTTTTTGCTGTTCCTTTGGGCTCTATTTGCTTTCAATCTTTTGTGTACTATGTGCCCCTGTTTCCTCCCTCTTCCCCTGTGTGCCCCTATTTCAATTCTATCTTGGTCCTGTATGCCCCTTTTTTCTTATATACTTGGTGTGTCAGTAGTCTGCCCTGCCAAAATGGTACCAATTGGGCCCCACATTTGATAGGACCGGCCCTGATAATAACCCTTGGATTTTGTTTATAGATATAACTGTTTTATCTCTCTTCCATTTATCATAGCCTGGTGGAAATATATGGAATGACTGAATGTGTTCTCTATTTATTAGCCTATGGAACTGGGATGGTCATGGTTTTTTTGTTTTTTTTTTATATATTCTTTATTTTCAAGAAAGCAAAGAAATCATTGCAGAGCATATAAGTACAAGGAGATGCAATATGAAAACAATACGTACATCAGTTTCAGCATAATCGGAAGCAAATTCCAATGAGAGCATATATCCGTTAGTACAAATAAGCTTCTGTAATATGCCATCAATCAAATCAAAAGACATGATAAACAAAAAAAAAAGGAGAAAGGAAAGGATGAAAGAGAAAGAAAAGTCACTTGTCACTCGCCCGTCAAACAACAAAGTTCTATCAACAAGCAAATTAGCAAAATAGACATAAAGTATAACAGTCTAGTAAGTTCTAGTAAGTTCCTAGTCCATGTTTATCGATTTTGTTCCAGGTAAAGTACCCAAGGAGACCAAGTACCTATAAAAGACTCTTGCTTCATATGGAAATAACTGAGTAATTCCTCCATCCGCATGATATTACCCATTTCAGAGATCCAAACAGCAATGGTTGGGGGAGTAACAGATTTCCAGTGGCGGGGGATAACAGATCTAGCTGCTCCTAAGCAAAAACCAATTAACGATCTTTTGTATTTCATAGCAGAACCTGGTAGCATTGATAACAAACCCACAGCCGGTGTTGGCTGCCATTCTAATCCAGTTAATTTACCCATAATTCGAAATACCGAGGCCCAAAATGGCTGTAGGCTAGTGCAAGACCACCAGATATATGTAGGAGATCCGATCTCCCTATTGCATCTCCAACAAAGATTTGAGACGGTAGGGTAAATTGCATGTAGAATATCTGGACATTTATACCACCTGGATAAAATTTTATAATTAGTTTCTTGAGTTTTGCACGTAATGGAGAATTTGTGTCTCAATAAAAAACTATTTTCCCACTGTTGCCTCGTAAATAGTGTTTGCAACTCATTTTCCCACTTAACCGTATATTTAGGTAACACATTATCCGATCCAGGATCAGGCAAATTGTACAACACTGATATTGCATGCCGCACTGGTAAATCTTGAGAACACAACACTTCAAAGGCAGAAAGTGACAAATTGCGATGCCAAGTACTCATCAACTTCTTTAGCCAGTGTTGAAGCTGTGTATATTTTAGTCGCAAGAGGAAAGTGTCAGCCTCTAGAGGGCATAGGGTCGGCAAAGATACAGGCTGCTGGTTCTGTAAAACTTGAGAACAGTAAAGACTCTCATTATATCTCCTCCCCAAGAAGAGGCCTTGGGTCATACCTGGAGGAAAATCAGGGTTTCCTATTATTGGGGAAAGAGGACCATTACGTGTAATAAGAGATGGTGACACTTTAAGAAATTGATCGGCTTGTAGGAGAGTATCTTTGCATATCTTGGGAAGTGTGCAAGCATCAGGTCGTAATAAAGGGTTTAACCACCATAAGGCCTGTAATGGTCTATCCAGCAACGATTGTTCAATCTGAATCCATTGTTTAGTCCCATGGTGGTGGAACCACTCTAATATCCTATTAAGTACAGTTGCCCTTAAGTATTTTCTCAGACAAGGAAGACTTAAGCCTCCACGCGATTTACAGATGAAGCCACTTGGATTTGTGAGTTAAATGCGTCATGACTCAGGGGTAATTGAAGAAACTGTGTTATCTTAAGTCATCTTAACTCATTTAATGCATTTAACCTTTTCATTAGCATACCAAAGCTCCATTGTTCACAATGGTGAATGCTGTAATTAGATGGGATGTTGTGACGCAGTTTTCTGTGTTAAATGAGATAAATGGGATATCTGTGTTTAGATATTCTGTGTCAAACAGACAAACCAAAGTGGCTGCATCTGTATGTCTTTCTAAAATATTTTTATTTATCCTGGATTTCTTGCCCCCCAGACAAAATCAATAAAAGCAGATTGTAGTCTATCAAAAAAAAAATATTTAGGAGGTCGAATGGGTATGGTTTGGAAACAATAAAGAATTCTTGCCAATACATTCATTTTTATTGTGTTTATACGCCCAAACCAGGAGATGTGAAGGGGGCTCCATTTTATGAGATCCTTTTTGATTCAGGTAAGAAGGAGTTCATGGTTAAGTTGGTAGAGCCTATCTAGATCCGCCGAAACATTGACACCCAGATATTTTATCGATGTCGCCCTCCACCGGAATGGATAGCTGGACTGCAGTACACTTTGTATATTGGCTGGTAAGGAAACATTCAATGTCTCAGATTTATCCATATTAATTTTAAAGTTACTAAAATCCCCATACATTTTAAATTCTGACATCAATACTGGAAGAGATACAATCGGATTGGATATAAAGGTCAACAGGTCATCTGCATACAAGGCCAATTTATGTGCTTTCCCTTTTATAGCGATTCCGGTAATGTTTGGATTATTTCTAATTGCTACAGCCAGATGTTCCATAACTAAAGCATATAATAACGGGGACAGAGGGCACCCATGTCGCGTCCCATTGTGTATTTTCACTGGTTCTGATAAGGTCCCATTTACTCTGATTCTAGCTTGGGGGGTCGAATAAAGTGCCATAATTCGTTGTTTAGCCTTGGGCCCTAATCCGATTTGTGACAAAGTTTCTTGCAGGAAGGTCCAATTGACTCTGTCAAATGCTTTCTCAGCATCAGTAGACAGAGCCAATATAGGGATCCCCTGTCGCTGCGCAATATCCATGATTGTAATAACTTTCAAAGTATTGTCTTTAGCTTCTCGGCCCTGTACAAAACCAACCTGATCTGAATGAATTAGATATGGGAGGTGAATCTGAAGTCGCTCTGCAAGTATCTTGGCATAGAGCTTAGTATCTACATTTAAAAGTGATATAGGCCTGTAACTCGAACAGGTCAAAGGGTCTTTCCCGGGTTTATGAATCAGAAAGATATGAGCATCCAGCATGGATGGGGGTCATGGGGGTTCTAAGAGTAGAATCAAAGTTATTGAAAGCAGAAAGTAAGAAATCTGAAATATCATCCTGTACCGTTTTATAAAAGAAAGCAGTAAGCCCATCCGGGCCCGGTGCTTTCCTCATAGATTGTAATAATTCTGTCATAGTTATCGGGTCCTCTAAGGCATCAATATCGTCCTGCTTAAGACAAGGGAGTGCAGTTTGCTGAATATAATCCTTCAATTTGGCTACAAGTTGTTTATCAGTATGCTGTAGGGGGTTCTGAATATTATATAAATCTGTATAGTATTTTTGTAATACAGTGGTGATTTCTTGCGTTCTGAACACCACAGTTCTGAACAGTTCGGGTTTTTATAGTCGAAATAAAGGAGGTGTTCAATTTCTGTTTAAGGGCCTGTGCTAGAGCTTTCCCAGGCTTATTGCCATGTTCATAAAAATAACATTTGTATTTCTGCAAACCATAAATTGATTTCTTATGTAATTCAGTTTTTAATAATTCTCTAGCACTAAGGAGTTCCCTTTGAACATTTTCAGATAGAGAGGTTTTGTGCAACATTTCTAATTTCGTTATTTTGGTACATAAATCAGATATATGTTTAGACCTTGCTCTTTTCATTCTAGTGCCATGTTTTATAAAGATGCCTCTGAGTACCGCTTTAAGTGCTTCCCATTTCATCACCGGGTGGGTAGTATCAGTTTTATGAATGTCTCTAAAATAGGCAATTTCGGCCTTTATTTCATTTACACAGTCTGTATCTCTGAGCAAGGATTCGTTTAACCTCCATGACCATGCTTTACGCTCTAATGAGGGGATAATAACAGTAAGAAATATGGGTGCATGATCTGATAGCAACTGAATGCCTATACTGCAGTCCACCACCCAATCCAGAGCAAAGTGCGACACAAACAAATAATCAATCCTGCTGTAAGTCTGGTGCACTTGTGAAAAACCATGTTTGATAATATCTATTTTTAAATTGTGGTCTATGACCTGACTTGAAGTGAGTTTCCTGTAACATCGTTATCATAACTTTTTGCTTATGCAAACCTGTCAATATTTGCAACCTCTTTGTTGGGGAATTGAAGCCACGGACATTGTAGGATCAAATCTTAACGTCAGACATGGTTAGATAGACATGCATTCATGTAGAAGGAGCAGTGACCAAGTGACTGTAAAAGAAGAATAGGCATTAACATCAAAAACAATTTTCCCAAAACATTTTAACTGTTTGAAAAAATGAATCAAACTATCAGTAAAAATGCAAATAATGAAGGCAAACCTTTCATAAATCTCGGATGGTTCAAATACCCTATGTGGGGGAGTAAGGTATAGTATGAACTGCGACATTAAGGTGGTTATATAAACGTAACATCAACCTAGCCTAGCTAGTGCAACAGAGTAACACAAATATAATGCAACAGTAATATTGAGTGCTTCTGGACCCTTAGAGTGTTAGACGGCCATTTTACTTAATAAGTTTGTTCAAATGGTACAGAAAGTCACACAATACTTTCAGGTAGTTACCACTCTTTTCTTAGTCGGAGTGCTCGGACCACTTCGCGGTATATGTTCTCTGACCGGACAGTTCTTCGTAGTAGTAGGGTCTCTCCGTTGATCAGTGGTAGACATGAGCCATTCCCAGGAGTGCCAATTCGGGACCGAAACTTGCGGAAGGTCCAAGTGTTTCTGGCTTTCATCATGATGGCTTCTTTCACCTTATAAAAGTGGAATCTACAAATAACATCACGTGGAGTATCAGATAAAAGGTCTTTCGGCCTCAATTCAATTCTATATTGTGTCCAATATAATAGATTTCTCAGGTTGTTTGCCCCCAAAAGCGTATTAAATAGGGCAGTTATTGCAGTAGAAAGTTCTTGTTGGCCTATCGACTCAGGACCCTAATATTATTTAGTCTAGATCAGTTT
The DNA here is from genome assembly GCA_038501925.1 of Xenopus petersii. NCBI lineage: Eukaryota > Metazoa > Chordata > Amphibia > Anura > Pipidae > Xenopus > Xenopus petersii. The sequence goes on from CM076685.1 coordinate 73,324,892, forward strand.
TCTTGATCATCCAAAAGAGTCTGTAGGTGACAGAAACGGGCCTCATATTGAGTGATCATCGCATCCATTTGAGCGATATGTTCTGAGTTATTGAGAACTGACGTCTCCAATTGAGAGTATTTTTCCCCAATGTCAGTCAATTTACCATGTAAGGCGGCAATCTCTATCTTTAATGCAGATTCAGTATCATGAACTAGTGTCTCTATATCTCTCATGGATGGTAATGAGAGAATATGTGCCCTTAATTCCCAATCCATCTGCGTGGCAGCGGTATCATTGCTAGTGCGCGGTATGCGCTGTCCTAGACCTCCATTTTGAGGCAAATGCTGTGACGCAGTTTGCTGTGGCTGGGGAAATACAGGCTCAAAGGCTTGTTCGGGTCTAGAGACCAAAGTGTCCCCTTTATCCGATGCAGGTTTATCGGGAGGCGTCACATGAGGGGGAGATAGAGACAGTTCCCAAACCTCCCCACTCTCCCATTGCGGCGAGGCCGCTGCGTGTACGGCTGTTACGGGGTCAACATAAGGTAAGGGCACTATACTTGCCGACATATTTGGTTCTGCTGGGCATTCAGTGCTCGTCTCGGGGTCCTCTGGGGAATCAGGCAGATCCTTTTCCAAGTGCGACAGTGTCGAGGATGGCGCCTTGTCGGGTGAGCCCTCGTGGACATCCGAGCAGGATACAGATCGTCTTTGAAAAAATCTCGTCAAACGAGTCTTCTGAGCGATCACCAGGTCATCAGGACTCTTCCAACCTCTTTTATTCTTGCCCATAGTGAAAGGTAGGTCCAAAAACAAGCTCAAAGCTGACTCTGTGCACGGAGCTCAAACAGTTAGCGTCTGCTCGCGGCGATAGCCAAACCACGCCCCCGGGATGGTCATGTTTTAACCCTGTTGCCCCCCCCAACCCCTGACTTGACAAAGAGTATTAAAAGAGGTAATTTTCCCATTCAATTAAGATTTGTCATCAGCCATCTTTAAAGGAACAGTAACACCAAAAAATGTATGTGTTTTAAAGGAATGACAATATGATGTACTGTTGCCCAGAACTGGTAAAATCGTTGTGTTTGCTTCAGAAACACTGCTAATAGTTTATATAAACAAGCAACTGTGTATCAATGGGGGTAGTCATTCAAGCACAGGATACACAGTAGATATCCCATTGTATACTACTACTTATCTGTTATCTATATGTATATGTATCTATGTGTATCCTATGCTTATTCTCCTTTTTCAGCTTTGAATGGCTGCCCCCATGGCTTCACAGCAGCTTGCTTATATAAACCATAGCTGTCAAATACACCCGTTCTACCCATTCAAGGCAACAGTACATTATACTGTTATAAAACGCTTACATTTTTTGGTGTTACTGTTCCTTTAAGAACACTCATCCTCATAGTTTTCATTAGCTGGCTGCCATAAATATATAAAACTCCTAGCCTAAAACCCCACATAACATACATGGCAGTGTTGTTGGTTTATATGTGTGTGCTTTCCAAACCAATCCCCTAATTAACTAAAAAAAAAAAAAAAAACAAATGTTAAGAATAGCTTTTCCTCTGTTCTCCTGTTTTCCTCTAAGTGCAACTGAGGTGGAGTTAGCATTTCTCCTATTTACTGTATACAAGCAGATATCAGACCTGGCAAAAACATGTAAAATTTCACAGCAGACCTGAATTACAGTTTATGAAGTCAGTCTATATTCTAGTTGCAGCTGATTGCCATGGAGATTCTGCTCTGTGATTGGCTACAACTCCAAGACATAATATGCCCTGTGTGTGTCTATAAACTTGACAGTTTGGAATCTCTGTCTATATAGTGTAACAACACATTTACAAAGGATGAAGACAAATTGCCTTCATTCACATCCCCAGTCTGACAGATAAAGCCGTATGAGACCTCTCCTGTGCAGTTTGATTCTGCTCTTACAAAACACCAGGGCCAAGATATAAAGGCGCAAATTCACTAAGCGCTGAAGCGCCGAACGCTAGCGTTAATTCGCTAGCGTCTGGCATTTTTCGTTACTGCGCAAATTCACTAACGAACGCTGGCATAGTTTCGCTAGTGTTACTTCGCCCCCTTACGCCAGGCGAATTTTCGCTAGCGACGTAACTACGCAAATTCACTAACTTGCGCAGGGTACTGAACGATACCTTTTACGCTAGACTTCCTTCGCCACCTCAGACCTGGCGAAGCGCAATAGAGTAGATAGGGATTGTTTAAAAAAAAAGTCAAATTTTTTTCTAAGTCCCAAAAAACGCTGGCGTGTTTTCTACATGATGGGTGATAGGCTGAAAAAGATCGAAAATATTTTTGGGGCTCCCCTCCTTCCCCCCTACATTTCCTGACTCATGGCAACTTACCTAGACAGTGGGCACATGTGTAGGGCAAAATACAATTTTTATTTGCTGATTTGAAGGTTTTCTAGGCATTTGTAGTGCTAATACGTGTTCCTCCATTGAAATTTGAATTTGGCGCCGTATGCAAATGAACCATCGCTAGCGAAACTTCACTTCGCTTGGTGAATTAACGCTAGCGGAACTTCGAAAACTTACGCTACCCCTGTGCGCAACTTCGGATTTTAGTGAATTTGCGGAGCGCTGGCGAAAATACGCCTGGCAAAGTGCGGCGAAGTTGCGCCTGGCGCAACTTCGAATCTTAGTGAATTTGCCCCAAAGTGAATAACGAGCAAAACACTAAAATCTAGGAAAACACATCTATCATGTAGCCAACATGTATGCACTCTGATTTACTCACATATACATATGAACAATAGAAACTTTTGAAAAGAAATTCTTTGTTGCAGTTGATATTTGCTTATTAGCTTACACACATGCAGATTTAATATTGTCTATCTATATTTATTTATATATTGGGCTTTATTATGTATATGGCACTTTATAAATTAACAGAATACGTGAGATTTATACTATACTGAATTTCTTTTGCAAATGAATAAATGCAGGTATGGGACCTGTTGTCCAGAATGCTCAGGACCTGGGGCTTTCTGGATAACAGATCTTTCTGTTATTTGGATCTTCATACATCAAGGAAGTTATTTAATCAAAATCTGAAATTTTCTCACCACTCAGACCAAATCCGCATAGACTTTCCCCCCTATTTATCAATAAACTTTCACAATTTTTTGTTGCGTGGGAATCTTACGTTTTTTCAGATTTTGCACTTGAAATCTACAATTTTTTTGTAAAATTGCCCAGAAACTATGATTTTGCATCTTCCAGTTGTTAATGGGACATCTGCCATTGACTTTTACATGTTCCCAACAAGTCTGAGTTGGAGTACTTTTTTCATCAGACTTTTAACACTATCAATAAATACATTTATAAAAATCCCTAAAAAGTTTTTTTCCTATGAAAAAAACCTATTTGGCTTTAGAAAATCTACTGGAAAATCATGAAACATTAAATACATACAATAGGCTTGTTTTGATTCCAATAAGGATTAGTCATATCTTACTGTAATTAGGATCAAGTACAAGATTCTGTTTTATTACTACAGAGAAAAAGGAAAACATTTTTACATATTTGGGTAAAATTTAGTCTATGGGAGATGGCCATTCCGTATTTTGGAGCTTTCTGGAGAACTGGTTTACTGGATCCCTTACCTGTACAAGCACAACTTACAAACTATATAGAAAGTAAACAATTCATAGTATTACAGGAAAGTCAAAGTCTTTTCATATTTACATTGGACTACATATATAAATATGCACATTTCTTTAGTTTAACTGCTGTTGGTTCATATTCTCACAATGAAACATGATCTTTGTAATAGGCTCAACCAGCTTTTTCCATACCTTGTGTCACACACTTGAATTTCCATAAGTTTATTTTTTCTGAAGAATTCATCAAAGAAACAATATATTAACCAGCAATCTTATTAATATTTACTATACTTATATTTACTATAATACAATAATGTATAATATATATATGTACACAGTGATTATAAATATTTTACAGTTTACTACATCACTGCAATAAATGAGCATGTTGATTTATACTAACATGGTCATTGTATGGATTGCTTGTATGCTCTTGACTGCCCATGTGGCTTTACCTATGTGGGGCAGACTACAAAGCAAATGCATGGCCGTAGCTACCAGATTTAAATGTACACAGATCACCCTCCCCATAGATTATGGACATGGTCCATAAATATTTAATAAGGGCTTGTGGGTTATGTGACTTGATATTGTGATATAATGGAACTTACCCATCCACCATGCCTTTATACACTCTGTGACATATAATATTTTTATAAGTAGTTGCAATAGGGAGTATAGAAATATATATATATCCTGATGACGGTCCCTTGAGGTACCGAAACGCGTAGATGTTTATATGATTCAGTAAAGGACTACTAACAACCTTTATGCTGTGAGTGCTTCCTTTTATTTTTGGACTTTATATTGAATTGGGTTAGCACCCGGCAAATGAACGAATGGCGGAGGTGAATGCCAGCAACCAATGGCTTTATATATATATATCTATATCTATCTATCTATATATCTATATATATATATATATATATATATATATATATATATATATATATATATATATATATATTTATAGATATATATATAGATATATATATAGATATATATATATATAGATATATATATATATATATATATATATATAGATATATACACACACAATTTCAACTTTCTCAGCACTACAAAAACATAAAGTGGCATATATGCATCTTAAAAAAAAAGGCAAAAAAGCTAGTTTAGTACTGACACAATGGACACTGCCTTGATGGGGTGAGGCGGCTTATGCATGTTTGTACAAACGATGTGACCAAATGTGTCTCATTTTCACTTGAATGCAGGTAATTCCCCTCTTTGCCTCTATAGCTAGTATTTTGCTTTTTTTCTTACCATGCATCAATGCCACTTTATGTTTTTGGAGTGCTAAGCAAGTTTAAATTGTATATAATTTAAACCATGTTTCATGCACCCAAAATTTGCTTGTATACAATAGGATGAGCAGCATTACTGCTGAGTATATATATATATATATATATATATATATATATATATATATACAAGACACATGCAAATCCTGTAAATTATATTATTATAAACAGCTCTTAGTGATGTCACTAGTTATAATTGGTGCTTAGTGATGTCATTTCTGTCACATGACATTATAATAAATAACATACCACCTGTTGTAAAATATGAGGAAATTAGATCACTCCCGAGTTTTTTTTACCTGTATAAGGTCATCAGGCCTTGTACTTTTATATGGTTCTGGAACTCTTTGGTGACCTATAATATCCTTATATTTTACAGGGAGTACATTATTCACTATATAAAGTAGGAAAAAGATACTGCAGTCAGACAAGAACATGAACAAAAAAGTGTTTTTTTTTTTTTTTAGGAAAAATACAATGATTTCAGTACTTCTTCTCAGGGACAAACCAAACAGACCACCACCTCTGCTTAATCTGGCAAACAAAGGTATGGAAATGGCGGAGCTCATCCAATACTCGTCATCTCCTCCTTGATCGCTGTTCTCGTGATAACCCGGCTACTTCTCCCCGACTGCAACTGCATATATTCACTCGCTTATGATTGCAGATCGAAACATTCTTGGAGAACGGTCAGATTAATAGCAAATTGGCTTTATTAAAGTGCACATATAAATTATGTTACAGTAACATAATTTATATGTGCACTTTAATAAAGCCAATTTGCTATTAATCTAACCTTTCTCCAAAAATGTTTCGCTCTGCGCTCATAAACGAGTGAATATATGCAGACCACCACCTGTGCAAACATTTAAGTACCTCTTTAATAGGCACTAAAAATCCATCATAACCATGATAACCTGTGTAAACAGCATATAAAACCCCATGCAGTCTCATAGCATTCATCAGTTAGGTTTGGAATAAAATAATCAGGAAACGTCAAGGCTAAACTGACAACAAGTATCCTGTTCTGTGTAACTGCATGAAAGCAGAAGTGGTTTACTGAGCAGACTGAAGTAAGTTGAATAGTAAATAATAGAATAGCTAGTAGGCTGAAAGGTTAGTCCATACAACTAACCAATGGTGAAGGCAGGCAGCAGGTAAGCATTAGTCTGCAAAACAGGAAAATGGTCAAGCAAGATAGCAGGTAAGAGTATATTCTAGGCAGGCCAGAGGTCAAAACTGAGAGATCAGTAGAAATTGTTACTAGTTAGGCTAGCTGGACCTTATGCACACAGCAACACAGAAAAAAAACAAACAGGATATTGGGCACATAGACTCAGAACTCCAGGTTACAGATTAGACCACCAGAAATGGCTTCAAAGATCCAGAACAAAAAGATGGAAAAGCCAGGCTTAAAATGCCCTTTAGTTGGGAAATTACCAGCAACTGGACTAGTGTAAGCCAAGGATGGCTATAAAGCAAAAGAAAAACATATAATAGAGTCACCATTAATAAAGAGAAATAGTTATTATAATTAATTCCAAATCCAAACCGACACAGTCTTCTATAACTCCAGGAGCAGCAGTGTCCCATAAGCATAAGGTTCCTGATTCTAGACTAGGCAGGATCTGACGCACAGATGTAAAAAATGCTTGGAAAAATTAAAAATCCTGTTTTAGGCATATATAGTTCTTTATTTTTTTATGTAAACAACAGTAATAGTAAAAAAAACATATAGATATTTGGTTAATATGTAAAGCCCAAATAATTAGTCAAATCTGAAAGAGAAGAGTTGCTCAGAATAGACAAAGTGTGACTTGTTTCTGAAATAATCATTTCAGGACCATGGACAGTAACAACTATAGTATAAGTAAATCAATTCATTTTGCAGTCTCTTCAGAGAGAACAAGGTTATAGTTAATTGTGTAGCTGAAGGAATCCTGGGAAATGCCCTATTGGGTTTTTAAAGCACCACAAGGGGAGCTGCCCATCAGAACACAATTACAAATCAGAAGGATGGCTTATGTATGTGGTACTATCTCTGAAACTAGTTTATATTGTATTAGCTTTATTACTGCTGTTGTTGATAATTTACAGTAAACACACTAACACACAGGGCATGAGAACCTTGTCTAGGGCAGTGGTTTGCCAGGGGCAGTTGTTTACATCTACTAAGAGTAGAATTTCTACAGTTTACCCCAGATTTGTCTTTTTTCTCTTTTTTTTTTTTTTGCAGTCTCTTTTTTTTTTTAAAGAAATTTCATTGGGAGCATTTCCTGGACTTAAGGTTTGTTGTCCTGCATTTTATACCATGGTTTTGCCCAATTTATTTTAAAAACTCCAGCTTTCCCCTGTGAATGTTTTGACGTCTCCCATATTCTAATTTTTATTTGGAGTTTACAACTAGTGAGGGCGAATTTGCCGGAAAATTTGCGAATTTCCTGCGAATTTCCTGCGAAATTCGCAAAACGGCGCCCGTTTTTGAAGCAAATTTTTTTGGACACATTTTCACGGGTGTTTCACGAATTTATTCGCTGGGGGCGAATGACACATATTCGCTGCGAATTTGCGTCTGGCGAATAAATTCGCCCATCACTATTTACAACTTTTTTACAGAAAAACCCTAATTTTACTTACCTTCAGTCCCCCAACACCCTATGGCCTTTTCCATTAAAGGTAAGTGTGGGGAATGAGGAGGTGGCACTGAACAAAACAGGAAACAGTGCTACTCAAATGATGTTTTCAGAAATATGCATCTTTCTATAATATAGGAGTAGTAGAGTAACAATTTTTTCAATATGGACAATGGTCAAATTACATTGATGGACAAAATGTAAGGGGGGTAGTTACTAAAACTCGACTTTTTTTCACTATGATTAAAAAATATTCAACCAAACTTCCAAACTCAAATACCATTATATTATTATTATTTTCGAAAAAGTTGTGACAATTTGAATCGCGCAAATTTTTCAATTTGGTGCTCGAATTGTGTGACTTTTTAGAGTTGCTACCCACACATTCAAATTTGTTGCATTACTGAATGAAAACAAGCGCAAACAGCCCACAACTATCGAGAATCCTGAAGGTAAAAAATATGTATAGTACCAATCTGCCATTGACCACTACATGATTTTGACATTCAAATTTTTAGCAGCTTCAGAGCATGTTAAATCTTGTAAAAATTGCAGTTTTTTTTCCCTATAAAAATTCGAGTTTTCCCCTTAAAAACTCAACCAGATAAGTTTGAGGTTTAATAAATAGGCCCCTAAGGGCTGAACTCCATGGACGACTCTCGTCATCTGACAAAACGCATGGTCGCAAGGGGTCAAGATATAATTGGACTGAACGAAAAATACCTCCCCCCCACGTGCGGCTGTGTGCAAACGACGACGCACGTGTGCTAACAAGGATGTGAGTGTGGATGGGCCTGTGTCACCAGTGTTTTCAGTGGCGGACTAGTGGTAGGCTGCTTATGAGGTACATGCCTGGCCCTGGCGTTCCCCAAGAGGCACATGTCTCTTCTGCCTACCCCTAGTTCTGGCCCTGTATATTATCATAATTAGAAACTCGCTATATAACTGTATAAAAAAGTGTTGTGTATGTATGATATAACACAGCTCAACATTTGTAAAGATGCTATATAAATGTTTTAAAAGTTATGTTTGGGAAGAACAGCAGATTAAAGGCATCTGAGACCAAAGAATCTGCCCATCAATTCCCAAGGACATTCTCATAAGAATATTAAGAGGCTGTAAAGTTATAAACAGTAAGGCTTTCTTTATATCGTTGCTCACCCACTCTAATCCCACCCTAAAACTTCCTTCATTATCACCCCTTATACAAATGCAGCATTCTGCTCCTCCACGTTTCCCCTGCCTTAATGCTCAGTCTCAGCCTTGTACTCTGAAGCATCATTACAGTGTCATTTCTAATATGAATAAAATGGTGCAAATGGAGTTTTATGCTTTATAAGTATGCAAGTCTGAAAATAATGATTCAGAGACAATTCCCACACCAGCAGAATGAACACAGACCTCAAATCATATCATCCCATTATTAATTCAAAAACATTTCAACACTAGCTGACAAGATAGGACATTTACAGGTGAGTGGGAACAAAGAGTTATAAAAAACAGTATTTCCTAACATTCTTACTGTTATATTTCTCAGGTTCCGATATGTCTATCCATATACATGATTCTAAACCTGGTGCACCAAACCGGAGCTAATGTGCATACCATTTTTAGCAAATCCTATACAAAATATGTTATGCTTTTTTATTTATAATTGTATGATCATGTGATTGCTTTTACTGAACTATGAGTTATCCATAACACAGAGCCGTCTATAAAGCACAGAATCATATAAGTGGGGCAAATAACACAATTTCAAAAAAAAATTAAAGCAATATAATTTTCTGGAGGCAGCTCCTGAGTCCTAATATAAGCATCACTCTAAAACATATACAGAAGCCCTGCATAATGGTATTGACTGTAAAACACATGATCATTAACTACATTGTGATACTTGTTCGTATAGGACAGGCGGTTGAGTTGAAGTCTGAGCCCATATACAGTATGTGAGCATTGTACTTGCTTGGCCTCCACAGCTTAAAGGGCATGTAAAGGCAAAAAAATAAAATCCCATTTTTACTTTCTTTAATGAAAAAGAAACCTATCTCCAATATACTTTAATTAAAAAAATTGTACCATTTGTATAAGAAAACTGACTGTATGCAGTGAAATTCTCCCTTCACTTACTGTTGTGGATGGAAATTGTCAGACGGTCCCTAACTGCTGGGCAGGGAAACAATCATACTTATGAACAGCAGGGGGAGCCCCCACCTTACTTACCAGCCATGCAGAACTCAAGCTGCTTTGTTTGTTTCCCTGTAGAGCAGTCGACGACTGTGTAGAGATTTCTATTGGATTTTTTTTTTGGCTTTACATCCCCTTTACGGTTTCCAACTCCAGCTGCAGGGACAAAGATCATGGAGCCAGATTTAAACAGTTAAACTGGGATCCTATTTGGAGGATGATTTTGCTGCAACCACTGTTTTTTTGAAAGCATAAATCATGTTTGATTAGGCTTGTGGTGCAGTAAGTTCACGTTTATGTTTAGTATACAAAACACAGCATTTCTAGCCTTATTCTATTTTAGACTTTACTTCCCCTTTAACCCCAAATGCAAAGCTTGGTCTTCTTAACTTTGATGAAATGCTGTTGTCAAAATCAACTATTTGTGACTGAAACAATGTGCTCTCATCATTTCTTTTTGGAAAAACTTTTCCTCTGAAACATTATCTCTGAAAAACATATTCTGACACACACAATCACGTAACTCTCTAAAATATATTTTAAAGCAATGCTGTGATGTATATAAACCACTGGTGACCCTAATAATGGATCCCATACCTGTACATAAATGAAATATTTTTTTGTAGGATATCAATATTCTTGTAGTCTGGTTATAGCCACCCTCAGTTCAAAAACAAGTCACAGATCATGAAACATAGGGGCAAATTCACTAACCAGCGGAAATTTCCCAGCTCTGGCTTTGTGCACATCGCAACACTTCGCCAGGCGTAAATTTGCCTGGACAACGCTAATTCACGAAGATCCAAAGTTGCGCAAGGTTAACGAACGCCAGCGAAATTACGCTCAGCAGTTCGAAGTTATGCTACCGATGTCTAATTTGCATAAGACGTGCAGTTAAATTACAATGGCCGTATATGCTGCAGCAAATACATTACACTGGGAACCTTAATAAAATTATTATTGTTATAATGCCCTACACATGTGCCCACAGTATAGTTTAGGTGCCATATGTTAGCAAATGTAGGGGGAAGGAGGGTACCCCCAAAAAAATTACGATCTTTTTCAGTCTATCACCCTTTAAATAGGAAAAAACGCCAGCGTTTTTTGGGATTTGGAAAAATTTTCAAATATTTTTCGAGGAACTCCTATCTACTCTATCGCACTTCGCCTGGTCTGAGGTGGCGAAGGCAAGTCTGGCGATAGAGGTAACATTCAGTAATATCAAAAACTTAGTGAATTTGCGTAGTAACACTACCGAAAATTTGCCTGGCGTTAGAGGGTGAAGTTACGCCAGAGTCTATCTCCTTGGCGAAATTACGCCAGCTACCATTAATAAATCGGCAAAGTGCCGAAATGACGTTAGCCACTTCGCCCTTTAGTAAATTTCACCAATAATCTTAACAGTGACCCTGCAATTGCTCTATGAAAATCCAACCTATAAGCTGGATCCCCATCTACTCATTTGGCACATTTTAAAACAACCTCAAAATGTTGACAACTGTCAAAGCAACTTAAAAAAAATACAGAGCTATCTTGGAACAATGTGGGTGTCTGAAAACACTAAACGAATGAATAAAGAGGCCAGCTATGTCGATCAGCTTTTACAGAATAAAGCATCACTAAGGTTAGTGGCACACTGGCCTTTTTTAGTGTTGAAATGCAGGTGAGAAAAGTTAATTCTGGAAGTAAATTTATGCACAAAAAAGCATGTCTTTTCAAATGAAATGTGCTCTGACAGACCAATGTTGTGCATATAGAACAAGGAGTGGAAGGAAACCTTTTCTCTGCATGCGTTTTCTAAAACCAGTGTCCTAGCACTAACCAGTAAGATGGCTGTTATCATGGAAATCCTGTTAAAATGATAGATTCTTTTAATAGATTCTTTTAATCAGTCTTGTGGTATAGGGTTGTTGTTGCACCTTCCTTCTGTTGGTCTGTTTTCCGTAATAGGGCAGTTGTATAATTGAAATACCCCTTTAAATGCAACATGGGAAGGTGAAAGTAGTCGAAATATAGTTCCACACAGAAATGCACCAACCAAGTAGCAGACTTTTACATGCAGTTTTGTACCGGTATGGGATCTATTATCCAGAAACCAGAAAGCTCCGAATTGCAAGAAGGACATGTCCCATAGAATCAAATTTATGCAAATTAATCAATTTTTTATTTCCCTTTTCTCTGTAATATAATATATGAAAAATGTATGAAACATATATGAAAGCAAAATCTTGTACTAAATTTAAAGATTAATTATTCCTTGTAGGAGGCAAAACAAGCCTACTGGGTTTATTTAATATTTAAATAATTTTTCAGTATATGTAAGGAATAAAGAACTAAATTACATAAGCTCCATCATAAGGCAAGCACGAGGTCCTGAACATTCTGCATATACCTTTATATGAAAGCATGGGTAATACAGTGGCATTCACCATGGCAGCATCAGGAAGCTTTGTCTTAATATGTGGGAACATTAAAAACAAAATGACTACATACTGGTCAGCATTAAAGGGGTCATAGTATTTCCTGAGTTGGTTGCTGGTAGTATATTCCATTCAGGTACATGAGAAATATGTACACATTGACAAGTAGGGCATCTGGCATGCAGTGATAGATACTGGCTCATGGTACATCTGCAAAAGAGCCTATCATTGTCACTAAGCTTACATATTGCTACAGTAAAATAAGCATAGAAATAACCAATTAATGTGAGTATTATATTCATATACTTTTAACATGTAATGCCCCAGGTGTATGCCTTAATAGGCCCTTTTATCATAAAATGTATTAGCATCATTTGCTTATATAGAGCCCGTATTCTTTACTGACATCAAGAGTGACAAAAGAAATTCTCGCTTTTTATAAAACCCGTTCTCTTACTGTATGGGCATAAAGGCTGCCATTTGTATTATCCTCACTGAATTGTAAAAAAAAAAAAAAAAAAGTTATTATACAGAATACAAGTTTTTTAACAACTGGTACTGTATGTCAATATTCAGAATAAAATGCATCTTTTTTTTGGGTAGTGATACCAATGCATTAGTTAAACAAACAGCTTCACAGCAAACTCATACACATTGTCCCATAAGTAAGAGACAGGAAAGCTTACAATTAGAACACAGATCAAAACCTAAGAATACCAAGGGGCAGATTTACATATGGTCGAATATCGAGGGTTAATTAACCCTCGATATTCGACTGCCGAATGTAAATCCTTCGACTTCATATATCGAAGTCAAAGGATTTACCGCAAATAGTACCATCGAACGATTAAATCCTTCGAAACGTTCAATTCGAAGGAATTTAATCCATTGATCGAACGATTTTTCTTCGACCAAAAAATTGCGAGGAAGCCTATGGGGACCTTCTTAAGGAGACGGTACTTCGATTACGAATGGTCGAATAGTCGAACGATTTTAAGTTTGAATCGTTCTATTCAAAGTCGAAGTTGTAGTCGAAGGTCGAAGTAGCCAATTCGATGGTCGAAGTAGCCAAAAAAAACATTTCGAAATTCGATTTTTATTTTATTTTATTCCTTCACTCAAACTAAGTAAATGGGCCCCCAAGTGTTTCAATTTGGAAATTAACTTCCTCAGTACATTTTAAAGCGGATGTAAACCTCAAATATTATTGAAAAATTCTAAGCCATTTTCCAAATTTGTGATAGTTCTACAGCTATTTATACAAATACATGTGAAGCAGTTGATGCTTTTATTGAGTTCTCAGCAAATGTTTTAGGGGCAATCCACCTTCTTCAAGTGCTCAAAGTGGTAAGGTATGCAACACTGTGTACCTATGTAAAACTATAACACCATGCCACCTCTAACACAGGAGATGGCTGTACTTTGTATGTATATATGACTACACGGATCAATAAAGACAGTCACTGGACACTTAACAAACTTTATTTGCACTTTATAGCACATAAATGGACGAATTGTGAACTCACTAAGGGGTCACTTTAAACATCACCTCCTGTAGTTGAAACATTGTGGCAGGAAACAGTTCATAAGAAATAGTGTGTCTTTAAAAGAAGCAATAAAAGTGAATCTTAAGACTTTGGAATCTGTAATTTTGTCAGATATTAGCAATAGTTACTACATTTTACTGGAACTATTCTTTAGAAATGATTATCTCTTTGTAGTGGGTTATTTAAATGACAGCCATGCATTCAATTAATTCATGTTTGAGGATGACAACAAGCTTTTTAAATACAATTAGCAATCACAAAATTATTAGTATCAGAGTAGTTACAATACAGAGTAAAGAATGAGTTACAGGAACAGTAACACCAAAAAATAAGTGTCTTAAAGTAATTAAAAAATAATGTAGAGTTGCCCTGTGGTGGTAAAACTGGTGTGAATACTTCAGAAGCTGTTCTATAGTTGATATAAAGCTGCTTTGTAGCCATGGGGACATAGTCTTAGTCTTTCTGGAGCCAATACACCAGTTGTACCAGTGCAGTACAACAGTACGATATATTGCTATTCCTTTAAAACACTTTCATTTTTGATGTTACTATTCTTTTAATAAGCTTTAGGAGCAAATTAAAAACACTAAAGTCAGAATTATTTACAAGCAGCAATTGAGAGGCAACAGAAACAGGAGAAAAAAAAGCAGAATAGGATGTTTGGATCGATACTTTGTCCTAAATAACTTTGCGACAGAGAATCAATTGAAAGAAAAATATGGGGTGAGCGAAGAACAAGGTATGCAAGGTTAAAAAGTAGTAAAACAGTATTTGAAATTTAGACAAAGGTAGAAGAAAACAAAGTTTGAAAGATTCATTCCAAATGCTGGTTGAAGGGCTTTTATATAAAACAATACATCTACATTTCAGAAAACAAAGTTGTATGAAAGTATGATAAGTGGGAAAATGTATCTGTGAGCAAATATAAGACATGAATCCCCTTTAAGCTTACCTATAGAAATGTATACCTTATATTGCATTTCTAAAAGAAAACTGGGGTGTTAAAAAGGGCAAACCTGTCCAATGGTCTTGCAGAGTTGTGGGTGAATGTAAGTATAGGCACAGTGATATAACAATAACATGGCAGCTCCACCCCCTGCAAAAAATATTCGAGGGTCCCAGCTCACAAAGAAACCCCTACCAGGCCTTCCCTTCACCTGCCCATTGCCCGCTTCCAGCCCACTTGCATTGGTGTAGGTAAGAACGACTGAGGAGAGGGGGATTTCTAACTACTGTACTCTACTAATGTAGAGGAAGCAGATGTCGTGGTCCAGGCCACATGGTGCTAAACATGAGCTATTTCTATGCACATGCTGCAAACATAAATGTCCAAAAAACTTTACATGTGTAGGGAGGGTAACCAGTTGTTTGTACACTCTTTCTCCCACATAGACACAGAGTCCAAGTGAACAGGGAAACAATCAGGAATTTTATTTCCAACAAGTTCTTCACTTTTCCATTCAGATCTGGATTTCACAGGAACATACATCCAACATTCTGAAAATCCATCTCAGGTTTACTCTTTTACAATTGGACGGCTCAAATGGATAGTCACGCTGGTCCCCAGTCACTGGGAATCCTGTTCCCCACCTATCTCAGTAATCCGGTACTCCCTGCGGTACATACCCTGTTCTGACCTAAACCCTTCCTCTGGGGTCCCTATCTTAGGGAATATACCCTGGGGTACTATCCCCACTACCCTCCTCGTTGGGGCATTAGGCGGCCCAAGCTTGCTGTCCTAACTCAGACACCTAGTGCCTGCTCTACTACCTCTAACCTACTCTCAGCCTGCTCTATTTCTTCCAGTCTTCCATTCTTGACCGCTTCCTCTCATCAAAGACATAAAAACCAGGGTGTTGCCCCTTTTTACACCTCTTAAACTCACTATCTCCCTCTGGTGGTGGGGGAGTGTATTGCATGTGAGTGACTTTTGCTTTTAACCAATTGTATAGTTAGGGATATGACAAAATGAGCCAAAATGGATCACCCTGCTGATATTGCAAATGTATTGTGGGTGCCACTCATATATTTCTTATATATCCACTGTTTCAAACAAATTATATTAAGAAATTCTCTGTATAAGGAAAGCGCTGAATGTCCCTGAACATTTCATTATCTCACGTGTCATCAATATTTGCTTTCCTGTAGAAGCTTTTTCTTTTTATCATGGAAAGTGTAACTGCATCAAAACAATGTAGAAAGTGTTAAAGAGAATACAGTGGAATTTCCTGATTCAATCTGGTGTACTTCCTGGTACATGTGAACCTATTTACATTCTTCTAGTTCTGGTTTTTAGTTCAGTCCCATTTAGTTTCATGGTGCTAATGTCACAGATGGAGATTAATAGATCCTGCTACCGGCTAGCTATGAAAAGATATTTCATGTGGGGGAATCGAAGATAATAGCTGAATATGCATTAAGTCTATGAGTCTGAAATGATTATTGTCTTACAACAGGGAATTTATTAACAAAAACAGTGGTAATAATACTAAAATATACTAAAAGCAGATACATCAAATCTACACAACTTTTGAAAAGTGAATTCATTAACTTTATGGCATGTATGTGTGCCAAAATATAAAGAGATACACTTTGGGTAATAATTCAGTTTGTTGTACTTACCATGATCCCATTCACTGTGAAAAAGAATACATTGCAAGCCTCCTTGTAGTTTTTGGAAATGTCAAAAATCGGAAAAATACAAATACAATGTTCAAACTTTCTCCTTTTGCAATAATTTTCTTCATTTCACTGCAAATTTCCATTTTTTGGGGGGTGATACGGGGGGGGGGGATTTGGGGCACCGTAAGGGATACGGTCACTGGAAAATATGTGTATTTTTAAAAATGGATCAGTTAATAGTGCTGCTCCAGCAGAATTCTGCACTGATATCAAAAGAGCAAACATATTTTTTTATATTAAATTTCGAAATCTGAATGGAGATAGACATATTGTCAGTTTCCCAGGTGCCCTCAGTCATGTGACTTGTGCTCTGATAAACTTCAGTCATACTTTACTTCTGCACTGCAAGTTGTGATGTCACTCATCTCCCTTTTCCCCCTCCCCAGCAGCCTAACAACAGAACAATAGGAAGGTAACCAGATAACAGCTCCCTGGTAGATCAGCACTCAATAGTAAAAATCCAAGTCCCACTGAGACACCTTCAGCTGCATTGAGTAGGAGAAACAATAGCTTATCTGAAAGCAGTTCCATCCTGAAGTGCTGTCTCTTATGAAAGCAGGCTCTTATGACCAGGCAAAATGACCTGAGATGGCTTCAACGCACTAATATTAAAACAACATAAAAATACACTTGTTAGTTCAGGAATAAAATTATATATGGCAGAGTAAATTAATAGCAGTGTAAACAGGGTAATTTAGAAATAAAAACTACACCATAAAAATCAAGAGTCCATTTAACTTTTTTTTTGCAACAGACCAAATTAAAGGTGAATATTTTCTGGTGCAAAGAAAAAAAAAGGTTTTAATACTTATGCAAAATCTATATTAGAAAAAATGCTCACATAAAGGATTAATGTTATACATTCTGTATGTCCTGTGAGTGTTACATAACTATTAAGTAACAGAGAAACACACAGAGCACCACTTGTGCATTAATAAATCAGGTTACTAATATAAAAATGTATATATCCCTTTAATTTTCAATACTCTTGTGTGGCACAGTTGCAAAACAAACAAACAAAAAAAAGACATATTTCTGGCCTATATTTGTTGAAATGATGTATTTATGTTATAATATTAGTACCACCAAATACATGTGAATGGATACCCTTTATATATTCATATACACATCACTTTTACTTACCTAAAGCTGGTGGAATGAATTTGATGTTTAAATTACATCAATATTTTCTTTTAGAATGAAGAGTGAGCAGGAGGTATCACTTCCATTGCTTATCCAGGGCCATACTGAGGGACTTAGGCATGGAATGAGCTGCAATTGCACCAGCAGAAATAAAGAACTTATAGCTGAGAATTGTAACAGAAAGGGACTCTGAATTGCCTGGGAATGCAGGGTAGTGACACTTTAGGCTGGATATAGCCAAAGAGAAGCTCGCTGTGCTTATAGTTACACGTATGCTGCACCCCAATATCAGACTTATTTATCCAGCACACAAGACTTTTAGGTGGTTGTGCATCTATCTGATTGGACGATTCACTTTAGCAGTGGCAGTATTCTAGTAATACCTTGCAAGGAAAGTAGGAAGTAGCAAGTGTACTGGTTGGGCTTATGCTACAATGGTAGCGTTTATAAGATCCACCAGTGTACTAATACAACCCTACACACTTGGCCATCTTTGCCATGTAAAATGCGTATGTCACTCCATGAAAACCATGAACTACTGCATACGTATATGATATAGAGACATTATGCATACCTCATTGTAAATTGAGAGAAAAATGTTTGCTATTATTATGTATTTCTGTTTTACTTCATTGTGAGCAAAATATGTACTTACCTCATCTGTACAACTGTATTTTTCTTGCCTGAAAAGGAACATTTTTATTCATTAGCATTGAAACTCCTGCTGATCTGTATGATTGAATTCTACACTTTCTCTAGATCTCTGCTGAAATAAATACGTTATACTGAAGATTTACTTACTGTACATGGCACCCTTAGCATTATTGGAGCGGGGTGAGTCTCTGCAACCACCAGATAATATGCCCAGGGACAGAGAATGGTTTGAGAACAACTGCCTACTCCTATTTAAATGGATATATGATCACATTAAATGAGTGCAGAGCTAGTCAGCAACCACTTGTAATGGCTCTGTTGAATTTACTTTAAATTTTCAAACTATACCAGTTTGTATCCTTGATCTAACATGCTATGCTAATGCTAGAGAGAGTTAGTTCTTGGGCTAAAAGGCAACCACTTAGCTCTTCATTTGAAATATGTTACTTGTGTAGCTACTTCAGTAAGCAGATGAACAGGATTTTAGTACTTGGTTATTACAGGTATGGGATCCATTATCTGGAAACACTTTACCCAGAAAGCTCTGTATTATGGAAAGGCTATCTCCCATAGATTCTATTGTATCCAAATAATCCAGATTAGTAAAAATGATTTCATTTTTCTCTGTAATAATAAAACAGAACCTTGTACATGATCCAAACTAAGATATAATGAATCCTTAATGGGGGCAAAACCAGCCTACTGAATTTATTTAATGTTTAAATGATTTTCTAGTAGACGTAATGTACAATGATCCAAATTATGGAAAGATCTGTTATCTTGAAACCCCCAGGTCCAGAAAATTCTGGATAACAGGTCCTATACTTGTATATGTGAACAAAGATTAATTCTGTATTTATGGAATACTACTGGAAGTTTGATAGGCAACTGCCTTCAATTTGCTGGGTATAATATTGTACATTTATTTTTCTCTGCCAGGAGTTACTTCTTGCTCTTGAAACTGTTGGTCTTTGATTTTGTACTTCTAAAAAAAGATCTGCGTATATTGATATGTTTTTTTTTAATAAAGTGAACTTCTGGGGATTCTTTGTACATTAAAGGTTAAACTACAGCTAGCTTCTGCTTAAAGACTGTATTTTCACATAATCTATGGTATTGATAAATGTCGGTATTTGTGTTTTTTATTAGCTGCCTGAATTGGTCTTTTCTGCTCTGTTTTGGAGGTCCTAAGTAATTTATACTTGTCCATATCACCCTATTCTCTAAATTGTCTTCTTTGGTCTGGCAACTCATGGGCTTGTATTTGTCCTCAAGTGTTGATGTCATAGATACCAATAGTCCCCTATTTTTTTGCATGTTATGTTATGATCTACAATGCTCCTTTCATTTTCTCCCTTTCAATTGTCTACCTGTCCTGGATACATCTCAGGAAGCTGTTCTCTGGAGAGAAGGACTGAATGATCAAGTTGTCATCTTGTCTATTGTTTATGACTGCCAATCTTTTCCAGATTCATTGCAACGTCCCATTTTAAGTTGTTTCTGTGTTCTGAGTGTTAAATCTAAACTTGTCGTGTTCCCTGTTTGGTAAGGTTTGCTGTACGGGGTGCGGGGATCTTGTGAATAGTGACCTCTCACATTTGGCAATACCATGTTGCCACATTTAATACAACTGCACTTGCCAGCAAGATGACATTGATGTACAGAGGAGTATATGTTAAAGCAGACATAACTCTACAATACCAATAGTGATAATAGACTTCTTGAATGCTTAGGGCAAAAACATTTCCTGATTAATACACCCTACAGCACGTACTGTATCCAATGCAATCTCACTATTTCTGCGAAAAAGATACAAATTACATGCGGCATTTATAGTCTGTAAGTGCTTGATACTTGTTATGTCAAGTACTTCATCTTGACCCCTTGGCTAAGTGAGGATTTCTATTGAGTGTAGACGCAATGCAAGGGCTTTCAGTAAACAGGCATTTATAGATTCAAAGATAAGAGTCTTATAAAGAGTTATATGGAAACTTTTATGGGTTTATACTGGACTAACAATATGTACACTGCAGCTTTAGAATACATTTAACATTTTCTCTCTACTCATTTCCATTGCAAGCATTTCACTTAATTGTGTTGTTAAGAAATTGAGTTGTAGATGCAATGTACAGTTACCTTAGTGCAGATAACCAATGCCCCGGCAGCTTAGACAATAAAATCGCCAGCTCTTAGGAATGAACAGTACACGAGGATGATTAATACGATTCTTTCTATCCTATATATCACACACAGTCTCTGCTAGTGAATGTAACATAATAATCAGCCTTTTATTCCCAGACTTATACAATTGACCAGATTACTTTTTAATGAGACAAGTCATTTCTGGTGTGGGCTGAGCATGACTTTATTTACTGAATGTGCTCAGCTTCTCACTAGGCAAAAATTAAAGATATATTCTCTGGTAAAAAAAAGAAATCCTGTTTTCTGGCAGTAAATAAAAGTAGCAGGCAATGTGTTTAATTTTTATCTCTGCTATGTTTCTACCACTGAGGGAAAATTAGACAAAAAAAGGTAGAAAGCAGCCAAAGGTAGAAATGTGAAACTAAAAGTCACCCCAGCCAATGCGAATGACCAATAGTAATGTATTTGGATTCTTCACTGAGCTGTCTCAACGTTATTACTAAGGTGCACAGAACTATAGTGCTACAACTGTATATCATTTGATTTATAGTTATGGCCAGATCTGTACAAAGCCTAAACTCTAACATATTGCCATACTGGTTCACAGAATGTGCATTCATCACTAGATCAATATAATAAGGCAGCAAGTGTAGAAGTGCTCACAAATCTGTTCCAATGTCAGTGGCTTTTTATGCACAAGGGACATGTACAGTATGCTTAGACTGACACCTTCACTGCTATACAGATGGCAGAAGAATAAACTGTTTACAAATACACAAGTATACATCACAATACACTCCACTCGGCCAGTCCCATGCTGCACTAAAGAATCACATTAATGGATTTGCACGATTTTTCGCTTCTTCGCATCATCCTGGACCCACGCATGTCAACTCGACACATTTCACAAAATGTATGTACATCATTAGAGCTACACAACAATTGTTGTACATGAAAAACCACCAAGACATTCTCCCATATGGGATCCACTTAGAGCTGTTATTGTTTTTCTTTTTGTTGAAATGTCACTGGAATCCTGGGACTGCTGCTGCTTCCTTGTAACAGGGAAACCCCTGTCAGCCCCAGTCTTCACCGACTACCTTTTGGGAACTTTCTGCAACAGAGCATACAAGGAACCTGCAATCTTCAGATTTAAACGCAGTACAGAGAAGGAGGAGGCAAAATTTTAATCAGGAACAGGCCATGGTCAGGACTGGTGGCAAAGATCAGAATCAGTAACCAGGCAGGAGTCAAAAAACGAATTAGCAAAGAACATGGGCTTGAGCAGCATCTGAATAACCAGAAGCCAGCTTGGGTTAAGGGCAACCAATAATAACCAAAAATGATATAACAATATGGCAATGTGCATGTGCACGATGAAACAACACAACCAATGAAGTGCAGATGTGCACCAAAGACACCAGGAGTGGATCACCAGACAAACAATCTTGCACAATTATTCTACCATTGTGGAGAACATTACCCTATTCACAGTTAAAAAAATTAATTTATTTTCCTAAAATGTGTTTTCATAACAGTTCTATGCCCATATGCCTAAAAAACAAATGCTATAGGTGCTATAGGTTATAAAACCTGGGAAAATGTTGCACCTTATACTACATTCCCCATATGACTTCACTGGATTCTAAAAATTCATAATAAGGCTGATGCTGATGCATGTTCTAGAACTGTATCCGACCAGATTCAGAAACTATTTTCCAATCATGTTTATATCCATATGTGGGCTATTGGCTTAATTTTCAACCCAACTAAAGCTACTCGTATGTTGATTCATAGATAGAATTTATTCATACCAAAATGATGGTTGCTACCTGCCATTCACACATTTTTTTTCATATGTCAAGAACTATATACCACAACACAACATGACACTGTTTATTTTCCTATAGAGAACTGAATCTGGTTCAGGGTAGATGGGCTAAAAGTAGCCAAAAAGCCCTTCACGTGCAGCGTAAAGCCTTCTGTCATATATATAGGACTGCCTTAATACCAAAATATATAGTTTGACTCTCTATAGCTTTTGCAAACCCGGAATCTGTTTAGCGACCACTTCCGACAGTTGTGTGCGAATTTTATAGTTTGCATCAGTTCACAGTGAATGTAATATAACTTTTTACTGAAAAAAATTGTTATGTTTGCTCCAAAAGATTACAACACATTCAAGCACTTCTTAATAGTGGGCAATGTGCAATTTAAATTCACAATGCACAATTAAAATTCGCAATGCAATAACTGTGTAAGGAAAAGTATTCGATTGAAAAATGTATGTTCCAATAACTTGCACTGATGAGATCTAACAAGATGCAAGTTTGGATACATGGCTCTGAACTATATTACTATACTGTATCTGTGCTATAAAACCAGCGGTCCTGGATGCATAGTTGGCGAAAGGGACATAAAGGAATGATTTGCATGTATCCACCCATGATGCCTTATGTGAGAGTCAAAGTATAATTTTCAGTATTAAGGCAGTGCTATGCAGGCCCAGACTGACAATGTAACTGTTCGGGCAAATTCCCGAGGGGCCGCATTATATTTTGTTTAATTGGGCCGCTCCTGAGTGATAACTCACCTTTCACTGCATCCGGTGGGCTCTAGGACCCAGCTCCTCCGTACTAGCTCCCACTATGGCTCCGCCCCTCCCACTCCTCTGCTCTCTGCTGCCGCTGCCGTGCACGAGTGTAACCTGGACGCACAGGGCCTCTCAGTCCCCTCTCTGTACCGCCCGCATCAGCTCAGTAAGTACAGACAGGCTGCAGCACACACACTATTGTAGAGCAGCAGCCAGCAGGTCCACGTGTGCCCAGTAGTTACTGAGGCTGTGGACAGGTGTGGATAATATTGTTTCTGCTGACTGCTGGTCTGCCTGTGCTGAGCCTGAAGCCGTGAATGTAATGCTCCCTGCCACAGTAACATGCAATTATCCATTTTTTTGTTTTGCAATGTGCAAACAAAACAATTGAAAAAAAAAAAATAGGAATAAAAGGAGGAGAGGCTGATTTAATAAAAAATAAAGGGACAAAATTGATAGGAGTGAACATGGGGAAGCAAATAAAGAATGAAAGGAGAGAAAGCTGGAATACAGAAAAGCTAAATGGTGAAGGGTTATGAGTGAGAATTTGAAAAAAAAAATAAAGCAGAAAGGATCCATCCTCTTTCCTTTTCTTTCTGTATTTCTTGTGACAGTGGGCTGTCATAGTATGAAATAGTTGGTGGCCACTATGTTCCATGAAATGTTGGGGGCTAATGGAACAAGGAAGAGAGAGATACAGTACAAAGGCTGGGTTACAGCAACAGTTAGCAGGAGAGAAGCAGAGACAGGCACTGGAGTCCCTGTAGTATGTCAATTGGCATATTGCTGCAGACTGAGTTATACAGGGAACTCTGAGTATCACTCATGTATTATAAGGATAATGTACCCCCTACTATAAATGATAAGGATATTAGAAGTCACTGAGGGGTTGTTCTGTGACCATATAAAGGCACAAGGCTGCAGGCTGACTTATACAGGGAACTCTGAGTATCACTCATGTATTATAAGGGATAATGTACCCCCTACTGTAAATGATAAGCAAACATAAATTTAAATGCCCATTGGTATGTATCTTATAGGATGCATTATTAGTTCTCCTTTAGTGCAAGCCCAGAAACTAAAATGTACTCCTCTTGTATTTGTTTATGACTTATAATATAACATATATATATATATATATATATATATATATATATATATATATATATATATATATATATATATATAAAATATGCTTGTGTGTAAATAAAAGACCAGCATGCATTTCTTTGTGGGCTGCTTTGATTTTTTTTGCCAGGGCTGCGTTTTACTCCCAGTCCGGCCCTGGTGCTATGTATATGGCACGAGGTAAGTAAATACCTTCTGTTTTCAGAAGGCTTTAAAGTGCATTTTCCTACACATATACAGCTCACTAGATTTTCTTTTGCCATGAAACCTCCACAAAATTAACCATATAGCAAAAAATAATTCCAAAGAAATTGCTTTATGCATAAGACATGGACCAAAGAAATGAATGTGTCAGGGAAGTAATCTTTTGTAAAGAGTTATTCCTTGCTGCACCTACATTTCACCCCAAGTTGTAAGTGACATGCTGGATCTGCTCTACTGTAACTATAATTTGTGATAAGTGAAACGGTGGTGTTTAGTTTTACTGAAAATGTCACTGAAATGCACTGAGGCAATGAGAAGGCCATATTACATATTATAAGGTATTTTTGGTTTTGCAATAGATTATACATTGCCCTGCCTTGTTAAAAACAAAGGCCCTCATGTTACAAATTTCTTCCAAGCACATCACCTGGACAGCTCCTTAGATGCTTCTGCTTCTGCATGCAGCTTATTTGGGATAATAAGTATAAGCTACTGTTTTATTATTACAGGGAAAAAGGATATCATTATTTAAAAAAAAATAGATTCATTTGACTAAAATTGACTCTATGGGAGACTTTCCTGTTATTCTGAGCTTTCTGGCTAAGGGCTTTCCCAATAAAAGATCCCATGCCTGGATAAGGATACAAGGAGACCCCCATAGAAGTTCATGACCTGTATACAATCATCAGATTGGCTGCCCTGTGCCTTTTTCTACAGTCATGGAACTACTTGGTGACTTTAAAATATCCATATATTATAGCCATATATTTTACAATTGGAGATATTTTTGTCTCTTTATTATCTTAGCACCAATATGTTGACTCATTACAAATTTTGAATAATAATTTCTTTATTGCTTTATTAATAATCCTGTATTTTATATTCCTATTAATGGTAATACAAAGCACACCATTAAATTAAATATGATACACTGTTTTCATAATAATCTGGATAGAAATGTACTTATATACTTAATTATTATTAATTATATACCTAATTAATGGTCCTTTAACAACTCATTTCTACTAATATCAATACTATCATTAAAAAAAAATTGTCTCTGTGATTATTATCTGGCTTGATACAGGTAAAGTATAGTCGATGGTTCCTTTTCTAGGTGTTGTGTCAAAATACACTGCACAACAGAAATCATTTGAGCCCATGCTGTGTATTTTCCTGTAAGAGAACAAACCTACCCTCTGGACAATATTTCCAATGCAACAACTGAAAAATGCCCACAGCTGTGACTTTCATCAAACCCTGGGCAAACTAGGGAAACAGGGCCTTATTAATACATGACTATTTTGGACCATGCAGTAACATATTGTTTGGGTCCAAGAGAAAGAATCTGTAGAGCAATGTAGAATTATGTACTGAAGTCTTAAAGATGCATAACATTGGCTAAATTCAGGATTTTAAATGTGGGGCGACTTGTAACTAATGAATTCCCCTACTGTATATAATAGCTTTGTTTCAGTTGCTTCAGAATAAATTAGGAAGTTGCAGACAGATAAGTTGTAGATATAATAAAATGAATTAGGGTGGGTTGTAAATAGTACGGGAGTCTGGATTTAAGGCCCCCTTACATGGGCTGATAAAAACTGTCGACAGACCAAGTTGGCAGCTTATTGGCCTGTGTGTGGGGCCCTCCGACAGACTTCCCCAATCAATATCTGGCCGAAATCCAACCGCCCGTATGGCTTCCATTCTGATACAATCGTTACGCCCTTGGGCCCACAATCATATCAGTCCAATATCGTCTTCCTCAATGTGGGCATATCGGGAGAAATCCACTCATTTGGCGACATCGCCAAAACATGTGTATGGGCACCTTTACTCAGGTCATATAGTGGGACATGAAACCTGACCCTGTGTTAATGTGTTGAATAACTTCATATTTTTAATTCATAGATCTTCCTTTAGAGATTCATTTTAGAACTAAGACCTTCATGTCCTAAAGATTGCAATTTTGACTGCAGAAGTGTTGCCCACCTAGTGTATCACATGATTTCGTCTTAATCTTATGTTGTTGATAGTTCATCAGTTTTTGTCCTGTTTCTTCAATGTACCTGCCTCCTGTAGAGCACCTTGGGGCAAATTCACTAAGATGCGAAGTTGCGCCAGGCGCAACTTCGCCGCACTGCGCCAGGCGTAGTTTCGCCAGCGCTCTGCAAATTCACTAAAATCCAAAGTTGCGCACAGCGGTAGCGTAAGGTTGTGAAGTTGCGCTAGCGTTGATTCGCTATGTAAAGCGAAGTTACGCTAGCGAAGGCTAATTTGCATACGGCGCGAAATTCAAATTTCAATGGAGGAACACGTATCAGCACTACAAATGCCTAGAAAACCTTCAAATCAGCAAATAAAAATTTTATTTTGCCCTACACATGTGCCCATTGTCTAGGTAAGTTGCCATGAGTCAGGAAATGTAGGGGGGAAGGAGGGGAGCCCCAAAAATTTTTTCGATCTTTTTCAGCCTATCACCCATCATGTAGAAAACACGCCAGCGTTTTTTGGGACTTAGAAAAAAAATTTACTTTTTTTGAAACAATCCCTATCTACTCTATTGCGCTTCGCCAGGTCTGAGGTGGCGAAGGAAGTCTAGCGTAAAAGGTAGCGTTCAGTACACTGCGCAAGTTAGTGAATTTGCGTAGTTACGTCGCTAGTGAAAATTCGCCTGGCGTAAGGATGCGAAGTAACACTATCGAAACTACGCCAGCGTTCGTTAGTAAATTTGCGCAGTAACGAAAATGCCAAACGCTAGCGAATTAACGCTAGCGTTCGGTGCTTCGGCGCTTAGTGAATTTGGCCCCTAGTGTTTACCACATTGGAGGAAGCACACATATAGTAGTCCTGAATGGTTTAGACTTTTTGTGTATTTGGTATAGCTTTGATCTTTTCACAGGATGTACTTGCAGGTTTCACATCTGTTGCTGTTGCAGGGAAATGTACCTGCTTTAGTTATTTTAGGAAGAGCCATTCTAAAAATCATATTTCTCAGATTGTGAGGTTGCCTATAAATCAGGAGAAGTAGTTCCGGAAATATTTTAGTCTGGAATCTGTATGGAGCATGGGTTGCAGGTCTCTGGCTATTTTTCTAATAATGTTCAGTTGTGGATTGTAGGTAACTACAATAGGTACCCTGTTGTTTTCTGTCTTTTGTTTGTATTCCAAGAGTGAGTCTCTGGGTATTTGGGTTGCTCTGTGGATTTTATCATCAATAACCTACTGCTGGTATCCCTGATAAACAAAGGTTTTCCATAGAGAATGAAGATGTTTATTTCTATCATCAAGTTTGAGCAAATCAGGTTGCATCTCAGAGCCTTGCTAAAAACAATTTATGTTTTTATGTGATGAGTATGAACATTGTCACACCTAAGATATGCAGGAAGGACTGTTGATTTTTGGTATAGGGACGTCTGTGTAGTTACATTTTGATGTAAATGGTTGAATCCAGGAAGCTGATATGTGAATAAGAATGGTTATGGTTAAGCTTGATAGTGGGGTGGAACTGGTTAAGTCTTTGGTGGAATGCCAATAGTTATTTTTCCAATGCTGTCCATATGACAAGTTTGTTTTGTATATTGTAAATAGGTTTAAGACCTGGTGTTGCAGGAAACCAGGACATTTTTCTCTAATTGGTCCATAAACAGATTGGCATACTGAGGCGCCATTTTGATTCCCATAGCACTTCCCATCAGTTGGAGGTATATGGCATCTCCTAATGAGAAATAATTCTTTGTCAGTATAAATCTAATCAGTTGTAGAGTTGGTACTGTGGGCATATTAAGTTTTTCAAGGAAGTATTGGCAGACTGCAATACCATCTTCATGTGGGATGTTGGTCTACAGAGACTCCACATTCATGGCAGCTAAGATGGAAGTGGACCTATATTGAATAGTTTGTTTAAAAGGTCAGTGGTGTCCTGTATGAAGCTGGCTGTTTTTTTGACACTTGACTTCAGGATGTTTTCTACCCAGCCAGATATATTGGTCACCCTGGGTTTCCTTCTTTATGTATTTTGGGGAACATGTAAAAGGTTTTGGGGTTCACTGGTATCAAGTCCATTAAGTGTGTCTTTGGGGGAGGAGGCCACTTGTTTTAGTTCCCTTATATATTTATGAGTTGGGTCCTCTTCCAGCCTTTTATAATATGTGGTGTTAGACAGTTGTCTTTTGGCTTCTTCAATGTAATCTGTAGTGTCCATAATAACCACAGCACCCCTTTATCAGCTGGTTTAATAATTAAGTCATTGTTGGCTTTCAAAGCCTGTGAGGCACCACTGTGAGCTTTGCCTAGTGCTGGAGTATTTTGAAAACTACAGCTGAAAAGTAAAAGTACTATTTTAAGGTGGCCATACACTATAAGATACGTTCATTTGTCAAGATCATCAAATGAGCGGATCTTTCTCCCGAACAAAGCCAGGGCAATATCAGACACCCAACAATGGGAATGGGCGGCGATGTGACGAGGACCACATCAACTAGCCAATGCAGTCCTCAATCGTGGGAAAAATAAAACCTGCCTGATTGATATTTCGTTTATATTTTCCCACATATCGTTTGGGGGGCCAATCGGAAGGCCCCATACACAAGCAGATAAGATGGCAAATTGGTCTAAAGGACCCAAATCGTCATCTTAAATCTGCCCTCGTATGATCACCTTTAAATATGAAAGAATTTGAAGTAATTGATGTAATTGATGTTTCAAAAATATTTTTGACGTCGGCGACAATTCTAGGCGCCCATTGACTTTATTTGGCGTCAGAATTGTCGCCAGCATCGCAATTGTCGCGGGCGTCAGAATTATCGCTGGCGTCAAAAATATTTTTGACGACGAATTTCGCGCAATTTCTCTAATTATTTGCCGTTTCACTAACCACATCCTCTAAATAGTGTTACACATATAAAGGAGAAGCGACACGTAAAAAATAACACTTCTTAGGTTTGTCAGTCTGAGTGATTAACAATCTTTTTTAATCAATTTTAAAAACATATTTTTAATACATATTTATGTTAAATGTTTTTATTTAATTTATCTAACCAGTATTGTTAGATTAGAATACTGAAATAAAGTTCAGTTAAACTGCATAAAACAATGCTTACTTTAAACCTCTCAGGTAAAACTTGCTCAAAGACTAATGGTCAGTAGGGAACATGTAAACATTGGTTTTTCAACACTAGTAATGAATTAGCAGAGTAACTTGGCATAGTGATGATTAATTTATTCATATCCCATGATTATGAACCAACATTTGAGAAGTACCAAAGTACTCCTTTAAAGACTATGGACACCTGATAACCCTGGCCAATTATAGTACAGGTGTGGGACCCGTTGTCCATAATACTCAGGACCTGGGGTTTTCCAGATAAATAATCTTTCCATAATTTTGGATCTTCATAACCAAAGTTTAGTAGAAAATCGTGTAAATATTAAATAAACCAAATAGGTTGCTTTTGCTTACAATAAGAAATAATTATATCTTAGTTCAGATCAAGTACAAGGTGCTGTTATATTACTACAGAGAAAACTGAATTATTTTTTAAAAAATTTGGATTATTTGTATTAAATGGAGTTTATGACAGAGGGCCTTTCTGAAATTTGGAGCATTCTGGATAACAGGTTTCTGGATAATGGATCCCATACCTGTACTGCCAGGGAACTTTAGAAAGGAAAACAGCTCAACCATCAGATCTAGATCTAGTATAGAGGACCTTTCTGTAATTTGGATCTTTCTGGATAATGGATCCCATACCTGTACTGCCATGGAACTCTGGAAAGGAAACCAGGTTGACCATCAGATCTTTCTTTGAATCTTTCTGGAAAATGGGTTTCTGGATAATGGATCCCATACCTGTACTTCCATGGAACTCTGGAAAGGAAAACAGCTTGACCATCAGATCTTTCTTTGAATCTTTCTGGAAAATGGGTTTCTGGATAATGGATCCCATACCTGTACTTCCATGGAACTCTGGAAAGGAAAACAGCTTGACCATCAGATCTTTCGTTGGATCTTTCTGGATAACCAGGAAAACCTGTGATAGCACTGAGCGAATTAAATAAATGCTTTTTTGATGTTTCCACTTCCCCTCACAATCTCCTGCAATTCCCCTGACCGTGCATGAACGCAGCAATCTTAGCAGTGTTGCAACAGAGTTCACTTACGGAACAGTATCTTTTTACTAACATATGGCTGGTGCATGCGTTATGCCACACATAGGGGGAAATTTACGAAGGGAGCGAAGTTCACAAGCGTGACGTCATTGTGGCACTTCGCCAATTTACTAATGGTAGCTGGCGTAAGGAGATAGACTCTGGCACAACTTCGCACTCTAACGCCAGGCGAATTTACGGTCTGGAGAAAGAGTGTTACTCCACAAATGCTGACCATTACCTCTATCGCCAGACTTGCCTTCGCCACCTCAGACCAGGCGAAGTGCAATAGAGTAGATAGGACTTCCTCAAAAACATGTTGAAGATTTTTCTAAGTCTCAAAAAACACTGGTGTTTTTTCCTATTTAAAGGGTGACAGACTGAAAAAGATTGTACTTTTTTTTGGGGGTACCCTCCTTCCCCCCTACATTTGCACCTAAACTATACGTATTTGTATTTGCTGCAGCATATACGGCCATTGTACTTTAACTGCACGCCGTATGCTAATTAGCCAACGCTAGTGTAACTTCGAACTGCTGAGCGTAATTTCGGTACCCTGTGCGCAACTTCGGATCTTCGTGAATTAGCGTTGTCCAGGCGAATTTACGCCTGGCAAAAGTGTTGCGATGTGCGCGAAGCCAGTGCTGTCGAATTTTCGCCGGTTAGTGAATTTGCCCCATAATCTTTGTGCAAATGGATAAACATTCCAATTAGAAGAAAATATTCAGAAGGGTTTTCATTTTTTTTACAGTAAGAGCATAAATCACTCATATAAATCACTGATACATTAGTTAGCTTTAAGAAGGGGTTGGGTGGCTTTTTAGCAAAGGGAGTAATGCAGGGCACACCCTGGCCTTCCTAAAAAGAACGACACCCTGGTGCCCAGTGATGGAGGTATAGGCCACCTCACTTCCTTTGCAGAGAGAGTGTTATTGGATTTGGTTCCTGCAGGGTTAAAGGGTTAAACAAAGATTTTAATATGGTTTGTTTTTTGTAAATCTTACTAATATCGTTGTTTCCTTTTTAGATAAGCAGATTGCCGGATTTGCCTCGGGGACAGATTCCCCTCTCCCGGATAGGGTAAAATAGCTAATTGTTTCTTTTTAGAATTTGAATCGAGACTGTTACATTGTTATTTTCATTGCTCTAATGTGTTATTTTGTTTCCTTTTTTTTTTAAAGCAAATTGGAGAGGTTTCAGATGGGTGTTTTACCTTCCTCTGGATCAACTGGCAGTTAGGCAGATTATATATAGACTAAAAAGATTGAATTTGATGGACGTATGTCTTTTTTCAACCTAATTTACTATGTAACAATGTGACAAAAATACCTTTCCAGATTAACAATAAAGACAAATAACACTTTAATTTAAAACATTATCAGTGCAAGTACTGTTCCATATACACTCATTTTTAATAGTCGATCATGGTTCATTTTTTTAATGGCACCTTTAATACTGTTCAGATGTCTTTATACCTGACGTCCTTTTTGTGATGCTTCTCAAATATTCTTGCACATACTGTACTGTAGATAAAATGAGCCTTGGATTTTACAAGTTATCTAATCAGAAAAAGCATGAAATATAAACTGCTTCTTTTTATCCCTCAGGTGCTGAAGGCATACTTAATGCATTTCAGTATAATATATTATAGAAGTCTCTGGAGTCAGAGTGTTAACCAGTGCATCTTAAATGTATAGAAGGGTTAATGCATTTTCCAGTGCCTAAGGGAAGCCAATACTGTGCAGATAAGAGACACTATAATAAACTGTCACTATGTTACTTACCAGTGTCACTGTGACAACTTATTATCACCCCGGTGACATCCTCTTCCCTAGGATCAGCCCCTCACAAGCTGCATATTTCAAGAGTTGAGAACAACAGAACCAGGACAGAAACGTTCATAGAGGTCAGCAGAGACACTTCATCATGTGTCTCACAAGACTAGGGATGTAGCGAACTGCCGTTAATGTGTTCGCGAACGCCGTTCGCGAACACCGGCAAAAAAGCGAACAGTTCGCGAACAGTTCGCGAACTTCGAACGCTCGATAAAATCGTTCGATCGAACGATCGAAGGATTTTATTCGTACGATCGAAGGATTTTCGTTCGAATCGAACGATCGAAGCTATTCGATCGAATGATTTTAATTCAATCGAATGCTTATAATCGTTCGAACGAATGGAAATCGTTCGATTTTAGCGATCGAACGGTCGAATGGTCGAATGGTCGAACGAAATTTTACTTCGAATCGAACGCGAACACCAATTGGCGAACGTCGCGCGACGTTCGCGAACATTCGGCGGACGCGAACAGTCGAAGTTCGCGCAAACTAGTTCGCCGGCGAACAGTTCGCTACATCCCTACACAAGACTACTATCCCAGAACCCAGCTTCAGAAATAGGGATAACAGAGGCTAGCATGTGTTGATTAGGGATGGGCAAATTTTCTCGCCTTGTTTTGCTGCAGAAATGACACCCATAGACTTTGTATGGCGTTGTGCAACAAAAAAATATAACGTGCGTCAAAAAAATTTTTGCTGCGCGACAAAATGTTTTTGTTACCCATAGACTTTAATAGGCGTCAGACGACATTTCGCCAGCGGCAAATTTTTGGCAAAACGAAACGGGTCAAATTTGCCCATCCGTAGTGTCAATATATGTTTGCCATTGTGGACTGACTATAGACTAACCAGAAATGCTTGTGACTAGATGGGTGAATTTATTTGCCAATCGCGAATTTGCGGCAAAAATCCCGTTCACAAACTTTTCGCTATTTTGCGGGAAATTCACAAATTTTTCTGCGAACCGAAACGCCCCAAATTCGCCCATCACTATCTCTGACCTTAACCCATGGATAACTGATAGCTCCCTTACCTTTAAAAAGTATAGCCAGATTTATATATCATAGGTACAGATAATTAGGGGCAAAAGATCTGCAAAACAATATAACAACCCACCAATCAGACTTTTCACATATTGCTACAGTATGTTTATGTGGCTTTAAACATACATTTTAGCAGGGCCGGAACTAGGGGTAGGCAGAGTAGGCACGTGCCTAGGGCGCAAAGCTGAGGAAGCGCCAGGCACGTACCTGCTCTGTCGCCTACCCCGTGTCCGGTCCCGTCCCTCCTCAGCTGGCACTGGCAGCTTCCGCGAAAATGCGCTTCTGCGCATGCGCATACACATTTTACGTATGCGCACTGGAGCGCACTTTCGCGCATGCACACTGGAGCGCACTGGAGCTCACTGGAGCGCATGCGCAGTCGAGCGAGCACGGAGCCGGCGCCTTGGCCCGCCAGGCTGCCTAGGGCGCATGGCCGGGTTGGCCCGGCTCTGCATTTTAGTGAAAAATGCATTCTATTTATATATATATATATATATATATATATATATATATATATATATATATATATATATACATGTCTCACCCACTTAATTCGCAAAGCTGAGGAAGCGCCAGGCACGTACCTGCTCTGTCACCTACCCCGTGTCCGGTCCCATCCCTCCTCAGCTGGCACTGGCAGCTTCCGCGAAAATGCGCTTCTGCGCATGCGCATACACATTTTACGTATGCGCACTGGAGCGCACTTTCGCGCATGCACACTGGAGCGCACTGGAGCTCACTGGAGCGCATGCGCAGTCGAGCGAGCACGGAGCCGGCGCCTTGGCCCGCCAGGCTGCCTAGGGCGCATGGCCGGGTTGGCCCGGCTCTGCATTTTAGTGAAAAATGCATTCTATTTATATATATATATATATATATATATATATATATATATATATATATATATATATATATATATATATATATATATATATACATGTCTCACCCACTTAATTCGATCTTGCCCAGTCCCACACCTTGTGTATTACTCCCTTCCCTTTAGACTGTATGCCTATGCATAGGGCCTTCCTCACCTTTTTGTACTGGTATTGATTGTGATGTTTGTTACTCCATATGTTCTATGTATGTAATTCATGTGATGTAGTTGCATAATCACATTTACTTTACAGTGCTACACAATATGTTGGCGCTATATAAATACATGTTAATAATTATATATATATATATATATATATATATAGGGCTTATTTATCAAGGGTCGAATTTCAAATGTGAAAAAGTTCAAAATTTGAATTCAAAAAGACCAACCAAAATTAAGTCAAAGTTTTTTTTAGGCCGAAAAGGTCCATTTTCGATCGAATAGGTCCGTATTCGGCCGAATTCGAATCGTATTTCGATTTTTCAAAGTCCACCAACTGACTCCAAATAGGTTAGGGTAAAAAATAGGCCAAAACAGCAATTCCGCAGGTTTTAGATGGCGAACGGTCGAAGTTGAATTTTTAAAGAGACAGTACATTATAAATTTCGATATTTGAATTTTTGATTTTTTTTAAATTCAAATCGAATTTGGACTATTCCCTAGTCGAGGTACACACATCCATTCATGCAACTCAAAGTAACACTTGTTTTTAGAATTTGCATGATACCTTGGTAATCCTATCACAGTAACCCAACAGAATTCGTAAATTTCAGATGTCACCTCTCTGAAGTGTTACATTTGCCATTGTGATTGGATTAGAGGAAGAGTTAATATGCGGAGAATTTCCCACACCAGTCAGTTGAACTGAAGAAGCTGCTCGGATGAGTAGTGAAACCTCTTCAATGATGATTACTCAGCAAGTCCAGTTGTTTTAGAATTACTTATACTAGAGATAATGTTACATTTTAGTGACCAAAGAAAACTTGTCACCTGGGGGCAGATTTATCAACTGTGAAATTCAAGAAATGGCGAAAAATTTGCGAAAAACATTGAAGTCAATAGGTGTCAACATTTTTTAGGGGTGATCATTTTTTATGCACGCAACAATTTTTTCTCACTCTAAATGCTTTAAAGTCAGTAGGACTCATTTATAAACTTCACACAACACAGAATGATTTGCACAGTGAATATATTGCCCTGTACATCACTATATTTATAAAGCTGAATGAGCGGCATATCTAATGTACAAACAGAATTGCAAATGTTTTTTTCACACTGCGAATGTCCATAAGAGCTTTTTATATGTGGCAAAAATTACAAATTGTGAATATTTATATACACACTTATGCCACGACTTTGGTGGCGGAGAAAATATTCGCAAAACAGTTCTGCTAATTGCGAATTTAAATTGCTGTCCACACTATTTTCATGCACAACGGTCTTGCACAGTGGCCGCATTCAAGCAAACACCCATCTCATCTGGAAAGATGGACACAGCAATGCAATCTTTTAGCGTTCAGGGAAAAACATGGGCAATACAACCATTTGCAAATAAATACGCACAAACTTTATAAATCGCCCACTGGGAGTTTTTATTGTCGCAACTTTTTTGTCTCTGTGCCTTTTTTTGTCTCGGCGACTTTTTTGCCGAAATTCATCAAAGTCAATAGGCATTTTTTTCTTATGGCAACTTTGTTGTTATGGCAAATTCTTTTGCGGCAGATTTTTGCCGCAGTTTTGACATCTTAAATTTTATTCCTGAAACAACAAATGTAAAAAAATACATTTGTTGGTGCAGGAATCAAAATTTACACGGTAGAGTAAATTATTTGCAGTGTAAACAGTGTAATTTGGAAATAAAAACTACATCATAAAAACCATGACAGAATCCCTTTAAAGGGCAAGTCTAACATAGAATAAGGCTAGAAATGCTGTATTTTATATACTAAATATAAACTTACTGCACCACAAGCCTAATAAAACAAATAATTTATGCTTATACAGGGGGTCACCATCTTGTAACTTTGTTAAACATCTTTGCAAGACTAAGACTTTGCACATGCTCAGTGTGGTCTGGGCTGCTTAGGGATTGTCATTAACAAAGCTGCTCTAGTTCTGCATGGCTGGGAAGTAAGGTGGGGGCTCCCCCTGCTGTTCATAAGTATGATTGTTTCCCTGCTCAGCAGTTACGGACCGTCTGACAATTCCTATCCACAGCAGTAAATGAAGGGAGAATTTCACTGCATACAGTCAGGTTTCTTATAAAAACAGTACACATTTTTTAATTAAAGTATATTGGAGATAGGTTTCTTTTTCATTAAGGAAAGTAAAAATGGGATTTTATTTTTTTGCCTTTACATGCCCTTTAAGTACAATCCGTGGTAGTTGTAATGGCAACTCAATGCTATCTTCTAAAAGGAAATAGAATAAACATTCTGATATTTTATCATTCTTATAGATGTATACTCAGTTGTAGTTTCCCCAGGCTATCTTATTTGAAACTCATTTTCTACACCAATTCTAGGCTGATAAAGCTAGGTAATGGTATTGCTACTTGTTCCAGCAAGGATAGGAGTTAACAGCTTGCTGTGTCTGCACAAATCAGGTGCTGTCAGAGACTATGTATAGGACCCCTGTGGCTGCAGTGTTTTGCCTGAGCAAATAGATTTGGTGTAGGTGGTTTGGATGTCTACAAATCTGCAAATTGTTTTGGGAGCTTAACTGAAAATCTTACTGTTACATTATTGGCTTGTCTGACCCTGTTTTGGAGAATAATGCGTTGGTATCACATTGAGGTTGTTTGTCTTACCCCGTATGACCTGGCCTGTCTGACATCTGTATTTTTTTTTAAAACTGTACTGGGTGTAGTTCAGCCATTTTTCTTGCCTACCTTTTCCCTTTCTCTAGCAGCTTGCAGGCTGCAGGTTTCTCTATGTTTCAGTGTCAGCTAATCCAATGCCTGATACTCAGTTGCAAGGTCAGTGTCAGACTGGCCCCCACCGGCCCAGACCTGCTCCCAGGGGCATAACTACCGGGGGAGAAGGGGGTGCAACTAGGCCAGGGCCGCCCCCCGGCAGATCGCGCGCACTGCAGCTGGCTGGAGTCGGCTGCAGCCACAGAGACAAATCACACGGACGAGGGTGGGGGCGGGCCGGCTGCACGGCCCGCACCAGGGCCCGCCCCCACCTAGTTCCGTTACTGCCTGCTCCCCAGAAGAAATGAACCTGCACTGCCATGTGACGTATTCACATGGTGGGCCGGGAATTGGAGGACTGGAGGGCTAGACTGCCCAACCTCCCTGACTTGGGACTTAAAGGAATTGTTCAGTGTAAAAATAAAAACTGGGTAAATAGATAGACTGTGCAATATAAAAAATGTTTCTAATATAGTCAGTTAGCCAAAAATGTAATGTATAAAGGCTGGAATGATTTCATGTATAACAAGTCAGTCAGAGCACTACTTCCTGCTTTTCAGCTCTCTTGGTTTACACTGACTGGTTGCCCTGGCTACCAGACAGTAACCAATCAGAGACTTGAGGGGGGGCCACATGGGTCATATCTGTTGCTTTTGAATCTGCGCTGAATGCTGGGGATCAATTACAAACTCACTGAACAGAAATGTACCATGTGGCCCCCCTTCAAGTCGCTGACTAACTCAGAGTTATAGAGCTGAAAAGCAGGAAGTTGGATTCTGGCAGTTTTATTAGACATCTGTTCACTCCAGCCTTTATATATTACATTTTTGGCTAACTAACTATATTAGAAACATTTTTTATTTTGCACAGCCTATCTATTTACCCAGTTTTTATTTTCACACTGAACTATTCCTTTAAAGGAGAAGGAAAGCCCCAGGGCGCAAAACCCCTCCCCCCTCCCCTATGTTGCCCCCCCTCCCTCCTCCCCCCTGGCCTACCTGTCCCCCTGGGCAAATGCCCCTAACTTGTTACTCACCCCTCTGCGCAGGTCCTGTCCATGGAGTTCACAGTCACCATCTTCTTCCACGCGCGTCTTCTTCCTGCGATGACCGGCGTTTTCTGGCGCATGCGCAGTAGAAACAGTTACCGGTACGGCTGTACTGCGCATGCGCCAGAAAACGCCGGTCAGAGCAGGAAGAAGACGCGCGTGGGAGAAGATGGAGACTGCGAACTCCGTGGACAGGACCTGCGCAGAGGGGTGAGTAACAAGTTAGGGGCATTTGCCCAGGGGGACAGGTAGGCCAGGGGGGAGGAGGGAGGGGGGGCAACGGAGGGGGGAGGGGTTTTGCGCCCTGGGGCTTTCCTTCTCCTTTAAGTGCAGCAGAGGAGGGTAACCCATTGTGTCCTCAAAAGATGCTTGGATTGGTACTTTAAATAGGATATTTATCCTAGCAATTTTCCAATAATCTTTTTATATTTGTCTTCAGTAAAGTGCTCTCTTCAACACTCTTTAGCTTTAGCAGGATGGGAGGGACAGGTCAACCAGTGCTATTTGTTAGAAGAACACACACATAGTGCAGGTTGGGACTGCCAATTCTAAACCTACAGTACCTAGAAGATTCTGAAGTGAATGTTCAGTAAGGTGGAAAACATTCATTTTAAAAATGAATGCAGATACAGAAAACATGTCAATGGTACACAAATAGGATAAACTAAAGGAATACACAATTGTTAAATTGCCTTTAGAAAAGAAAAGGGGTCTATTTCGGTTTATTGAATAAAGGGAGTCACCATCACCAAGCATCGCAGCTAACACTAAGAAATAAAAATGAAAAGGGCATCAAGTAAGCTGAGACACTTTCTAGCCACATATTTTAATGTTTAGCGGCAAATCTCCTCTGCTAAAACACTGTTTTATTACTTTATTTATTTAGTACTACACCCTCATTAACCAAATTTGTCAACCTCGTGCAGCCTTCCTTGCATTAAGCAGAATCTCTCTAATTGAAAGCAACCAGGTGTAATGTTGAATGCTGTCTTCTAGAGAACCTTGCATCCAGGTCTGTGCAGAGTAGGGATTTGATTCACCTGTCACTTCTGTAAGACACATAACATTCCCCCAAATGTGCTGAATCACAAAGAAGTTCTGTATTAAATGAGAAAAAGAGGCTTCATGCAGCTTATATCCATCACAGAGAGAGAGCGTCTTTAAAACCTGCATGAAATAGTCACTGCAGTGTATTATAAATCTGATGTTTTGTAAAAATCTATTTCTACTGTTTACAGTTGTGATTCTAAAGCCTTTTGCCAATCTGTGAATCGAGAGCTCCCAACTCAGCTCTGAATTTAGGATCATTGTCTGCCTGCAGCGATCGATAAAGAATTAGTCTAGAACTTCTACACCTTATGTTTTGGTCTTCTGTATCAGCTCAAGACAACACAGCCCTATAGCAGGGAAGATCTGTGTTCCTGAATATGCACCCTGTAGCTCCCCATTTTTTATGCTAATTCACTTCACATACTCTTTTGATCATTTTTGTCATTTAGCGGAGTTTGAAATATACAGTTTATTTACAGAAACGTCAATATAACAAATTGTAAATTCAGATTCACATTACATGGCAGGATAGATAAAGAAGCACATTCTGCATCCAGATTAAATAAATCGGGTATGACCTCACATTCTGAGAAATTTTTATTGATATCTGACAACCCTTAAGCACAGTGAGCATGTGCAATGACCCTGACACAATGGGACACTTCTATAGACATTCTTTGGTTTCTTCGAAATATTAAGAAATATTAAATAAAAGAAAATGAGTCTATGGGGCAAATTTACTAAAGGGCGGAGTGACTAACATAGTTTCGGAACTTCGCCGATTTACTAACGGGCACTGGCGTAAATTCGCTAGCAAAGGAGATAGACTCTAGCGCTACTTCAAACGCTAACGCCAGGAGAATTTTCGCTCTGGCGAATGGACGTAACTACGCAAATTCACTAAGATGCGGATTTTACTGAACGTTACCTCTTGCACCAGACTTGCCTTCGCCACCTCAGACCAGGCAAAGTGCAATAGAGTAGATAGGACTACTATAGATATATAGATAGTTGAAAAATTTTCAACGCTGGCGTCTTTTACTTTGTACAGGGTGATAGGCTGCAAAAGATCGTAATTTTTTTGGGGGGTACCTGGCTTCCCCACTATATTTCCTAACATATGGCACATAAACTATACACTGGGCTCATGTGTAGGGCAATATAACAACTCTAGTTTATTTTATTAAGGTTCCCTGGGCTTGTGTAATGTAATGTATTGGCTGCAACATATACGTCCATTCAATTTTAACTTCCCGCCGTATGTAAATTAGGCAATGCTAGCGCAACTTCGCTTTGCTTGCCACAGTAACGCTAGCGCATATTCGTCAGCATTCAGTGTCCTGGATGCAACTTCGGATTTTAGTGAATTATCGTTGTCCTGGCGAATCTATGCCTGCTGAAGTGTTGCGATGTCAGCGAAGCTGTCGCTGGAGTAATTTCGGAGGTAAGTAAATTTGCCCCTATAAGCCTTTAGTAGCTGTAGGTATCTAAATCAGTAAGGGCACAGTGTATCAGTTTCATCTACCAAAGACTGACCGTGTCATATATAAATAGATCTGCTCAATTGGTGAGGTTGTACAACTTGGCCACACATGTAGAGGGCTGATCATTTGGCTCCAGGCCCCATAATCATATACTAATATGGGCCTATGCAAAGCTGTTGTCTGTCAATACACCGGTGTGTTCCTCACCCAAAAGAATGTTTTTAACCAACCTGTAGCGAAGTAAGGGAG
Organism: Xenopus petersii; assembly: GCA_038501925.1. Taxonomy (NCBI): domain Eukaryota; kingdom Metazoa; phylum Chordata; class Amphibia; order Anura; family Pipidae; genus Xenopus; species Xenopus petersii. Next base: position 73,365,821 of record CM076685.1, read on the forward strand.
GGGGGTAAAATACATTTTATTTAATCAATGTTCTGGCAATATTCAGAGCAGCCAGCGGAGGACACCAACCCATAAGGTTGGCCTGTAGGGGAATCCCAACCATCACAGTATGTGACTCTGGTCTGCCCCTGTGAACCTGTGAGAGCTGCCAAATAAATGTTTGCCTTGGTTCATCATAACAATGTACAACATGCTTTAATGACAACCTAAAGGCCCTGATTTGTTAGCAGAAGGCACCGGTAATCTAATTATCTTCCTTGCAAGGACCAAACATAGTGTAGATTTTCACTGATTAAAACAAATGCAAAAAGTTTGTTCAACACAACCCCCATTAATTGACAATATTGAAAAATGGGGTACACAGCCACAGAGAAATGCACCACACATTTAAAAAAATAAATAAAAAAGATACAAATCATAAATTAAATTTTTGGAATAATAATTTAGAAATATAGTGAATGGTAAAAGAGTGGGTTGATGGCATACAACATTTCGCAAAGCTTACAATGGTACCGGTATGGGACCTGTTATCCAGAATACTCAGGACCAGGGATTTTCTGCATAAGGGGTCTTTCTGTGATGTAAACATTAACTGAACACAATATGATAGTATTATAATGGTTAATTCTATCTTAGTTGTCATTAAATACAAGGTGCTATTTTTAATATTACAGAGAGAAAGGGAATATGTTATAACATTTTTGACATTTTTTATTAAAACTGAGTTTATGGTAGACGACCTTCCCATTATTTGGAGCTTTCTGGATAGTAGGTTTCTGGATAATGGATCCCATACAGAACCATTTGCCCATAAGTAAAAAAAAGTAGCTTGTTGGATAGCATAATGATCATAATAATTTAGTGAAAAGTATAGCAGTAGGTATGCTTAAATGATGCTGCTAGATAGAGTACTGCAGCGGGTCGGGTACACGCGGGTTACCGGCAAAAACCTGCAATACCCTGCGGGGTGCAGGTAGAAGTTCAGTGTGTGGGAATAGACGCAGGTTGGCGGTTCTGCGGGTTTGCAGGTCTCAGGTCGAGCAGCAGGTCTTCTCAATAGTGATTTTTACTCCTTTTTCTGATCACAACTACTTCCGATGATGTCACTTCCGGTTTACAATGATAGCACTTCCTGATTCTTGATGCTACACCCTCATTAACCAAATGTGCTGAATCACAAAGAAGTTCTATATTAAATGAGAAAAAGAGGCTTCATGCAGCTTATATCCATCACAGAGAGAGAGAGTCTTTAAAACCGGCATGAAATAGTCACTGCAGTGTATTATAAATCTGATGTTTTGTAAAAATCTATTTCTACTGTTTACAGTAGTGATTCTAAAGCCTTTTGCCAATCTGTGAATCGAGAGCTCCCAACATAGCTCTGAATTTAGGATCATTGTCTGCCTGCAGCGATTGATAAAGAATTAGTCTAGAACTTCTACACCTTATGTTTTGGTCTTCTGTATCAGCTCAAGACAACACAGCCCTATAGCAGGGAAGATCTGTGTTCCTGAATATGCACCCTGTAGCTCCCCATTTTTTATGCTAATTCACTTCACATACTCTTTTGATCATTTTTGTCATTTAGCAGAGCTTGAAATATACAGTTTATTTACAGAAACTTCAATATAACAAATTATAAATTCAGAACAAGTAGCTTGGATAGCATAATGATCATAATAATTTAGTGAAAAGTATAGCAGTAGGTATGCTTAAATGATGCTGCTAGATAGAGTACTGAACTGCAGCGGGTTAGCGGCAAAAACCTGCAATACCCTACGGGTTGCAGGTAGAAGTTCAGGGTGTGGGAATAGACGCGGGTTGGCGGTTCTGTGTGTTTGCGGGTCTCAGGTCAAGCAGCAGGTCTTCTCAATAGCGATTTTTACTCCTTTTTTCTGATCACAACTACTTCCGATTATGTCACTTCCGGTTTACAATGATAGCACTTCCTGATTCTTGATGGTCAGCGGGTCCGGGTTGTGGATATGGTACTTGCGGGTTGGGTAGCGGGTAAGAATGCGGGTTGTGGGTCCGGGTTGTGGATTTCAGGTTGCGGGTACGGGTTCCAAAAAATGGACCTGCACAGGACTCTACTGCTAGACATGTAAAAATGGTTGCACTGCAAGTAGCAAAATATGTCTACTTAAAATAAATTGAATAATTGCTTCTTTAATTTCTTCTTTACCTAAACAAAAATCAATGATTCTGTCTTTATTTCATAATCCTCATTATTTTCTCACTAGAACGCTCTAACAAACTTAGTGATCTTCTATTCTCTTCAAATACAACTGCTTGTAAAGTTGGAGTGTGACCTGATGCCTTTAGGGAAAGGGCCCAAATTAAAAAGACCATCAATGACATCATACAAGAGGCGCGGCAAGCAACTTGTTGACCCTTACAGTTGCTCAAAGATAGAACAAAAGGCAAAGCCTAGAATTTGCTATCCTCTAAACTAGGCACAATTCAGAAATTCATTTTTAAGTTTAAGGTAATGTGTGGGAATTCTGAATTGTATTGGATATACAACTGCATGTATCTAAAATCCAAAAATCCTCTGCAATATTCTAGAGCTCATTTCTTGTCGCATAAAAAGTAGCTTCTCTCTGTTACAGAATGGCAGGGTGTCTATGGAACTGCAGTATGTTTAGAGGTCAGTATTAATCATTGTGAAATACAATGAGCACTGCAGAAGACTGTACATATCAGCTGCAGACTGAATCCCACTCCGTCTCTCTCTTTTATTGTTATACTGGTGTCCTCCGCAAGAGTAAAGAAGAATGTTAAACACTAATTGCTCTGCATCTCCGCAGGGTGTTCAGAGAGCCGTGATAAGGATGGCTGGATGTAACCTGCTTGATCCTGCCAGAAAATTGTTTCATCTGTTTGTGTAACAGGGGAACCAATACTGTGTAATATAAGCTATGTTTATAATTAGGTTTTGAGTACATTTCTGTTGTCATACATCCAAAAAACATTGCATACTATGAGCTGATTTTGGCCAGCACATTCAAAATCATTTAGGACTGCTTTTGCCATTAATGTGAACAAAACAACCAGGAGAACATACAATATGTTTGTATTTAACTTTAATTGTGTTTCATTATTATGCTAACATTTCACAAGAATTCCATGAGAAGGGGAAAACCCCAGGGAAAATAGTCCTGCTCTGTAGCTACATAAGAGTCATCTGGAATGAACTAATGTGGAAGAAGGTGCAAGCCTCTTAAACCGGTGCAAAGAGAGGAGTGTTTGCAGAACTTAGGACTCTCAATGTAATTGCTCCTATTATAACAGCGAATCCATAGTCTATTTTGCTGTTGTTAAAGCAGAAGGAAGGGTGCAATCTTTTGGGGTGTCATAAACACCAACAATCATTATAATCCCTTGACTGATACCTGATCACTGAAAACATCTTCTTGCACTAATGTAGCGAAGAAGCAAAATAAGTTTTATTGTGGGTGCCTGGAATGAACCTTTCAGAGATAGAAAATAAAAATAAAACAGGGACCACAAATAGAACAAACATCAGACAATTTATACAGAGCACATGGTACAACATAGCACACAGCAGAATAACATGCCACAAAATTCATGTCAGTGGAAAAAAGGCACGGTGAACCATTTATTGGAGTGACATCATGGGGGTATGGTGAACTACAAAATTTTATGTCTGGATAAGGTTTATTACATCTGCAGGTAATACATATAATTATCAATCACCATTAAAATGGATGTATGTTGTATAAAATGTCTAAAATACAAACCCACATACACATCATATATAAAACCTCGCTCTCAGCAGAGACAAATTACAGTTTTAGCAAAACAAACGCTCTTGTGAGCTGTAATAAACATTGATACCTATTGGAAATAATAGAATGAGCCCTATCTGTGCCACCCCTGTGTGTTTTCCTGCTAATATAAATATGACAAAAAATAATTCTAATGCTCTTGGAGTGCCGTATATTTTCTTTGAAAACAAATGCAATCGTTGAATTGATAATGGTAAAGAAACAGAAGCCCTAAAATGAAAATTTACAGCAGTGGTCCAGTAAATAAATGTACTGTTTGAATTGTTTTAGAATTGTAGAATTAAAACAATTGGAAATGAATTACCTTTAAATAATGGATATCGCAGACAATTGTGGCGTGCGCTGAAACAAACAGAATTTCCCATTTCCCCTGTGATTCCCAGCAGTTGGTGACAACTGCATCAATATACTGAGAGCTCAAGACCTGTATTAAAATTTTAGCTTCTCCTACTGAACATGCAGAATTTGTTGCTTTGTTTTTTACTTACAGTATTTTTTTCCCTTTACTATTGATTAATGGTCCAGGAAATATGACCTGAATTAATGGGATAGGCTTATAATATGCTTTCCTTAAAGGATAAGGAAACCCTTTCGGCGCAAAACCCCTCCCCCCGTAGGCCCCCCTTTCTCCTCCCCCAGCCTACCTACCCCCCGGGCAAATGCCCCTAAGTTGCTACTTACCCCTCAGTGCAGGTCCTCTCCCGTGGAGTTCGCCAAAAGTTTTCAGATTTCTTTTTTCGGCAACTTCGTGACTTTCGGCGCATGCACAGTAGATTCCAACCGGCAAATGCTCCTACTGCGCAAGCACCGCCAAACGCAACTTAGGGGCATTTATCCATGGGGGGGAGGTAGGCCGGGGGGAGGAGGGATGGGGACCTACAGGGGGGAGGGAGGGGTTTTGCGCTAAAAGGGTTTCCTTCTCCTTTAAGCTATTCAGTTTCAATGCAGATTCAATTAATGTGCTTTAAGAAAGAGCCAGCACGGATGGCATTGTTTTCAGGCAGGCTATTGTTTCTCCTACTCAATGTAACTAAATGTGTCTCAGTGGGACTTGGATTTTTTACTATTGAGTGCTGTTCTGTGATCTACCAGGCAGTTGTTATCTGGTTACCTTCCCTGTTTTTAGGCTGCTGGGGGGGGGGCTGTTATCACTCCAACTTGCAGTACAGCAGTAACTAGTGACTGAAGTTCATCAGAGCACAAGACTGGGGGCAGCTGGGTAACTGACAAAATGTCTAGCCCCATGTCAGATTTCAAAATTAAATATAAAAAAAATCTGTTTGCTCTTTTGAGAAACACATTTCATTGCAGAATTCTGCTGGAACAGCACTATTAACTGATGCATTTTGAATTTTATTTCGCATGACAGTAGTCCTTTAAGCATATTGATTCCATTCATCATGCATTCTTGCATTCAAACCTGCTTCTTGCACTGCCACTTATATATGCTGCGCACCACTGTGTCCTCTGATAAACCATGTGCAAGAGTGGGCAATTGATGCTGGGGAACCCTGGAGCTACGGCACCACAAATTACATAATCCCCTCTGAAAATGTGAGCCACAATTTACATCCAGTTTGAGAACATTTGTATGCACAATCGCAATTACACTGGAAATCTCCAAAACAATATGTTGCAATGTGGGTAAGTACAGTAAGATAGCAATTTGTGTTGAAAACTTCCTGCATGACTGCAATTACACTGCAATTCTGGGATAACCCACTGTTACGTGGGTAAAGAACATATCAATTTGCGCACTTTGCAAACTGCACTTGGTAAGATTTTGCCATGTCATGTATAGCATTTTGTGTTGTATCATTTACTCAATCTATAGTGTTAATAATGGTAGTCTCCTTTTCCTGAAAATTCTAAGCAGCCTATGTAAATTAAAATCAAAACCCTCCAGTAGCATATGTTCAGTACTTAATATGAAAAGTTAACATGTGAATTAATTCCCTGCTGCATAGAAAAACAGGAGGCTCATTTACAAACATAAATACAATGTTTTACTTGCAAAAATGGTTGCGAACCATCATGTATCTTTCCCCTAATACAGGGTTGTTTCCTAGGATTCCAGTGTAATTGTGGATGCTAATTAGTGATTGGCCGGTTCACCCAAAACCTATGGTGACCCAAAGGTTGACCACTGGTTGGGGGGGGTTCAGGTTGGGTCGGGTGTGAGTCAGACTGGGGCTCCCAGCAGAGCAAGAAAACGTGGTTACCTGTTCTATAATGGCAACAATTTAAGGAGTTGAGTGTGAGTTGAGTTTTTCCAGTCCCCCTTATTACTAGTGCTTATATAATATGTTATGGAATTTGCACAGCACATCATTTAGCAATGCAAAATCCAATTTGAGTCAGTTTTAGTAGCTCCGGTCAAGGTGGTTTACATTTTGCTTGCTTCAGTGGAGGTGCTAATGGCATCATTTCTGGTCTGAAGTGCAGGGTGTAGGTGCAGAGTACAAAGGTAGCCCAGAAGCAACATGTTAGCAAAGCAAGTGTTAACACCATAGTTGCCTATCTGCATCATTTTCCCTGTAGGTTCTCTTTTATCTTATTCAGCAAATAGAATGTATTATTGCAGTTGCATGTGTGTTTATAAATGAGCCTTGAGGTGCTCCATATCAGGGTTTTCTTCTCCCTAGATGGCCCAATCAGAATTTTTAGGCACAATGGGGCTTGTTTTAGGGGCTCTTGGTAGGGCTCAGTGGCTAAGTTGGGGTCATTTATCAACACTGGGCAAAATTACCAGTGGGCAGTAACCCATAGCAACCAATTAGTGCTTGGCGGCTGCAGGAAGAACAATGAATGCACCAATTTGATTGGTTGCCATGGATAACTGCCCACAGGCAAATTTGCCCAGTGTTGATAAATGACTACCAACTGAGCCACTGAGCCCCTACCAAGAGAATGCAATGCAAAGAGAGTTGATATGCCCCGGGCCAGATCTCCATGAGCCTTGTGTTAACTGAGCCTTCCATCCTTGTCCTTTTATATTATATATTTGTTTTTTTTTCTCTTAGACTTCCATTTTGCTACTACCCGCTGCCCTCAGTTTGTTATTCTAAGAGATCTTAGATCTGTTGATGCCGTGTGGCTGTTGCCCCCCAGCTACTACCCCTGGAAGATTATCTATTGACTACTCCATCCTGTCCCACTGATCTCTCTGCCATTTCCTGATGAGCAGTAATTCTGTTTGATTTCCCCTCTATGCCAGGAGCTCAGCAGTTCTGTTTATCTGAAGCTCTGTTTATCTTTGAGCTGGAGCCCAAAATGTGCAAGCATTTCACTAGGTCTGCCAACTGTCTGTTATTTATTTATTTATTCTTTCACATACTGACTGCAGCTTCATCTTGTCAAGAGACAGGGGCTAATGAGTTCTCTTCAAAGGACAAGCTTAAGAAAGTGAGGGTTGTGTAGTCAGGGACACTTGGGGGGTTCTTCTTTAAAACTCAAAATTTTCGACATTTTTTAAAGCCAGATGCTGCAAAAAGTCAGAATCTGAAAATCCGCCATCTCAGACCTGCCAAGGTTGTATATAAGCCAATGGGAGAGGTCCCTATTTTATTTGAAAGTTTATGAGGCCTTCACTGGAATTAGCCTGAAAATCCAACTATTTCAGCCTTTTTGGGCAAAAACATTTGGGCTTTTTCTGAAAGAAGCCCGAAAAAAATCAAGCAATTTGGGAAAAAAATCTGAAAAAAATCATATGATTCAGGTTTTCGCTCAATTTTATCTGGTTTTTCCCGATTTTAGTTTGGTCTGACTTTTTTTCAATAAAAAATTTGGATTTTGATAAATAACCCACTTGATCTGCTCCGGATGCACAAGGGTAGGTACATACGGTACATGAGTTCAAAATATTATTTCTGTTTCTTTTTTCACATGGCATTGAAATTACATTTCCCTGATTTACATTTTCCTGGATTTTACACCATTTTTTTCTTGTCCCCTGAAAAACATAAAATGGGGTTCTACTATATTCAACAATATCCTGCCTGTAGGGCACTGAAGGAGACAGACACAGACTAGGAGCACATGTGTAAACACAGCACAACTATTGCACGCAGAGCCGTTACAAAAATAAGATTTATATATCCAGTTTTTCTCTACCAGCAAAGGAAATAATTCTCTAACAATAGTGGCAATCTGTAAAGATATTACTAGTGACCAGAAGATCCAAAATTAGATAAGAGGAAACATAATGTGGAGATAAAGAACATCGATATGAAACTATTTTGACACACAGGTGCATTCCCTTTATTAGTCAGAATTAAGCAATAAATAAATTGGTTAGATCATAAGTACCATACGATTTTCATCTATTTTCATTATCATATATTTTCTGGAATCCTGTGCAATAAGGAATACGTGCCAACCACTTTTTAAATTATTATAATAGTCTGGGCATACAATCAAAGAAAGCATGGTTGCTAGAGATATGGCAGAATTACCTGTGCACTAGGGGGAAAACACATTTCCAGACAACATTTAAATACTGTGTGAAATTGTATACAGGTATGGGACCTGTTATCCAGAATTCTCGAGACCTGGTGTTTTCCGGATAATGAATTTTTCTGTAAATTGGATCTTCATACCTTAAGTCTACTAGAAAATCATATAAACATTACATAAACCAAATAGACTGGTTTTGCCTCCAATAAGGAATAATTATATATTAGTTTGGAACAAGCTATTGTTTTATTATTTAAGAGGAAAATGGAAATCATTTTAAATTTGGATTATTTGGACATGAGTGATGGCCTTTCTGTAATTCTGAACTTTTTGGATAAAGGGTTTCCTGAAGTTATCAGCTGTTAATAGGGATGTAGCGAACTGCCGTTTATGTGTTCGCGAACGCCGTTCGCGAACACCGGCAAAAATGCGAACAGTTCGCGAACAGTTCGCGAACTTCGAACATCCGCAAAATCGTTCGATTCGAACGATCGAAGGATTTTAATCGTTCGATCGAAGGATTTTCGTTCGAATCGAACGATCGAAGCCATTCGATCGAATGATTTCATTCGATCGAATGGCTTCGATCGTTCGATTCGAACGAAAATCCTTCGATTTTAGCGGTCGAAGGAATCGAATGGTCGAATGGTCGAACGATTTTTGTTCGAATCGAACGCGAACTCGTATTGGCGAACGTCGCGCGACGTTCGCGAACATTCGGCGGACGCGAACAGTCGAAGTTCGCGCGAACTAGTTCGCCGGCGAACAGTTCGCTACATCCCTAGCTGTTAACAGGGCTGCTATAGTCACACGTTTACCAACAGAATGGTTCTGAATACAAGACAATACCAATATGCAAGCATAAATGTATGGTATCTTTCATTAGAGGTTGAAAAGGCCTGGCACATGGGAACTAGGTGACAAGGGACTGGCACAGGAATTAAAAACATCATTGACTCAGAGATAAGTACCCACTGGACAATTCTTCCTCTGCACGGGAACTAAAATGTATTTGTATTAGGAAAGTGAAGAGGATAATTAAATGCAATTACCATTAGTGCACAACAAAACATATTGTACACAAGCAATTCATCTTTTGTCTGATGCAGTTCAGCCTAACATATACAGATGAAGCCACTTGGATTTGTGAGTTAAATGCGTCATGACTCGGGCTTAATTGAAGAAACTGTGTTATCTAAAGTCATCTTAACTAATTTAATGCATTTTACCTTTTCATTAGCATACCAAAGCTCCATTGTTCACAATGGTGAATGCTTTAATTAGATGGGATGTTGTGACACAACTTTCTGTGTTAAGTGGGATAAATGTGATATCTGTGTTTAGTTATTCTGTGTCAAACACACAAACCAAAGTGGCTGCATCTGTATGTTCTCCAATATCCACTTATTTTTATATGAGGACCCTTTTGATTTTGATGTATAAATAAAAGTGATCGGAAATCAACTGTTTTATGCATTTATTGCTGATGGCAGATTTGCATATATTTTAAGCCATTTTACAAATACTAAATGGCAAATACAATCAATAAATGAAGCCCAGACAAGCCTTATGCCTCTTTACCATTTCCTAAACCTTATGAAACATGGCTTAGAGAATAATAACATAAAATAGTGAATAATGTATCCCCTATTGTAAAATATAAGGATATTATGTCACCTTGGATTTCCATCACCTTGTGCCTTTACATAGTTCATTGAACTCTGATGAAGTGCCCAGTTTTAGGGCATGAAACGCATTAGAATCATATTCCCTCCGATGTAATCTTCATAAGCGTTTGAATAAAGCCGTAAATTTGATGTTATAAGCGCCAGACTCCTGAGCAATCTTTGATCAGCGCTCCGCAGCAAATCTGTGGATTCAACAGATAGTTTATATCAAATTGAATGACATATTAAAGAATCTTACTAAACTGGAATATATATTTACATAAATATTGCCCTTTTACATCTCTTGCCTTGAACCACCATCTTGTGCTGCCTCAGAGATTACCTGACCAGAAATACTACAACACTTAACTGTAACAGGAAGAAGTGAGGAAGCAAAAGGCAGAACTCTGTCTGTTAATTGGCTCATGTGACCTTACATGTGGTTTGTATGTGTGCACAGTGGCGCAAATTCACTAAGCGCCGAAGCGCCAAACACTAGCGTTAATTTGTTAGCGTTTGGCATTTTTCGTTACTGCGCAAATTCACTAACGAACGCTGGCGTAGTTTCGCTAGTGTTACTTCGCCCCCTTACGCCAGGCGAATTTTCGCTAGCGACGTAACTACGTAAATTCACTAACTTGCGCAGTGTACTGAACGCTACCTTTTACGCTAGACTTCCTTCGCCACCTCAGACCTGGCGAAGCGCAATAGAGTAGATAGGGATTGTTTCAAAAAAAGTCAAAATTTTTTCTAAGTCCCAAAAAACGCTGGCATGTTTTCTACATGATGGGTGATAGGCTGAAAAAGATCGAAAATTCGATCATTTCCTGACTCATGGCAACTTACCTAGACAGTGGGCACATGTGTAGGGCAAAATTTAATTTTTATTTGCTGATTTGAAGGTTTTCTAGGCATTTGTAATGCTAATACGTGTTCCTCCATTGAAATTTGAATTTTGCGCCATATGCAAATTAACCTTCGGTAGCGTAACTTCACTTTATATAGCGAATCAGCGCTAGCGCAACTTCGCAACCTTACGCTACTCCTGTGCGCAACTTCGGATTTTAGTGAATTTGTGGAGCGCTGGTGAAGCTACGCCTGGCGAAGTTGCGCCCGGCGCAACTTCGCATCTTAGTGAATTTGCCCCAGTGAATCTTACGATCTCAGGGGGCGGCCCTTATTTTTTAAAATGGCAATTTTCTATTTATGATTACTCAATGGCACATACTACTAAAAAAGTATATTATTATGATAATGGTTCATTTACATGAAGCAGGGTTTTACACATGAGCTGTTTTACTCAGTATCTTTTAATAGAGACCTACATTGTTTGGGGGGTATCGTTTTCCTTTAAAGCACCTACACAGGCAAACGTTACCCTCTCTAAAACAGGAGGAACAAATCACCCACTGCTGAGTCAACTATAAATCTGCTTAGTCTGCTTACACATAGCATAAAAATTGCAAGTTGTGCAATTTACTTCCCTTAAAAAAGGGTGCTTATGTTGGTTTCATTGGAATGGATAAGCAGGTAGTGGGTAGACCAGCTTCATAGTTTGACCTGGGTCTCTGTTTATTATATTATGTTCCAGGCCATACTTATTAATTAGTATATGGTGTTTGTTAAGCCAACCTGTCTGCAAATTGACTGAACAAATTACCATAATGGTCTAGATTTATCAACAGTCAAAATAAAGTTTTTCGTTTGCTATGCCAACTTGCCCAGATTATTTATGAATGTGTCAGCTTTCATGCTGGCAGGTTACATAGGATGCCAAAAGCATGGGGTTCAGAAATGCAAAACTAAGCAGCACACTCAGGGACATTTGTATTTGATAGTTTGATTTATAGTCATACAACCTAGAATGGTATTCGTAAGTAATTATAATATGACGCTTTAATGTGGCTTTCAAAACTGCTTACTTAGATGGGCTTTCAAAAAGTATTATTGATCATGGGATATATATCTTTATGCCTTTTTCATATTTATATTAGCAGACGAAAAACTGTGGTGAGCTATGGTATAATATAGCCATTGCGAAGTGGAGGATTTGATAAGCAAAATTACTAGTGATGGGTGAATTTGCGCCGAAAAATTTGTGTCCGTTTTTTTGAAATGCCGGCGACAATTTTTTTTGACACTGGCGAATTTTAGCCAGCAAATTTTTGCGCCCGTTTCGCGAATTTATTCGATGGAGGCGAAATGCGCAAATTCGCGCAAATTCGCCCATCACTAAATATTACCTGCATACAACACAGAAATACCCAGATATACTGTAGTTTAAGTAACATTTAACATGGACATGGACACATTACATAATCCACCCTGATGTATCCATCTCTTCAGTCAATTATGCGTGGCCTTTACTAACAGTGATGTTATTTAGTGTAATCTCACTAAGGGGCAGATTTACATGGGGTCAAATATCGAGGGTTAATTAACCCTCAATATTCGACTGCAGAATGTAAATCCTTCGACTTCGAATATCGAAGTCGAAGGATTTACTGCAAATAGTACGATCGAACGATGGATTTTAATCCATCGATCGAACGATTTTTTTTTGACCAAAAAATTGCTAGGAAGCCTATGGGGACCTTTCCCATAGGCTAACAACACCTCAGTAGGTTTTAGGTGGCGAAGTAGGGGGTTGAATTTTTTTTCAAAGAGACAGTACTTCGATTATCGAATGGTCAAATAGTCGAACGATTTTTAGTTCAAATCGTTCGATTCAAAGTCGTGGTCGAAGTAGCCAATTCGATGGTAGAAGTAGCCAAAAAAAACATTCGAAATTCGAAGGTTTTTTTTATTCTATTCCTTCGCTTGAACTAAGTAAATGGGCCCTTAAAGTAATGTTTCTGGCTGACAGCTATTTAAACCCCAAGTAACTATTTGGAGGAGAATAGGGAATATCAGGCTTCTATATGGTCCTGGAATTTCTTTGAGAATTATAATATCTTTATATTTTACAACAGGTGGTATATTATTCACTTACAGTATAAGTCCTGGGAGGTGCACTCCCACAACCCTCAATAACAAATTGCCTAGGTAGCACTGCACTGCAGGATAAAAAAAAAACTTCAAATGTTTTTGTCACAATTAGCATCCTTCCTCAGGGACAGCATATTTATTTATCACATGTTAAACCCTGCTTCATATAAATAAACCATTTTCATAATAATATACTTTTTTAGTAGTATGTGCCATTAATCATGAATAGAAAATTGCCATTTTTAAAATAAAGGCCGCCCCCTGGGATCCTACGATTCACAGTGCACACAAACAAACTAAACAAACTATACATGTTAGGTCACTTGAGCCAATTAACAGACAGAGTTCTGTCTTTTGTTCCACACTTCCTCTTACAGCTAGAGCTGCAACACAGAGAATGTCATAAAATGGGGGCTCAAGGGAAAATATGTAAAAGGACAATATTACTATATTCCAGTTTGGTTATATTCTTTAATATACCACTTAACATATTATTTGTATATAAAATGATATATAGTTATTATATATAATATATAGTTTGGTAAAATTATTTAATATGATATATATGTATATAATACACAAAAGCTATGAATATCTTGTAAATAATAATAAATAAAGTAACCCCAGTTGCAAAATTTGAGGATATTATAAGTTACCTCGGCGTTCCATGACCTGTATAAAAACACTCGGCCTTTGGCCTCTTGTTTTTATATGGTCATGAAAAACTGTAACATAATATCCTTATAATTTACAAGAGGGGGGTACTTTATTCACTATATAATAATATAATATAATAATATATAAACTGTTGCTTAAGTATTTACTTTGGGTGTATAGTTTTCTATTAATGACACACAAATGTTTTGGACATATTTTTTTTTTAGTGTCCTTCCTCAGAAATTTACAGAACCATAGTTTTAGGGGCCTATTAATTTTTTTCTGGTCAAAATTCCACAGCTGCTAAAAATCTAAATCAAAAATACTCCAACTAAAACCTGTCAAAATCATGTAAAAGTCAATGGCACATGTCCATTTAACAATTTAAAGATGTTTCTTGCCTTCATGATCTTCAAGGTTTTTGGGTTGGTTTTCAATCGATAATCTGAAAAAGTCAATTTTCTCGGGTGACCACTCAAAAGAGTTTCACAATTCAAACGTTGAATAGAAAAAGTTGCACAATTTGAAATTATGCACGATTTTTCCCTTTTTTGACGCAGGATTTGGGTTTGGGAGACTATTCCAAAGTGACCAAAATACCTAAACTGTAGGAAGGGCCCCTGTCTGAAAGCAAGCATAGTATAATTTTAGGATAAAGGACATGGAACAATAAATGTACCCTTTCAAGGAATGAGATTTAAGCCTGTTGTTCCTACAGAGTTTGCTGACTAATTTTAGGATGAATACTTATTTACTGTCTTAGATATCCCCTAAACAAAAAGAGAGAGCGACTATCACCACTAATTTTCAGAACTAACTTTAAAGGGGAATTCAAACCAAACGTTTTTTTTGCATAATGAAAGAAAATATAATCATATACAATATTGTCACATTGTCAGTGGTTTTAGAGTTATTTGTAAATGTAATTGCTTTGGAGGCAGTATTTGTCTGTTCTGTCTTGCACTGCTGGTTCAGACTCTTGAAAAACAACGTGTAGACGGCAGCACTACTCCAGCCACTTCTACATTGTTACATTACTACATTGTTTCAAAAGAAACAGCAGTGCACGCAAAGAATCTTACAGAATACTGTTTTCATTAACAACTAAATGTCTGTCCTTGAAGGGAAGCCTATGCTGCAGTATACTCAAGGTATAAACTAGCTGTAAAATATACTTGCATTTGGCTGACTTTCTAACTTCAAATGTACAGGAGCACAACATTAAATTATCCACAGAAAACTGTGAATAAATTGAAGTCTAATGGAGTGTATAAAATAAACTACGATAACAAACCCAAATGACCCTTCCAAAAATCACCTCTGGTTATGCAGATTCAAAGGTGAATGATGGTTCTGCGGAAGTTAATCCAATAATGGTGTCGCCTTTGTCCACATTGTTTCCCAGAGATTTGCAGGGAAACCATAGCAAAATGCATAATAGATATCTGCTCCTGTTCCCCACGTTCTGTGCACTCTGAGAAGATTGCTTTAGAGAGTTCATTGGAGTCTGCTCAAATGAAAATGCAAATGGATTTGTACATGTGAATGGCAGTTTTCTATTGAGACATGCTTGGCCTGACTTACATTGAATCATGGGGAATTTATTTTAAAAACATGTAGAGATGTGGCATAAAAGGTGCATCATTTGTGTGCATTAACACTTCCACCGTGCCTGTCACAACATCATGTTACTGTGTTACTATGTAAGTGCTGCCTTTTGTTCTAATTGGCAGCTATTGAATACTATTTATGGTACTGTGCTATACTTGGAGCATGGAAGCCAAAGCAGCATTAGATCCTTCTTTCCCAGAGGACTAAAGCTGCATTACATTGGAAATTGTAGAGTTAATTCCCAAGGAGCTAGAACCAAAAATACATGTCCAGAAACAAGAAGACATTTTTCCTCTCTGCCTGCGGACAACAGCCGCTGGTTTCTATCAAACTCTAATTATCTGACTCTGGATCTCTGCTAATTGGGACTCTTGGGTAAACCTTCCTCGAATATGTGTATTAAGAAGACCGACAGGAACCATCTCGAAGGCCACAGCAGTGTCAGGGAATGTCCATTGCAAACCAGGCAGCAAAGAAAAAACTCTGATCAGCTCAGAGTGAATTTTAGCTGAATTCCATTGTCCTGAAACAGCTTCCACAGGTCAAAGAACAGACAAATGTGTTTGGTTCACAACCGAGTCTCACCTTAAAAGCTTCTCATAACTAGAAAGGTAAATGTTCTCTTTCTTTGTATGATTACTTTCTGAGGTGTTATTGCTTCAGTAAAAGAAAACACTTTGATTATCAATAAATGTACTTTCACATTCTTAAACTGTGTCTTATGTGAGCCTTTTCCCAGTAATCTGCAGTCACAAGGTCAGAATAGCCATGCTAGATTTATCAATAACTCTGAAGTCACTAGTATACAATTCAATAGTGTCTGAGTATTTTTTGTACATGCCGGAGTCAGGAGGTTTCATTGAGCAGTGTCTGATCTTGTCCTTATTTACAAAGTCAAGTTTAGTAGACACACACTTTAAGCTTTCAATAATCCTGTCATTCAGGCTGAAATAAAGAATATTCTGAATTTTCCTTTGATAACCTGAAATGAGGAGTTGCATTACACAAAAGGCCACCTTTGTCATAAAGTCTTAAGGCAAGAGTTTACAAAAAGGGCAGAGACACACGCTGCTATTTCGGGAGATTAGTCGCCCAGCAACAAAACACTTCTTCTTCAGGCGACTAATCTCCCAGAACTGCCTTCCAACCGGCTAGAATGGAAATCGCCAGCGGGATGGCACTCGGATAGCTTCGGCTTTCCAAAGTTGCCCGAAGTTTCCTCGGGAGGCAACTTCTGGCGACTTTTGGAAAATGAAGCATTCCGAATGTCATCCCGCTTTTGGAAGCAAAATGGTCTACTTGGTATTCCAGTATCTACATATCCCAGCCCAAGGTTGAAAAGGGTAGAAAGGAAGACCAGCACAACACCATATGACATAGAACTGGGGTTGAAAAAACTCCTTGTGCGCATTTATTTAAAAAAAAAAAAAATACCAAATCCATTCAGAGGCAGGCTCCACCTAAATCAGTCTTGTTAATGATTGAAAAATTGTAAAATATATTTTTGATTGTGATGTACATAGTGTGTAATACAGGGTTTATGGTGACCTTAAAGGCAGAATCAGTTACTAATTGCAAGTTATTGGTTTACTGTATGCAGAATATGTTCTATATTTAAAACTTTTTTATGTCTTGCATTTTATTGTGCACTCAAATATTGGTATATTTCTGAATCACGTGATAATAGCATTACAATTTATTTTAGGAAAATCACAGATGTTTATTATTCGAATTACAAAATCAATATTATGCAAAATCTGTTATCCTAGTTAAATATTTTATGGTATTTTTCAAAATACTGTACTATCTTAGCTTTGTTCCCCTGTTTTAAATTGGGGCATATTCAATGAGGGCACTGGATAGACACACAGTTGAGCAAGAAATAGTCCCTACACTGGACTTTTTGCAAAAAAAAACAATTTTTTACTACCTACAAGTAAGCAAGCATAGCTTATTTGATATGTCAAAGCCCCTAGCTATTGTTCTTCCCTTTATGATCTACAGCTGCTTTACCCATGTTGTTAACCCTTTACCCCTTAAAGATAACCCTGACTATCTGGGTAGATGGTCTTTTCAGAGGGAAAAAATATATATATGTCTTTCACTGAAATTCATGTTTTAAATGAAAGCTGCCCTGCCAGTGCTAACCTCCACTGGAATGATATTTCACACTACATTAAATGAAAATCAGAAACCGGGAGCCTCTTCCTTATATTCTCCCTTGAAGAGGTCGACCTAGATTAGATATAAAGATTAAATTGTTTGAACCTGTCTTCAGCAAATTCTTGTCACCTTGAAAACTGTGATGTACTGTGTTGGACATTTCAGAACATTTAGGCAAAAATGTTCATACTGAGCGGAAAAAAAAGAGCAAAAGAGATTGTGCAACCAATTTATCTCTGTATTTCTTGCTCCGACTCTCCTCAAAAAGTAAATAATTTGTCACTGATTTGTCAGTATTTTCTTGATGTGATAAAAGCAGTGTGTAGACTTCAGACAGCAGGGCACTCCTGTGAGGATCACTCTGATATTCAACTACTGGACATCTAATAGAAAAGGAATGCCATGCACAAAGGGGACGTTAACCTTTATATTCATTTTTTGTATTTTATCTATGAGCCTATTCTAGGCTGCTTTTCAATTGCATTTCATTTTTTGTTTTTTATTGTTTCAGAATTATTAGGCTTTCTATTTCGCTGTCTTACCAGACTGATTCAACCTGATGAACATTCTATCTTGTAGTTGGGGCCACTGAACCCAGTAACCAAAAAAAAATATTGTTTCCAAAGATTCCATTTTAGTGATGTTCTAATTAGCAATTGTTTTTTGTCTCTTTCCTGTTGATCCTCTATTCTGACTTCTAAACTGCTACCTAGTTGCTAGTGGAAATTAAACCATTTGCAACTGAATTGTAGGACAAATAATATACATTTAAAAAAAAAACATAAAATAAAATAAATAAAAAGGAAATATTAAACAAAGTCTGAGTGCAAATCATATAAGAGTACTGTGGTATGCATCATTTTTTAAGATTAACATTTACCCATTTAGGTAGGGGACATCATTATTCTGGCTTGCTATTTTGTAATACAAGGAAAATGTTATTGCACTTCAGACATGGAAGAACCATGTATAGCACAGAAATCCAGATAAAATGTATACAGAAGAAGCAAGAAATTCACATAAATGCATAAAAACATATAAACATATATTTTAGTCATATTGGTGTCATTACTGGTCACCACATCAGCTAGAAATCATATACAATGGATTAATATTTGTCCATATATCTAATTGCCAACATCCATTGAAGTAGCGTCTTTCCATACAGTTGTCATTAAGCTAAACCTCCCAATACATCACTAGCAACCTAGGTTCCTACAGAACTCCATGCTTATCCTCCCCCTTTGCACCTCTCACTAAACCACAGATGAAGATCGCAGTAGGGCAGTGATTAGTAAAACTTTTTGGTTCCAGGTCTACTTTAAGGTCCAACCGTTGGCCAAGGATTGCCCTAGCTCATGAAATTAGTACTTATAGGAAACTGTCTGGAGTAGCAGGGAGGAAAAATCCGTGCTACCCGATAGAAAGGGACGCCTACGCACAACGATATCGGAGCAACAGCAGCCACAAGAGGTAAACCAATTAGTGGTTAATTTATCCTCCTATACATGTACAAAAGTCGAACTTAAAGTCCTCAATAAGGGATTAAGCTTTGTACCCAGTTATTCTACTGAACTCTTTGACTGGGAGGTGGACTTCTATAAATTTATTCATTCTGCTAAACTAAAAATGAATTTTCTTGATGTACTGCCTAATATAAAAACGGATAGTTTAAATGTACCAGCATTGAAAAAGAAAAGTACATTTGTCCCAGATATTTCCTTTCCTGCCCTTGAAACCTTTATGCAGGTGGTTACAGAAGAGGTAAAAAAAATTTGGGGGAAAAATGGTGGAATTTCTAATAATTTCACTTATGTAGAAAGAAAAGCCCTTACTACACTTAAGAACAATAAATAAATCTTAATTAAAAAGGCGGACAAGGGAGGGGCAGTCGTTGTAATGGACACAACTACATATAGAACAGAGATTAAGAGGCAATTAGAGATCCCTGGGCATTATTTGCTTATCGATAGTGACCCTACTGTGGAATTGAAAAAGATGATTGATTTGATGATAGCTCCATTCCTTGCTAATTTATTTGTCTATGACTTAGAAAAGAAATTATTATTGAAAGAACCATTTTTGCGATACATCAAGCACTACTATAGGTATGTGGATGACATACTGATCCTTTGGGATGGACCATTAGAAGTGTTTGAAGGTATGGTAAAAATGGCAAATGAAGCTCAGAGAACAATTAAATTTACAAGTGAGTCTTCTAATTGTGTCATCAATTTTTTAGATGTACAAATTAAATTAGAGAATGACAGCTTGGTCACTAATTTGTACCGCAAAACAATGGACAGAAATAACCTTCTCCATAGGAAGAGTTTCCATAACCCACAGACTTTGGAAGCTATCCCTAAGGGACAATACATGAGAGCAAAGAAAATTGCATCTAGTGAAATTGGGTTTGAACAGGCAAGTAACGAGTTAACAAAAAGATTTATACAAAGAGGATACCCGAAGGGGAAACTCAAAGCTGTAGCAGGAGAGGTAAATAAGATAAATCGGAGTGACCTACTGTACCCTAAACAAAAGAATGATGACAAGGATAGATTGACTTTCGTAAGTAAATATGACAAACAAAGCAAAATGGTAGAAAAGATTGTTAGACAATACTGGCCAATACTTCAAACCGATGCTACCTTCGGAAAAAGAATTCGTATAAAAGAGGTAAAAGAGGTAGTTCTATAAGAGATACATTATGTTCCATTTCTAGACCAGACAATAGTAGTACAACAATTTTTAAAGGTACCCCTAGAGTAGGTACATACCCTTGTATGAGTTGCAACTGCTGTAGTTCTATTATAAAAGGACCCAATATAAGCCACCCAAATACGGGTCAGGAAATAAAATTGAGGTCATTTGCCACATGTAAACAAGTTATGTAATATATGCTTTGAAATGTCCATGTGGGAAGTTATATATAGGCAAACAATAAGACCTGTAAACACCAGGATTAAAGAACATAAAATGAATATACGGAATTTTAAACCAAATACCTATACTGATACCCCTGTTGCTAGGCATTTCGACTTAGCAACGCACAATGTATGTCAGCTTAAATGGAATGTGCTAGAGACAGTACCAAAACCAACCAGAGGGGGTGATCATAATACCTTATTATTACAGAGAGAGGCTAGATGGATAAATCGCTTAGAAAGTACGTACCCAAAAGGATTAAATGAACAATATAACCTAGCATGTTTTCTTTGAAAGATCTTTGGAAATAATACTGTTCTGTTCTTTGTCCTCAGGATTTTTAACTAGTCAGCTAGTCGTAATGTCATGGATCTCCTGCTGAATCATGTATGGGTGAGTCCATTCTATTAGGAGAATACCTTTTTCAGCTATTGCCGTTATGCTGATTGCAACAATTTTGCAATATACTTGCTCAAATAGATAATACATGGATACAAGTTGCTGTAGCTGAAAATTCGTGAGCATATAATTGTGTAGGAACAATGTTGCAAAAATAAATTTAAATATAAATGCTAAACTGGCGCAACATAGTTACAAAACGCAAGTGAATGGATAGGCCTTAATGGCATTTTCCCTATGTTTTTACAGGTTAGGCTGGACCAAGCAGTTACCTGGATTTTAAATGTATCTTTATGGAATGTATTGGGTTATTAATATGTACTCACTATATGAATTGGAATTTTAATGGATTAATTACACGTAATATTATTACGTATTATATATTATTATTATTATTATTATTAACATGTATTTATATAGCGCCAACATATTGCGTAGCTGTAAAGTAAATGTGATTATACAACTACATCACACGAATTACATATATAGAATATATGGAGTAACAAACATCACAATCAATACAGGTACAAAAAGGTGAGGAAGGCCCTATGCATAGGCATACAGTCTAAAGGGAAGGGAGTAATACACAAGGTGTGGGAGTGGGCAAGATCGAAGTAAGTCGGTGAGAAATGTGATATTGTATGTGGTGTTGCGTTTGGTAGTTAAGCAGAGTGAGGGTAGGCTTCTCGAAAGAAGTGCGTTTTCAGAGATTTTTTGAGTGTCTTGGGTGTTAAATGATCGTATTTTGGATATGTTCCTTAGGTGGAAGTGACATGATTTAATAAGTGACTGGATATGAGGAGTGAATGACAGGGCAGAATCTAGGATAACCCCAAGGCACCGGGCCTGGGGAGAGGGGTGATAGTGGAATTGTTAACTATGATGGATACTTCCGGGATGTTACTGGTGTTAGTTGGAGGAAAGAGAACCATTTCAGTTTTAGAGAGGTTTAATTTAAGGTAGCGTTGCGACATCCAGGTAGAGATAGCGGACAGGCAGGAGGAGATGCGAGTTAGGAGTTCTGGGTTGAGATCAGGAGATGAGAGATAGATCTGAGTATCATCAGCATAGAGGTGATAGTGGAAACCGTACGAATTTATTAATTTGCCAAGGGAGGAAGTGTAGAGGGAGAATAGTAATGGTCCCAGGACAGAGCCTTGAGGAACGCCAACAGAAAGAGGTAGGGGAGAAGATGATACTCCATTGTAGGAGACACTGAAGGAACGATTGGTGATGTAAGAAGAGAACCAGGACAGGGCTGTGTCACGAAGGCCAAGGGACTGGAGGAGGAGAGGGTGATCTATGGTCATGATAATTGATGCAATGGTTATTTGATGCATTCTTATTAATGTATTTGAGATAAATGTATTTATTCACGTTGCACTTTAGCATAATGCACCTTAATTGAATGTAATATGTAATGGTTAACTAAACGGTTAATGGTTTACCCATGATGCACTGGATGAGTCACATGAGGTTTTAAATGTTTGCTTTTTCAAATGTTCCTTTACACTTGACAAAGGGCTCTGCCCGAAACATGTTGAGTAACTCCACCTCCCAATAAAGAGTATTGCAGTCAACTTGCTGCCTTGGGTTTGTTCCACAACCAACTGCATTATTGATACATTGATTTGGGATATCGAACACAGGATAACCCGTGGTATTAAACCAACAAAGACTTTTGGTGAGCCGCACCCATTTCTTTATTTGAAATAGGAAACTGTCTGTGTAGCAGTCATAGTTTCAGGTATGTTTAGATGTTTAATATATATTCACCCCAAATCTCGAAGAGACAAAATTCTTCCTTATTCTCACCATAACGTGCCTTCAGGCTGAAGGTCCTCACCACCACTACACCATCATCTCCAAATTTCAGTAGGGGGACAAATATATTTTACACTCTATATATTGCAGTATTTTTTCACTAATGTATCATCCAGATATTATCTATTTTAGACCTGACGTGAACCCATATACCAAGTATAACAATTTTTGTATAATATTTCTGTGTAGTTTTATTTATGTTTTATTCCTGTCAGGGAAGCCTGGGGTCCAAGCCAAAGACAGCTTTAATATGAATACACTTGCTGGTAATAATGTTCTCTACATTCTGCATAAATTAGCAACGTCTTTCTGTTTCCAAAACACATGCACAACAATCAGATGCTCAACATGTTTTTGTTGAGAGATCCAATATTTGTTGTTAAAAATCTTAAAGTCCTGCAGTGTTATTAAAATGTTAATATGCATTTGACATAACATTTAAATTAATCCAAGGACAACAGCAAGAATGTGTTTATTTCTAAGCGCTATGTGGTAGGCTGCTGCAGATTAAAGCACGAGTAGGTAAGATCAATATTAATTTATATAACAGCCCAGTTCATTTTCTTTCTTTAATAATTTCTCTCTTTATAAATAAATATCACAGTAAAATAGAAAAATGCAAATAGCTATTTTTTTTGGAGCATTAAAGGAAAACGATACCCCCCAAACAATGTAGGGGGCACATTTACTAAGCTCGAGTGAAGGATTCGAATGAAAAAAACTTAGAATTTCGAAGTATTTTTTTAGGTCCTTCGACCATCGAATAGGCTACTACGACCTTAGACTTCGATTCAAACTAAAAATTGTTCGACTATTCAACCATTCGATAGTCGAAGTACTGTCTCTTTAAGAAAAACTTCGACTACATACTTCGGCAGTTTAAACCTACCGAGGTACAATTTTTTGATCAAAGAAAAATCCTTTGATCGATCGCTTAAAATCGGTCAAATCGTTCGATACAAAGGATTTTATTGTTCTATTGAGCGATTTTTACTTTGATCGATCGATCGAAGGCTTTGGGCTAAATCCTTCAAATTCGATATTCGAATTTAAAGGATTTAAATTCGAGGGTCGAATTCGAGGGTTTAGTAACCCTCGATATTCGACCCTTGATAAATGTGCCCCTAGGTGTCTATAAAAATATATTGCAAAAAAACAGCTCATACAGTATGTGCCATTTGGTAATCATACCTGTAAATAGAAAATTGCAGTTTTTGGCCTGTTTGACACTGGTTTTCGTACAATAATCCAATAGATTTATGTTTTTCATTTGATCATCTTAATAATTAGAGTTGTTGAATCGACAATTCAAAAAAGTTGCAAAATTCGAATTTTTGATCCCAATTGTTAGTAAATATACTCAGATCGTGGATGGGAGTCTGTTCGAATTATTATTTTTAATACAATGTAAAGTCTCTTTAAGAAAAACTTCGACTACATACTTCGGCAGTTTAAACCTACCGAGGTACAATTTTTTGATCGAAGAAAAATCCTTTGATCGATCGCTTAAAATCGGTCGAATCGTTCGATTCAAAGGATTTTATTGTTCTATTGAGCGATTTTTACTTTGATCGATCGATCGAAGGCTTTGGGCTAAATCCTTCGAATTCGATATTCGAATTTAAAGGATTTAAATTCGATGGTCGAATTTGAGGGTTTAGTAACCCTCGATATTCAACCCTTGATAAATGTGCCCCTAGGTGTCTATAAAAATATATTGCAAAAAAACAGCTCATACAGTATGTGCCATTTGATAATCATACCTGTAAATAGAAAATTGCAGTTTTTGGCCTGTTTGACACTGGTTTTCGTACAATAATCCAATAGATCTATGTTTTTCATTTGATCATCTTAAT
The DNA here is from genome assembly GCA_038501925.1 of Xenopus petersii. Lineage (NCBI taxonomy): Eukaryota > Metazoa > Chordata > Amphibia > Anura > Pipidae > Xenopus > Xenopus petersii. The sequence continues at coordinate 73,390,178 of CM076685.1, forward strand.
AATTAGAGTTGTTGAATCGACAATTCAAAAAAGTTGCAAAATTCTAATTTCTGATCCCAATTGTTAGTAAATATACTCAGATCGTGGATGGGAGTCTGTTCGAATTATTATTTTTAATACAATGTAAAAAAAAAGCAAGTTGTAATAAATAGCCCCCTAGTGATCATAAATGAGCCCTGATACTTTACAGTGTAGTTTTCAGCTTTGTACAACACACATTATTAAGAACATACCATATTAGTTTAAACTTGCACATTTAGTACCAGGCACATGTTGCTAATAATAAGCAGAGCATTCACACTTGGCCCTACACTAGCCTAATCAGTTGTCACCTAAGGATTTAGGTGACACCTGTCAATTTTATTGCACAAATCCTTGTTCTTATTATAAAATGCTATCCTTCGGTGACCAAATATTTTTTTCTTAGCTCCCCGTCATACCGCATCCAAGCATAACTGCCATAACTTAAGCATGTAATAGCAGAATCAGTGACAGACATTCGACCATATCCACAACATTACTTCAATTCCCATGAAGCAGCTCATTTAGGTGAGGATTACATTTGCCATGATAAAGTGGTCACTTCTGAAAGAGGCATCTTCTCCCACTGTGTGCAAAGCTCTTTATGACACTTGAAACCTAATGGGATCTGATGCCAGCAGACATTTTAGTATTTTAGTATGCTGAAAAAGGTGTCAGCAAGCTACAAAATTTGGGTAAATTCCTGGTGAAATGTTGCTCTAATCTGAACGTTTAGAAAAACGACTCCAAAAGCCCTAAATTTTAAAATATACAGTACTTTAAGTAATTCAACAGTAATTCAACTTTTGGTAGTTCTCAGTTAATTTTATGACTTTAAAGGGGGAATGTAATATTGGTCGCTAACGCAAAAATCATTCGCAATTTGTTCGCAATGTGATTAAATGTTCACTTTGCTCTTCACAAGACAGTAGGTTAGAGATTGCTTATTTTATAGTTTGCGCAGTGTATATATATTAAAGATTTTTAATGAAAAGTTGTCACGTTTGCTCCAAAAGTCTATGCCACCTTCAAGGCGGTAAAAGTTTCGCGAAACACAATTAAGATTCACGATGCAATAAAATCCTAATGAAGACTATTACATTGCAACATGTGAATTTTTATTCATCAATTATTATTTTTTGAGAGTATTAGTAAATCCTAAGGGTCTTATTTTCTAAAATTCTAATTTGTTTTCAGAAATGAAATGTTTTTCTCTAAAGAATTGTGGAGGTGTTTCTTTCATTTCTCGAAAATCCTAAACATTTTAAATTTATAAAGTGTAAAACCAATAACAATTCTAATACAAAACATCGCCAAGTAAAAACACTGTGTGCTCAAAATTCATACTCAATTTTATGTTTTCATGCAAAATTCTTTGTCTGCACCTCAAAATTTGTGTGCATGCAAAAGCGCACATCTCAGAGGGAACATTACTAGTAATTGTCAGAAAAACTAAAATTTTGCGAGGGTTTTGTATTTTTTTAGCGCATTGTTCAGCTTTTTTTGTTGATGCCTTATATGTTCAGATCTATTAACAAATTACATGGCATTCATAGTTTTAGAGAAAACAAGTTTATTTGTAAATCATCTAGAACCACTAAAATGAGAGTTTTGATAAATCGGCCTATTAACTTTTAATGAGCAAACCTGTCCTGTTTCATTTCACCATATGTGAAAAAACATTGAATCTATGAGCGTATTTCAAACAATCCGCACAACTTTTTTTTTTTACAACACATTGGAGTTTTTGCAGGAAACTCATATAAAAATTACACTCATCATTACCTGACCAATGACTGCATTTTATTGAAAATCTAAGATGTCACTTTGGTTTGTCCAGTTAAAATGCATTCTGCATTGAAATCATCTATGCAAAAGGCACAGCAGCTCATTCATTTTGACTCCTTCTGATTACGGTGAAAGCTAGAAAAGTAGAAAAGGCTAAATCTCTGCAGCATAGGGTTAACAGAGGAGGAATTGTGGTAGAAGATCTCAGTGCTTAACCCACATAGAAAACTCTTAATAAATGTTTCCAAACCTTGATGAAAAGTGAAATAGTTAAGAATGTCTCTTGCAACCCTGCCAATGAAACCACCTTCCCTATTCATCAAAAGGAAGCTGTAACCACAGCCCACAGATTATTGATCGCAGCTGGTTGGCGCCTGCTCATGGCCAGGTCTTCTCCGATACGTCGATACAGATTTTAAAGTAAGACCTACTCTGTGGCCAACTGTAGATTTGAGCAATTCTGCTCCTTTGTTTGCAGCTGAACTCAATCTGTGTTCTTTGTTCCTTGCATTTCTTTACCTGCCAAGACTCGCTGAGAGATTTTATATTCCATTCTTTACAGTGTGAAGAACAAACCAGAGTTATCTGAACCTGTAGAACTTGTTAAAGGGGCAGACACAGATTGTTGTTCACTGAATGGAATGTGCTCTGTTTAATTCCAATGAAAAAGAAAGACAAAAAAAATCATCTTCAAGGGATGGCATAGTCATTAAATAAAGATATGTGTTCTACAATTCTTTTAAAAGCTTGAAAAACAATATATAAAAATCTTGCCTTATTTAAGCCTGTATAATATATGTGTATAATGTATCATTATCATGTTTTATTTCTTTATATTGTTAGATATGCTGTGTATAAAGCTAGCTTAACTAGCTGGGGGAAATGGCTGAAGAGTTTAAAACGATATATTCCTCTGGGTAATAAATGAAATCACACGCTTTCATGAGCACCAGATACAGTTATAAAAAAGAAAGATAATTTCTGCGGAGCCGGAATAGGGTATGTATTTCCTAGACAGCCTTTATTCAGCAATCAAACTACTGTTTGGAAGTTAGCTTTCTCCAGTAAACCTGCATTGTTTTAATTAATCTCAGTTTTCTAATTCATGAAAGTGTTTTCAAATCTTGATTTACTTGGAAAATAAATCTTTGGATAAAGCAATATTGATACCAGACCAGACCAGAATGGAGGATTTCCTGTGATGTTAATACTGTATATTTGCAAGCTGGAGACCGTTGGATGATTATGATCAAGAAACTGTATCGGTGCCATTGCAGTGGCAGAATAAAATGCACTTAATTTCAGCTTTGGCTTTGTGCACCTAATGAATTAAAAGCTACTAAAGAACCTGGCTAGGAACATTACTCTTATAGCAGGTAATTACACAATGGATAGTCCATTGTGCAAAGTGTAAAAATAATGTTAATGTTAAATAAGACTCAATTAATAGCATAAGTGGGAGAGTATTTTGGATGGCTAGGTAAGGGTGGAACGTCAGCTGATTATAGAGTTAATTTTAATAGCTTACTTATTATTCTATAGATCCCATCATAAAGCTTTGCTGTGTGGAATACTGTTACTATATGTTTAGAAAACATATCATTGGTTGGTATACGTTGGCCTTTCTTTATATGCTTTTCTCTTCTTATGCATCTTTATTATAGTAAATAGTTGTGTTAAAGAAATAATAGTGCACCCATTTTTCATCCTATACTGTACACAGCAACAAAGCACCAAGAGCATAAAATATAAATATAATGGTTTATTCAGTGAAAGTATGACCCAATCCATAGTCACCAAACCGGATTACAAATGTTTCCTGTAAGAAACAAACCCCCCCCTCCCTTGTGCCATCACCCCAGGGTATGACTATGAAGATTTTCATTCATCTGGGTCATGGTATATCTAGTATAGGTAAATCTAAAAACAACTGGACTTGCTGAGTAATCAATGAAGACGTTTCAATGAAGAGCAGCTTCTTCAGTTCAACTGGCTGGAAACGTCTTCATTGATTACTTAGCAAGTCCAGTTGTTTTTAGATTTACCTATAGTAGACACCCCAGGGAAGTTACTCTCTGAAAGGTTCAGGTGCAATTGTTAGAGCTAAGATTTAATCTGGTGGTTGGCTCCCCAATGAAGACTCAGTTTTGGTGTGGCAATTAAATACAACAAAGTTTGTTACTGAAGCAGAAAAACATACTACAATAAAAAGTGAGGAATTGTACATTTGCTTTCCTTTTTGAAATTATGGTATGCCCAGACACACAAGGAGAACCCTGCGGATTCCGTTGTTCACCAACATCTTTTTGGGGCCCCGGGCTTTCTTTTTTTTTTAACACTTCTTTAATTGTACAAGCAGTCATCAAAATAACATTGCTGTTACAATTTACATTGCTTCATATCAAACGGGATTGTTAATTTTTATTAAACAAAACATCTAAACAATCAAAATTGGTGTGTTTGTGTTGCAATTCTTTTCTAGAGAGCAGTACCACCTTTATCCTCAACATCCAATGCTTATATTTCCACAGTACCTAAACGTACAAAACCCAATGCTGCCATAATGGACCATCTAACTTGCACAGTGTCTGTTATTATATGAGATGGGGGGAGAGCCCCAGTCTAATTATTCCTAGTTATTTAGAAGTGCACAGGTGGATCTATGTCCAGGTCATCATCTGTCCACAGGCCTCATACCTTATTAAATTTCTCTGGGCAGCCCCTTCTCATGTAGGTGAGTTTGTACAGCGGGATATATTTTTCTATTAACTGTTCCCACTTCTGCACTGTGGGCCCTTGACTTCCAGTTCATAGCAATCAGTTTCTTGGCGTACATACATAGTATGGACAACAGTGTACTCTGTGCCCTCCTTGGGGCCACTTCCTCTACCTGGTTCAATAACAATACATTTGGTTCCATTGGAAGGAAGAGGTCTGTTTTTACCTAAATGAGGCGTGTGACTTCCCCCAAAATGAGTATATAAGTGGACATATGGAAAAACCCAGCCGGGGAGTGTTGGCACCAAGGGCACTTAGGGCTGATTGTAGAGTATATGCTATGTAGCCGCTGTGGAGTGAGATATACTCTATGCAGATAATTTATTTGTGTCATCCTATCGTTGCTACTAATTATACCATCAAAAGTGGAATCAAGAATATCAACCCAGCTTTCCGCTGTGACGCCAGGAATGTCCTGCTGCCACTTAGCTTGTAATTTGTTCAATGAAGTGCTACAGGCTTGCAACAACAATGCATAGAAGTGTGACAACAATTTACGAAGTATTAGTCTATGTACCCCCTCCTCTAGATTCACATTTAAATTGAGTCTTTAAGGCATGTCTAAGTTGTAGGAACCTGAATAGCATTACATTCGGAAGTGCATACTTTTCAATTCTTGGAACCCTAATAATTTGCCGTCTGCAAAGACATTCGCTATATATTTTATATTGTACCTTGCCCAAATTTGTGGGTCTGGGATTCCCTCTAGATGTTTCAGGTAGGGGTTACATCATAGTGGGGTAAAGCCAGAGCAACGATTTTGTAGTTTGGGATAAAACCTGAGCGCGGATTGCCAAATTGTTACTGTGGCTTTCATCAGGTAAGTTGGCCCATGCTTCCTTCTTGGATTCAAGAAATCTCAGCTGGGGGAGAACATTGAGCTCAGTATATTTGGAAAGGTCCACATGTATCCATATCCCAAGGTATTTGAAGGTGTCTACCCATTTTAGGCCTAAAGTTTGTTGGGGGTGTTGGGTGGGAGAGGGTCTATAGGAAAAAGTACTGACTTGGACCAGTTTATTTTAAGGCCAGTACTTTGTGTGGTTGTTGATAATATCTGGTGCATTTGCCAGCTCCTGGTTTGGGTTAGACAGATAAAGGAGGGTGTGATCTGCATACATTGAGATAACCTTGTTTAGGTCACCTAGTTTAAACCCTGCTATTGCCCTTGAGGCCCTGATACAGCACACCATAGGCTCCGTGGCTATTGCAAATAACAAAGGAGACAGTGGGCAACCCTGCCTGGTACCTCTATTAATTGAAAAGGGGTGCAAACGTTTTGTGTTTGTGCGTAATTTAGCTACTGGGGACTGGTAAAGTGCACTTATCCACCTAATGTGTGGTGAAGGAATGCCCATTCTCACCATCATAGCCCACAGGTACTCCCATTCCACAGAGTCGAAGGCCTTTTCATTATCCAAGGAGGCAATCACTCTACTGCCCTCATTATCATGCATTATGCAAATATTTGTGAAGAGACTTCTAATATTAATGTCTGTGGTACGTCCAGGCATAAATCCAGTTTGATCTGGGGAGATTATGGTAGAAAGAAGAGGAGCTAGACGTGTTGCCAGAACTTTTGCCAAAATCTTGGCGTCTGCGTTAATGAGTGCAATGGGTCTATATGAGGTGCATTCTAGAGGATATTTCCCAGAATTTAATATTAAAATTATTAGTGTTTCTCTCATGGAAGATGGTAGTGGTGATCCCTCCAATACCCCATTGTATAGTTTTGTCAACAGAGGTGCGATCAACTTAACATGCTGCTTGTACCACTCCATCGGCAGACCGTCCTTGCCTGGGGTCTTCCCTGCTGGGAAAGCAGCTATGACCGTTTCTACCTCTAATTGTGTAATTTCCCAGGCAAGTTCAGTGATGGACTGTTCCTCTAGTTCTGGAATGTCTATGCTACCCAGATATTCCTGTATCTCCTCTGGAGTGGTGCTCAGCTTAGCGCTGTATAAATTTGAATAAATGTCGGCAAATCTCTGATTTATCTCTTTCGGGGTTGAAACCGTATCCCCATTTGATAATCTTACAGCTGGGATTGCCATACTAGCTGCATCTTCCTTTGCTAGCATTGCTAGCAGTTTCCCATTCTTGTCCCCATGCTCAAAAATGTTGGTTTTTTGCAAGAGAATGTGTTTTTTTGTAAGCTCAATTTGAGCAAGCTTTAAATTGCATTTTGCCATTGTTGAAGCGTTTGATTTGTGGGATGTTCAGTATAGGCTGCTATAGGCTTAATGCTTTACCCATTATTTCTGCAAAAAAATATTCTGTAGGTGGAGGGGGTGCATAAATGTTTACCATGGTAAGTTTTTTACCCAGCAATGTACCATGCAGGAAGATATATCTACCATTTTAATCTGAAATTATCCTTTCCACCTAATAGTATATATACCCCCCCTGGAGTAGCTGGAAAAAAGGGAGTGGTACATTGAGCCAATCCAGGGTATTTTTAGTGCTAACTTTTGTTGCCTGCTAGGTGGGTTTCCTGTAGAAAGATTATTTGGGTCTGTACCTGTGGATAAAATCAAATACTACGTTTTATCATGTCCCACATTCCTCTCACATTTCATGACATTATACTAGCTGTAGCCATTGTAGCAGTGTGTGTGTGTATGGGGGAATTAGCTGAGACCTGGGGGGACCGTGTTGGGAGGGAGCCCTACTCTCATATCAGACCCATATACATTTGTATGAATCAAGACACCATTATAACTTAAAACAATTCCCAGAGCTTTAACCCATTCCCACACCCTCCCCACCCACACCATAACCATTTGGGGTAAGTTTACTCCCATAACTATAACAAGATTACCTATGATCGGGTTAGTCACACTTATTGTTCGTATTCCTGCCGCTTCCTCATCAATAGGGATTTATTATAAAGCTTTATAATAAGGGCAAGTTTGTTACCTGAGTCTGTATTGTGAAGAACATGGAAAAATGTACTTGCTGCTTGCCCTCAGTTGTATAAGTCCCACAAGTGAAACTGTGCAATTCCAGAACGGTGTTGAACAGATGAAATAACTAGACTCTTCTTGGTGACTGCCTGGGCTTCTCCTCCATTCATCTTATGGCCTCCTCCGGCGTGGCAAAGAAATAAGCTTTCTCATTTTCTGTAACCCGAAGTCTCGCCGGAAACATCATGGTGTAGGGGATTTGACGTTGTCTCAGTTGTTGCTTGGCCACTGTAAATTTTGCTCTTTGTTTACGTACCTCCGTGGAAAAATCTGGATTAATATTAATTCGCTGATTTTCAAATTGTAGCTCGCCCGCCCTGCGTGCCGCCGCCAGAGCTGCATCTCTGTCTCTATAATTTAGAAGGCGGGCTATTAGGGGGCGTGGGGGTGCACCCGGTGTGGGGGGTCTGCCCGGCACTCTGTGAGCTCTTTCCACTGTGAAGACTGTGGAGAAAGTTGTTTGATTAAACGTGGTAGTTAGCTATTGTTCCACGAATTTTTCTGTGTCTGCTCCTTCAGCCCTCTCGGGGAGACCCAATATCCTGATGTTGTTTCGACGTAAGCGATTCTCTAGATCATCTGCCTTGTTTTCAAGCAGTGCCAGTTGTTTTTCAGTAGCCGTGATACGGTTTGGAAGTGGTGCTGTGTAGTCTTCCATATCGCTGACTCTCCTCTCCACCTCTCCCGTTCTCTCTCTTAGTTTTTGCACATCATGTTTTAATATGGCAAAGTCCGTTCTTGATTTGTCAATTTTTCCCACTAGAGTGGTGTGATTTGATGTTATAGCCTGCAGCACTTCAGACAGAGTGGGAGTGATTGTGGAGGCTCTATTGCTGAGAGCATAGTCCCATATTTTGCCTCTGTGGGCTGATTTGAGGGCCCTTGTAACACAGGGAACGTGTCACCTTTCTTGTGTCACCTTTCTTTCTTGCACTGAGGTAGGGGGTCTCTGGCAAATCGTGCCAACTTTCCTGCAGAGGTTTCCCTAGTTCCAACATCTCCTCCTGGCTCGAGTGAGGCACCTGAGACTGAGACGCCATTTTGTTTTTTTCATGGTGCGCGTGGAAGGAGGAGAGCTCAGTGAATACTTTCGGCGGCTTCTCCGCACCATCAGAGCCTCGATTCGCCAAAAAGAAAGTTTGTTGTGCCCAACAGTACCGGATATCGCCCGGTCGTGTGCAGGATATATGCAGTATATTAGGTCCCTATACGGAGCGTGGAACTAGTGCGTCCTATCCGTACTCCATGCAGGCCACGCCCCGCACCCGGGCTTTCTGCTGCGGAACCAACAAAGACTTGGTGTGTTTGTTAGTAGAAAGTTTGTAAAAGAGGTACCGGCAAGGATTAAGCAAATCGTAGTCACAAAACAGGCAAAGGGTCGAGGCAGGCGTCAGAAATCGAAGTCAAGAACAGGCAGAAAACCAGGAAAGTTCAATAGCAAAATAATGCTTCAGTAAGGTCTGTAAACAGAAACCAGCTTAGGCACTGTTAAAATGGAGGAAGGCCTTTTTCAAGGAGAATTGGTGGCAAAAATTTGTATCTTGCTCCGAAAAATTACATAATGACTTACGGTGTCAAAACTCTAGCGTCATGAAGATCGCGACAAACGTGAATGGACCAACACCAGTGTCACTTGCGCATGACCGGAACAAGTGGCATTGCCGGAAGCACGCGTCGCCCCCCAGAAGCCAGAGAGAGACGCCGGCAGGTAAGAGAATGGAGAAATCTCTCGCGCGTCTTACAATACCTGTACACACAATCTGTGTTTGATTTATGCCATAAAAATAAAAGCAGGTCCACATTTTTCTTCTCAGTACACATACTATATTTCACATCCAAACTTTGGCTAATTTAGACATAGATGAATATTTCCGGCAATATACTATAAATGTTCTTTTGTTTTGGATATGTTTGAGGCAATGAATTCTATGTAGAAGATCTTCCCTAACACAAAACCTTTTATTTTTTCATATATTCTCGAGTGTCATGCAGAAAAGGATTGTGACAAGTGCAATATCTTTAATGTGCTTTTCCATTTTATCTTTAAGTGTGAAAAATGTCGTAGATGAATAGGGTGGTAATAGAACTATCCAGTCAGAGACAGCTATCAAATTCCGTTATTATTCTGCAAAGCCTGGTTAACAAGCAGAGACAATGTGATCTGCTTTGATAACTAGGCATCTTAGGATAAAACATCAACTGGACAAGTGGGGTCAATTCATCAATGTAACGCAACTACTGTACATACATAAAGGTGCAGGCTGATTTATAATATTTCTAAATGAGGTCCGTGTAAAGCTATTGTTTCATGAAAATGTAAAAATGCTATTCACCCAAAATTTTGTCCAAAAATGCTATCTCAAAGTTACACAAATCAAAAACAGAAGGCAGAATATATGCGAGAAAATGTGCTAGATACTTGCAGTGGCAGATGGAAAACTCTAGTGCATGTTTAGTAAATTTGTTTGACAAATAGTTTTATTTATTTATTTTTTTTAAAAACATTGTTTTTCCCAGTGCATGTCACTGATATGTATCACAGGCTCTATCTGATGTCAGCAATTTGCATTCCACAACAGCATGGTTGACTTGTTTGTAGCAGAGCAATGATAGGATGACAATCATAGGAAAAAAATTAATAATAATACCCAGGGCCAGGCCAGGGTTTTTCTTGCGAGGAGGAACTCAGCACTTGCTTGTCCAAGTTGGCCAAACTAGGAGTAGGCAATAGGAAAGGTACGTGCCTGCAGCCCCCCGCCCCAAGCTTTGTGCCTTAGGCACATGCCTCTTCTGCCTACCCCTAATTCTGGCCCTGATAATACCACTTAGTGAAAAGAAATTATTAAGCATACACTAAATTTTAGTAAATTTTAGCAACAAATAACCTTGAAGATTGCTTTGTAACACCTAATTACTTTATTTGTGGTCATTCTTGAAGCTGTCCTTCTAGTCCCAACCATCGAATGCATTTCCAGCAAACAAGTGTACCATAGGTATTGCCTCTTGTTTACAAGTTATTTAATATAGTCTTGATTATCAATATGTCAGCTATGAAACTGTATAGAGAAGGTCACCATGGTCCTTTCCTATAAAACCAGAAATTCAGACTACAGGTTGCATGCCTGTATTTGCCTGCCTGGGGGCATCCTTTAAGTCCCCAGGTCATCTTAATGAACTCTTAAAGACACTGGAGTTCTCATGCAAGTACATTTTTGGTGAACTTTCATATTAATGTCTTTAGTCATCTTAAACCACCAAAGTAAAATTATAATAAACCTACTAGTATCCATCTTCAGTGTCTGCCAGCAGAGAACCCATAACACCAAGGAAGAGTGGCTACACAGGCTAGAGTCACCGCCTGGCTGGTAGTATACTGGCTTACATGGTAAAATACATGCCAAGGTTTTAGGGTAAAACCCTAAGTTTGTTCCCCTGGTCCATCTGTTTAAGCCTCCCCAATCTTACCCTTTGTCATTCTTTATCCATCCACAATCCACCCTGACCCACCCATTATGTCAATATGGTGTCATAACCCTGTCTCCTTACATCACTGCTCGCTGACCACAGACTGCTGGAGAAAACATTTTCAGAAGAGGACAGAAGTAAATGAAGGTCAAGGATGGAGGGAAGCAAGACAGAGAGGTGTCCAAACAAAAGTCAAATAACTAAAGCTTGAGCAGGTTTTGAAAACATAAGCCAGCTTAGGCAAAGTATATTAGGCATAAAAAGGCCTTATAAAACAAAAAGGGCCATATACCCAAGAATTGGACATAGTGCGTAATAATGTGGACTGAGGGGAGGATGTGGGCTGGAACACACCAAGGGACCAGTGCATATATCACTCTCAGTTTAGTATTGCAAAATATCTTCCTGGCCAAACCCTCACTACACTACTTGCAGTTTTCCTATATTTCCCCTTTGTGATTATAACTGCATCCTTAGATGATGTTTGGAATCCCACATCCAGCAGTCCAGAGTGTGAAGTTCAGATTCTTTCTCTGTTTGCCTTTTCTTCCAGCATTTATAACAAAAATTATTACAGCCCCTCCAATCATTATTTCGCAGAGTGAGTAAATGCTTACAGAAAAGTTACTCTCTTTGGATGACATGAACAATGCCATAGGGTGTTGTAGTAAGAAACTGCCGTTTAAGTTATTAAAGTATTAAATATGTAAAAGTCTAGAATTGGCAGCTCAAACTGCAAACACTTTGAAATATTGCAATTATAGGTACAGTATTAATGTTTGAAATTTTGATTTATATCTGCAGTTATAGGTGTTTTAAGTAAGATATATTAGCTACGTGAATGGCAGCTGTTCCAGTACCAGATATCAAATACTGGCATGAAAAGCTCACATGTCTCTTGTTCTATTTTATGTTACATTTATTGCTTTATTCATATAATAACACAAAAGGGGCTAATTATTGGACAGAGAAAGTGACCATGCGTCATAGGTAAAGTGCTATAGCAGTCAACTAGCTGTTTTCAAGTACAGCAAGATTATTATTCAGTTTTGCTTGTCAACAAAACATTTTCATCAAATATCAGAAGGTTGCAATAAAGTGCTGGTCTAATGCCCCCAGCAATGACAATCAGGACAGAAATCAGAAAACAGCAAAGTGATTGTTTCCAGATTCATATTAAAGATCAATGTTCCTGGGAGATGGAATCCAGCAAACTTTGTGTTGTGCAATACTGCTATAGAAGTTTTATGCTCTCATTCTCGAGCACCATTAGTTCTCAGACTTTATATTGATGAGAATATATTAAACACTTCAGTATGAGTCCTTCTGGCCCAACTTTGCTCCAGGCCCTCCACATTGTATTGCATCTTTTTTGGGATACGAAGCTTTACTAGATTACTATGTGGGGGTTGAAAACTGACTATTCCCAGCCAGTAATAGGTTGTGCAGGGTAATAGGATAAACATCCTAACTCAGATATTACTACCCTCTTAGAAGCACTCATATCACTCTGAGACTCAACGCCATCCAATCACATTTACTCTTACCAGAATGACCCACATATGGTCCTTTGATTTTAAGATATGTTTCTGTACCACTTATTCTATTGTATCCAGCAAATTGGAGAACTGAAGCTTAACTAAAGTATGCTAGAAATGTTGTACATTATGTTTTGGAGTTCTGTACCAGCCCAAGGCAACCACAGCCCTTTAGCAGGGAAGATCTGTGTCCCCAAGGATGCCCCAGTAGCTGCACATCTTCTTTTCTGCTGATTCACTGCACATGCTCTGTGCTGCTGTCACTTACTGAGCTTAGGGACCCACTCACAGTATACAGTACACATATAATATAAATGTCACAATATAAGGCTTATTAGTAATTAATAAATATAATTGCTATATGGCAGTACAGAAATCAGTGCAACTAGCATCAGAATTGAATAATCAGCCCTGTAGCATCAGCTTATATTACACACCAACCTAATTTTCTGCTTGATAATTTGAGACGACCCCTAAGCTTAGCTTCTCAACAGCAGCTGAGAGCCCACTAAGCATGTGAGTGTCACAGACACTTTCCAAGATGGTGACCCCCTGTGACAAGTTTGAAGTCCTGGACCATTGCTACTATTGAGAAACTGTATCTTTAGGCTGGTGCAATAAGATAAATATATAAAATATGGCATTTTTAGCCATATTCATTTTAGGGTTTAGTTCTCCTTTAAAGGGGGACCATTCAATTATCCCTCTAAGGGTTATTTGATTATACTTGCCACTTATACAAGCACAGAGGTTCTCTATATAAGTTGAAATACCCCTGTGAATAGGACTATGTGGGCAAAACAAAAAGGGAAATTAGATTGCGAATTGGTGAACACCAGAGGTTTATTGATAATTGTAATTTGCAGAAAATGAAGTGTGTCACTCCAGTAAGCAAACACTTCAAATTCCAGGGCCACAGTAGCATACAATTAAGATGGTTAGTCTTACAAGTAATGAAGATTCCCCCAAGAGGAGGGGATTATAATAAGATATTATTACAAAAAGAGGTGATGTGGATAGACAAATAAATACAATGTCCCTGATGAACCTAAAAGAGAGTCTCAATTATTCAAGGTTCTTTTAAGTGTATGTGACTTTTCCTTTGTAACTCAGATTTAAGAAGACTGTTATTTTATGTTAATAAGAATGATTACTATTTTTTTATTACAGCCACATTTGGATCTACATAGATGCCATTATATATGATGAGTGTACTGAGTTATTACTTGAGACTGTTTAGCAGCACTAAACTGCTGTTTAGTTAGATTGTGATTATTATGTTCATTAGAGGGTGGAGTCTATCTCCTTATATACCTGGTTATGTATACCCAGAAACATTGTGTGTATGTACTGTATCTCAATAAAATGTAAAAATATTTGCACATGTGCTGGATCTGTGTGCCATCTGTTGCAGACTTTTTATAGGATTGTATATGTACTCTGGAGCAAAGGAGTAACCAGATTGAGCATCAGTATTAAGTTTAACCCAACAAGCACAAAATTTGGTTGTATTTTTTCCAATATGATATATAAGTTATGTGATGATGACTGCATCTTCCTATGGATGACTGTTGATGCAATTCGGTCTACAATTTCAAAATGTAGTTTCTAAAGTGAGCATCTCAGGTTCACGTTTTCTTTTTCTATTCATGTTCTGGAAAACTTGCTTTGTCTTCGTGATGGTTGGATTTGTTTTGCTTCGCCACAAAATTCGTGAATTTCGCTGCAAATTTGCGAATTTATTGCCCGGCAGCGAAACGCAGAAATTCGCTGCAAATTCACTCCTGCCAAATAAATTCGCCCATCACTAGCTTTGTTCCATAGAGTGATGATATAGAGATAAAAGAGAAACCATAGTTATATAACCAGTATTCTATAATATAATATTATATTATATTATATAACATAATTTTATTTTCCTGGTCTGTCTCTGTGAGTCTGATATTCCTTCTCATAGGTGATGATGTAAAGTCAACTGTAGTGATGCCCTTTTTCACTGAAATTTCCCCACACGCATTGGAGCAGATTGGTATTTTTCAATGTGTTTTTCTAGCGCCAAATGAATTGACGCTAAAAAAAATAGTCATGAGTTGACCTTTTTCCTTTTTTTTTTTCCTTGCACAAAATGCATTGGAGTTAGTGGCCATTTATTCTACAGTTTTTTTTTTGTGCCAAATGCATTGAGTCAATGGGTGGTTTTTAATTTGTTGTTTTGCAAAAAAACATTATTTTTTTGAAATGTTAAGGTTTCTAGAATTTCTGAATTCTAGCACAGATTTATAAAATTTTGGCTACTCAAATGCAAATGTTGCCACAAATCTGTATAAGGTGAAAAAAAAATCCCTCGTCCTTGTCTGATCTTGGTCATTTTTTTTCCTTCTTAGTGAAGAGGGAGGAGCTAACCTGCCATGGACAGAGATCAGGAAAATAATTTTATCTTTTGACTTTATAAACAAAGAAAGCTTTTGTTCTATTCTGGGTGCCTTGGTAGAAAAATAGAGAAACCAACCTGGAGAGGACTTTGCACATTCCGTCCCATCTATTTATTCTGACAATGACAAAGTTATCTTACAGTTACTATAAATGCAAGTTTTCTAATCATTTATTTATCAACCATAAATCTGCACAAATGGTTTTTGCTTCTTTCTCTTTGATAACAGCTGAATCCCACATAAGTTGGCTATGTTCCTACATGTGGGACAGAGGGATAGACTGTCAAAATCTGCAGTTCTTACAGAAATCTCTGATCTGGTAGCAGTCAGCCTTTATGTCACAAATCTCAAGGAAGCGGCTGGAAATCTTGGTCTGGCTCTAGTTTTAACCTGCAGGTTTTCTTCAAATTTACATTTTACAACAAATGAAGTGAAGATGAAAGAGAGTGGCGAGCTACAGAGGAAGCACAGAGATTAAAGCAGGCATTTTAAGATTAATCTGCTGGTCTACCTTGCTCTACTTTCTCCACATAATTATGGTTTTGGTTCTGTCCTCACAGCTATTCAATGAGCAGGATTATTCGAAGATCATCTAAGCATGGTAAGCATGAGGCTCTCACATAAGAGTCGAATGATGTATTAAAATAACATTGAATTCAGTTAGTAATAAAATCCATGTTTTATTAAAAAACTGTGATCCACACACAATTGTTTGCTGTAAGCATGCATGCAACCAACTGACTGGGTTCTTAATTAAAGTCTTTAGAAATGGAAAACCAAGGTGCTAAAAAGTGATTCACACTCTTTCAGGAGATTACTGCAGCAAAAAAATATAATAAATAAATATAGCTTAGGAGATTTATTCCGTTGTTGTGAGAAAACTAAGCTTTGGGAAAAATATGTTGTAAGTTATAAATTGTGTATTAATCTAGTAGTCTATTAGTTACATGTGATTGTAATTGTATAAATCTCCCATTGTATACAATAGTTTAGTATTAGTATTGTACTATAAATGGAGTCATATATATATGTGCATGTTTGCATCAAATAATTAAATTTAACGGATAATACAAGAGACACTGTTATAAACTACAGGGACATGGGAGTTTGTCTCTCAGATTTGAGACCTACTATATTTTCTTACCTCCTGCCCCCTAACGTAAGGGGAGTTTTCCCCACACTGGACTTCTTTCGGCGTGAGCGAGAAGCCGTAAGTTTATAAATCTTTATTTGCTACCTCCATGTTGGAGCTTTGAATTTACACTGTTATGTATTGTTGTTTGGTTTGCATGACAAGATATGGGAAACACAGGCTATCACACATAAGGGACTAAAGGGATATCACATGATAGATACAAACCTCTATTATAAGAAGCTAAAGGGTAAGGGAAAGACAAGGGGCAAACTGAATAACATCCCCCAAGGGAACCAGAGATTCTATAACATGAGAATACCTAAACAAATAACATAATGACTAAGATAACGACAATAAATGTCAATGGTCTGAACTCTCCCATCAAGAGACAATTACTAATGAAAGAAATTCATTTGATCAGAAATTGTGTTGGTACAGGAGACATATCATAGAAAAGGTGATCCTTGGCGACTATATAACAGATTATATACCAGTCATATTACTGCCTCGGGCCCCCTAGAAGAAAGCAGAAGTAGCCATTTTCATACACCGAGATTTCGGATTTCAGTCAGAAAAAGTCCTGAAGGATCCAAAAGGTCACTATGTTTTAGCGATGGGGAAAATCAAGGAAATTTCTCTACTAATAGCAAATGTATATGTGCCCAATAAGTGTCCAGTAGCATTCCTCACCAAATGTCTAAACCAAATAGAGTCCCTAGGGTGCCCCAACGTCATGTTATGGGGGGAATTCAATATGATACAATCCCAAACAAAGGATAAATTACAGATAGAACAGAGTAATTTGAATATATCTAGGAAACAAACCTCCAAAAAATTCAGAGACCTACTAAGAGCTCATGCTCTAATTGATGTCTGGAGAATAGAACACTCTACTTCAAAGGAATTTATCCCACTCTCACAAGATACATACTAGGATAGATTATATCCTATTATCAACGCAGTTATGTACAATGCAACATTCCTCCAAAATTCTACCTATTACGTGGTCAAATCATGCACCTGTAGAGTTCACAAGTGACCTCAAAAAATCCCAAAAGACCAGGAATACTTGGCGACTAAATGAGTCCCTGCTTAAAGTTCCGGCCCTACGTGGGAAGCTAAGGGAAGTGCTGCTAGACTACTTCACACTTAACGTGGGCTCAGTAACCTCTGTTGGAATTCTCTGGGAGGCACACATACCAGTAATAAGGGGCAACTGCATATCAATCGGATCAGCTCTTAGAAAGGCATCACAAGCTAGCCTCCAACTACAACAAAGGTTACTAAAAGAAGCGGAGGAGCTCCAGGTCAAGGCCCCCACTAGACGAAGGCTGGCAATAATAATGCAATTAAAAATTAAAGATATAAAAATAAATAATTAAAGATATAAAAATAAATCAGGCAGAAAAAACATAACATCCCTTAAACAAATATATTATGAGAGAGCTAATTGTCCTCATACACTAATGGCCAGACAATTACGCCATAGGAAAATAATGAAGTCCCCCCCAGATACTGTATACCTCTACTGGGCTTACTTCAAATCCCAATAGGATTATGGAAGAATTTTGTAACTATTATCAAAATTTATATAACTTAGGCCAGAAACAACCACAGGGGACCTCTCAGCGGGTCAAAATTCAAACTTATCTACAAACACTAAATCTTCAGAAATTGGCAGAAATAAAGATAGAGGCCCTTAATCAGGACATAACAGAGGATGCAAAAAGTCTACCCCCTCCTAAATAACACCAGGACTAGACTGTCTTCCATACAGCTATTACAAGACTTTCAACCAAATCCTGTCGTTGCATATGCTACAAATGTATAACAGGTTTTGAAGGGAAAGAAGATCCCTCTACTCTACATTCAAAGAGTCTCACATCAGGAGCTGCAAAGAAGAGCTAACGAGGTCGCACAACCTTGTTAATAACTATAATTAGATTGTGTGTGTAACTTGGAAACCATGAAAGGAATAATTAATGCCTTCAATTTTTTTTTTGATGAGTGCAAATAAATTCATTCAAAATAAATTCATTGTGTCCACACGTTGATGTGTTGTCATTATTATATCTTGTGATAAACAATTAAGAGTTAATAAAGTGCAATAGTGTAAAGAGTGCTAATTACGTAAGCAACAGTTTGTAGAAGAAGGAATCACTCAATAAAACTTAACATTTAATAGTTCATTTAAAATCGAAAGAGGGAATTAATGAAATATAAAAACACTTAAAAATTTCATGTATCCCGAACTGGTTTCACAGTTGTAAGGATTGCAGTATATCTAAGTAATGAAAATACTGGTCCCACTTACATCATTAGACACTCGGTATTCTCATCACTTTCGGCGCTGATCCAGGATACGGTATACAAACTACAGCATCGGTGTAAAGGAAGTGCAGGTCTGAGGAAGTGCCGGTCTGAGGAAGTGCCGGGAGATCCGGCAAGAAACGCATAAGTCAGTCAGCCCTGCATATCCACCGCTGTAACCCTCAACTATGTGTGTGTTGAAATAAAGCCTACTTTTTACACCGATGCTGTAATTTGTATACCGTATCCTGGATCAGCGCCGAAAGTGATGAGAATACCAAGTGTCTTATCCTGAATGCCGGCGGGAAGTGGCTAGCGTCTCACACAGGCTGCGACCAGGGGAACACAGCGACACTGGGTGAGCTCCGATGCGGATCGCATCATCTTTTGTACAACCACCTACATCATTACATCAACCTATATGCCCTCTAATAGTAGTATGAGTTGGGGTGGGGAGCAGGAGGGTGTCAAAATGTGAAAGATTCTATTCTTTACCCTTTTTGCCAAAGTCTATTTCGCCAGGTTGGCTAATTAATAAGATGACGTTACCTGCCCAATATTATTCTGTCAGTGACATCATATCCTTTATTCCAAAAAATAAAAAACAAGTCAAGTTGTAACTGTTAAAAAATATCTATATATTTACACTTTTTTGAAACTCATGTCTAGGACAACAGACGATCTCTTTTGTCTTGATTTTGCTTCCTTAGAAATGTTTAATAAAATGTTGCCGCTTCCAGAAAATTACAGGTATAGGACCTGTTATCCAGAATGGATACATTTTTAATTTTTTTTCTTTGTAATAATAAAACAGTACATTGTATTTGACCCCAACAAAGATATAAATAATCCTTACTGGAAGCAAAACTGTCCTATTGGATTTGGTTAAATAATTTTTTTAGCATACATCAGGTATGGGGATCCATATTACGGAAATACCCCTTATATGGAAAACCCCAGGTCTGAAGCATTTTGCATAACAGGTCCAATACATGTACAATTTTAAGCCAAGATTCAAAATTAGACCTTTCCTATCCTATTTAAAATGAAATGGGATATATCACCAAAAATACTGTAGCCCCCTACCTAACTAAAATAGGCATCCCAAATGAATTTACAGAGGCAAGAGGATTTCCCAGTGAGTATAATCCCTACTAATGCTATACTAGTCATCTTCCTATGAAATTATGATACCATGACTTCATGATATTTTCTTGCCTATATTAAACTGTTATCAAACTTCTGAAGGGCACACAGAGTGCTGCCAATCTAAATGGGACGTTAACTTACAAAACACAAATAGGAGGAAGACATAAATAGGCTGTAGTAGTCATACTGGGAGTCAAACCCAGGCCACTTGGGTAGGAACCAAGAATCGTAATAGTTAAACAGTTGGGTCAACAACAATGGGGGACTTTGCAAAAGTGTTATTGTGCAGTGTTGCTTTAAAAATCCCATGGGTTGCTGGATTAAGCATCCCACCATCTTTAATCCTTATTATTATTATTAATAGTAATAATTTGGAGAATGCTGGCATCTATTTTGATGATTAATATTTTTTGACCAGGTATAATTTTGCGCTACAATTCAGAATTTTGCAGAAAAACAGCTGCACAAATGCCCATAGACTCTAATGTATTTAGAGAAAAAGCCCACAAAACCACCCCAGCCCAGCCATACCTGGCAAAGGTGACACTCCAACACAGTTAAAGACTATTCCACATCATGTTGGCTGGGGCTGGTGCAATCCTTCCATAGGCGGGAGTATTGTTTTCATTTGTAATTAGCCACTGGAAGGGTGGTGCCGACCCAGGATAGTGTGATGGATTTTCATAGGAATGTGTTAGTATGTCTTTAATACTCTAACCTGAGGCGAATGTAAATCAACCTAAGAAATTCAAATATTGTTTAATTATCACATACTCGTATTCCACATTATTTATTCACCTGCTAAAACTCTTTTAAAGTTGATAGACACAGGAAAGTTTTGGCAATGCATTTTCCAGTGCTTTATTTTATTCATACTGTGCCACACTTTCTAATTTTATTTTCTTAATGTAAAAAAATAACACTGAGAATGTGCTCATTTGGCTTGAATGCAGATTTTTCAGTTGGGTATAATCACAATGCATTCTCTCTGCAGCTTTTCGGAAGCAAAATCTAGGCTGAATGTTTTCGTTTACAGCAACAAACCCCAAAGAAGAAGGAT
The DNA here is from genome assembly GCA_038501925.1 of Xenopus petersii. Classification (NCBI taxonomy): domain Eukaryota; kingdom Metazoa; phylum Chordata; class Amphibia; order Anura; family Pipidae; genus Xenopus; species Xenopus petersii. Next base: position 73,410,820 of record CM076685.1, read on the forward strand.
CTTCGTGGTTTAAAGGACAGATAGAATTTACAAGAAAATAAGCAAATGGGTTTGAATTTGGTTTCCAAGTGTATTTAAGAATTAGAGTAATTATTGGTATTTTGTATTGAATGAAATTAACTTTTCACTTTTACATTTACAAGAAAAATCTGTTGCCTCCAATTTGGAAGATTACAATTACAAACACTTTTGTGGGTGTGATTATAAGAAAATGATGATGTAATGCAACTAAATGTATAAAGTATTAAAGAAAACTATACCCGAACACTGTAGGTCTCCATAAAAAAATTAATTGCATCAAAACAGCTCATATGTACAACATATGTACAACCCTGCTTCATGTAAATAAGTTATATTAAAAATATAATGAAAAACATACTTTATATGTGTCATTTTATAACTGGACAAAGTTCGTTCTTTTGCTCCCACACTTCTTCCTATTACATTTAAAGTTGCAGTATTTTTGGTCAGGTGATCTCTGAGGCAGCACAGAGAATATCATAAAATGAAGGCTCCAGAGAAAAGATGTAAAAGGGCAATATTTACTTAAATATATTCCAGTTTTGTAAGATTATTTAAAAGACCACTGAATATGATATAAACTGTTGATAATCTGTTGCTTATATATTCATTTTGGGATATAATTTTTAATTTAAGGGTTTTACAAACCTTATGAAAAGCTTGTGACCTGTCAGTCTCTTGGTCTAGAGTTTATGTTGCACATGGTTCTCCATTCATTGGCTGATAACTTATAATGTATGTATGTCATGTATTTGTGTAAGAACAAAATTCCTCATATGGAGCTTAGTGCTCTATTTGAGATTACCAAATAGAACATACTGAAAGAAAAGCATTTTATTCATGAAAATAGTTTATTAATATGAAATAGGGCTTTACATACAGTATGCCTTGAGATATATTCTTATAGAGACCAGCAATGCCCAGGGTCATAGAGATGAAACATTGGGCTTTGACATTTTTTCGCACTGTGTTCAGACACCATTTTTATTGCTAAGTCCCGCTCTAGATGCTGTCAGAGTGCAATTTTTTCAGTTCATTTCTTTTGATGGTTTGAAGGCCATTGCACTCTATCACCATCTATAGGTAGGATTTAGAACTAAAAATGGTGTCTGAAAAGAGCGCGAAAAAATATGAAATCCTGATGGCTTCATCAACAGTTTCCCTTTAATATCACATTTAGTATTTTAAGCATTAAAACCCTTACATATATGCTCAGTAGTGCTTTGCCATATTGGTTTGGCAGACTGATACCAGCTTTATAAACAAGCTCTTAAAAGAAGAATGTAATTTATTTTGTTTTGTATTAATGTTGCCACTGTATAAGATACATTCCTGTACAACTTCTCCATTCCTCTGGGATGATTGGACTATGCTCCATACATACAGAGCCCAGTCTTTTCAGAATATATGTGTTGTGCAGATGATCCTCCTCTATGTTTGCGGTGCTGCTGTGAGCCTGGTCCCTGTTAGTTGTGCCACTGAAAGTACTGAATGCAATGATGGTATGACATTTAAATCAAGGCCCTGTCTATTATAATAGAGGCCAAACCCCCATAGGCGAGGAAGAAGAAGGAGCTTCATCTACTAATGGAGTCAGTAAGTTCTATATCATCAGAGGGATAATACCATGACACTGGGGCAGCATTAATGCAATATCTTAAAGGGACAGTTATGTATAGAAAATACTGTACAGTATTTCATATGCATTTTACATTTTAATAAGTAGTAAATCAGAATGTCAGGAACTCTTATCCTGGTGGTCTAGTGGTGCAGCGGGGACGCCCGCCGCTCCTCTTGCCGGCTTCCTCCTAAGTGCGGTCAAACTACTGGTGAAGCATGAGCCGAGACCAGGGTGCTTGGCATTTGTTCTGCTATTGGGTGCCGACCGTGACACAGAGCATGCCAAGCTTAAGAATGCTAAAACTGTTAATTTGAAGTTAGAACTGCAGAAAAAAAAAATAATAATAATATTTGTGTGTGTGACCCTCTACAAGCAACAAAGCCAGCAGGAATACTGCAGGGCTGCCATGGTTTCCTTACCCATGTGGTCACTGTCTGTGATTCCAAGGAAGGTAAAATATTTTTTCAGAGCTAATTAAGCATAATTACTAGTTACAAATGTGGAGGACCCTGTCCTTGGCAAAGAGAGTTTAGCAAATCATTTCTGCATATCCACAGGATCTAATTAACATGCTGGCTAACGACCTGAGGTCTCATCTCCTACAAATAAGCTTGGAGGATCATTTTACTGGAAATTAATGCTGTGATTATCTGAGGGTATTTTAATAGTTCTTACCTCCCCTATGGGGTTTTCTTTTCTTTGCTTGTTATGCTTTCCATTTTTTGGATCTTCTTACCTTAAGTCTACTAAAATAATATAATATACTGTTAATATTAAATAAACTCAATAGGCTGGTTTGGCCTCTTGTAAGGATTAATTATATCTTTAGATCAAGTACAATATACTGTTTTATTATTGGCAAAAAAAGGAAATCATTTCTAAAAATTAGAATTATTTGATCAAAATGAAATCTGTGGGTGATTTCCATAATTTGGAACTTTCTGGATAATGAGTTTCCAAATAACAGATCCCATACCTGTACTGCTATATAGCTTAAAGTACTTAAAATGGCCCATTGCCCAAGTCATTCTCCAGATGGAATGGTAGGTTCATAGTTAGATAATAATGGAGTTTATTTCCTAAATGAGCCTCCCCAAAAAGAGATCAACTGCTATACATACATATATAATTATAATACACAAAAGCTATGAATATCCTGTAAAGTATATCCTTATAAATGGTGACTAGTAATGTCATCGGTTAAAAAGTGAGTAGTGATGTCATTTTTGTCACGACTCACTAGAACCTGTGTATTATAATAATAATTAAAGTACCCCTTGTTGGAAAATGTAACACATAATAATTTGAGCTGGGCCTAAGGTGAACCCATCCCTAGCAGTGAAGATCTTTTCCTCTAATAATGGCTCCAGTAAATACCCATCTTAACACAGAATATATAAACACATTTAACCCACTTATCCCATGTAACACAGAAAACAGCATCCCATCTAATTAAAGAGTCCACCATTTGTGAACAATGGTGCTTTGGTAAACGAATGCAAAGTTTAAATGCATTAAATGAGTTAAGATGACTTTCGATATCACAGTTTCTTCAGTTTATGCCGGGCCATGACGCATATAGCACACAAATCCAAGTGGCTTCATCTGTAGTATTAAACCTCCTTTTCTGTTTGATGATTTGATACAAACCCAAAGAATATATTTTCAACTGCAACTGGCCAAAAAAAAATCCAAGATGGTGAGCTCCTGTGAACAAATTTAAAGGCCTGTGTTGTTGCCATTATAGGATTGTTGAATGTCTCTGTTAGAACATCAAATTCAGTATGCAAAATACAGAATCTCTAGCCATGTTCTTTTTTTAGGTTTTAGTACACCTTTAAATTATTTACCTACTGGCACTTAACTTTTGATGAGGGGTAGAACTATTGTTATATGGGCTAAACAGACATTTTCTTTCTCTACCATTCAGACAAATATGAAATTCTTTATGATGCTAATAGGTGATTGACTGGATCCTGGATTGAAGCAACTGATCCTACATTCCGTAAAAGGCCATGCCAGGCAACACTGCAGCAAAAATCTGTTGAATCAGCCTGATGCACAGTGCTACGTAATATGTTGGCGCTATATAAATACATGTTAATAATAATAATAATGTGACATTAGCCTAAATAGGAATGGTTTGTTTCATAAATGGGAAATGTTTTGTTCTCCAGCAATCTGTCTATCAAAGGGGCAGTACACACCCTTATACAACATGAGTTCGATCAATACGTCTTGGACTGAACATACTTTTCACTTACTGATTTAATAATGTAAAACCTATGGTTTTTGTTATTGCTTGACCTAAACAGGGCAAACAGGGAAATTAAAGCTATTCAGTATCCAGTCCTTGCAAGGCAGATAATTTCATTACCTGTGCACAGATAATGGACTCCTCCTTCGTCTGTGCACAAGTAATCCAATTATCTATCTATCTAATTCTAATCAAATTCTCTTTATCTATATAAGACTTTCTTACTACTTATAGCAGGGCTGGAACTTGGGGTAGGCAGAAGAGACACCTGCCTAGGGTGCAAAGATGTGGGGACACTGGGCAGGTACTTGTTCAAAAGTTTTCTGCCTACCCCTAGTCTGAGTGGCTCCTCCCCTGCTGCTCTCGCCTCCCTCCTCTCTCCTCCCCTCCCTTCTATCACTCTCCCCTCCCTCCCTCCCTCCCTCCCTGCTTCCCTCCCTTCCTGCTTTTCCTCCCTCCCTGCTTTCCCTCCCTCCCTGCCTTTCCCTTCATTACTCCCCTCTGTTACTCTCCCTTCCCTCCCTTCTCTTCTTATGGTGCATATGGACTCACATATATACACAGTCGTGAACATGCGTGTGTATGCACATGGGGGGACGGGGGTAGCAAGGGTGCCCTATGTCTGGGCAAAAGCATCACCTAAAAATATCTTGAATACAATTCAAAACAAAGCCCTACCAATTAAAGTGATAGGTACAATTGAAGGACTACCCTAACAGGGAGGGCTCATTCAAATAGCAAATACTATAAGTAGGATTGCCACCTCACCCCTTTAAAACCAAACACATATCGAATACACAGCCTTCATGGCTAAATAGAAATGCATTTAAATGCATGATGCATGGCTGCACATAATTCAGTTCAGTTTGCAGCATGCATCTAAATTAATTGCTAATTAGCCACACAGACTGTGTATTCCATATGTGTTCAGTTTTAAAGGTTTGAGGTGGCAATCCTATTTATAGTATTGGCTATTTGTATGAGCCCTCCCTGTTAGGGTAGTCCTTCAATTGTAACCCCATACCTATCACCTTAATTGGTAGGGTTTTGTTTTAAATTGTATTCAAGATATTTTTAGGTGATGTTGTTGCTATTCAGGAACACAATATAAATAAATGGAATGAGTAAGGCTAATTCTAGTTTAAGGTCTCACTGAAGCAAGATAATATGATCTATTATCCTCTATTACATTTTCTAGTCTTATGCAACTCTCCCTCTCTTTTTCCTTCTATTCTCCTTTTTTCATCAGTTATATTACTCACTGAAACATATACAGTATACTTCTAAATAAACCTCTATTTAATATGTCGACTGGATGAAATGAAAGCAACTGATGCACTGATTTTTATGTATTTGGCTGGAACTTTAAAACAAATAGAAAGCAAATTCACAATATGTTGACTTAAGCGATAAGATATCAAAGGGAAATATTTATTGATGTGTATGTGTTGGTTTGATAATGTTTTAATCAGTACATTTTAGGATATCAGCTGTCTTTTGAGAAAGCTTTTTTTCTGAATGTATAGTTCTCCTTTAATTTTATGTGAAGTGATAAAATGCCTTAAATTAACTCTAAGTTTCAGGTATGTGACATAAATATCCTGTAAGCAGTCGTATCTAGTTATGTGTGAACTTTTGTAAGCCATATTGACCTTTCATATATAATGCAAGGCTCAGAAAGTTCTCATGCCACTTTCAACGTTCTAATTTCTCCATACCAGTCAAAGCTAATTGCTTTTAGTTGCTATTGGTTACCTGGCAGGGACAAACTTTTGCCTATGTTACTTATATAGGTTATTTATATTTGCAAGATTTCACACAAATCTGTCTGAAGAATCGAATAGCCTTAAAATCTACATTAACAGCAACGCAATAAAATTACCATATATTCATCCTAATTTTTTACCATACTTTCATGCATTATTTTTCATATTATTTAAGGAGTGGTTCGCCTTTAAGTTACCTTTTAGTATGTTATTCTAAGCAACTATTCAGTTGGTCTTCAATATTTTTTTTTTTCATAATTTTTTAATTATATGCCTTTTTCTTCTCATTCTTTACAGCTTTTTAAAAGGGGGTCATTGACCCTACATAAAAAATAAAGAGGTTATTTACTGAACCTCAAATTTATCTGTTTGGACTTTTTGGGGCAAACTCTGTAAATTTTTCGTGGGAGAAAAAACACTAATTTGTCGAGATTTATTTTACCCCGATGCTTCAAAAAGCCAGAATTTGAAAATCCACCATCTGAGACCTGTCGAGGTACTGTATAAGTCAGTGGGAGAGGCACCAATCTCAATTTGAAGATATCATGGTTTGCGCTTAGTTTAGCCCTGAAAATCTGAAAAATTCAAGAGATTCGGGGAATTTTTTTTTTAAAAAAAAAATCAGAAGATTCTGGATTTTGCTCAATTTTATCGGGTTTTCCCCAAACTGATTTTAGTAAATAACCCCCTAAATGTAAACCTACAAGCCTGTAAGCCTACAAATGTATTGTTATTGCAACTTTTTATTATTTATCTTTCTAGTCAGGTCCTCTCCTATTATAAAACTCGATTGAATAAAATCATGGAAAAAACTCAAATACCTCAAATTTGAAGCTCAAAAATCTAATTGAAAAAAATAACTTGAATTTTGCCTAGGACAACTCCCATTGACTTATACATGAGAGGATGAAGTTTTGCATTTGAGTTTTTCGTGCTTAATAAATACCACACATTTGAGTTTTTGAAATTAGAAGTCAAAGCTGTGAGTTGTTGTGCAAAAAAATACTAATCATGGCAAAAATTCTAATTGAAACCTTGAGAAATTACCCCATTGGGGTGATGTACAAAATTGGATTGTGCATCTCTAAAATGACTTTGCCGAGGCAATCAGAATGTACAGATTACATTAGAAAGTATTGTAGATTACCCCCAACAGATCAGCCAAAGTCCTTTGATCCAGGCATCTCAAGGTGCAGAAAATGTCAACTTGTCCAGAAACTACACGTTGCTACATTTTAATAACTCTTTTCCATATCCATATCATTGTAAAGTAAGTAGCATGATTCAAAAAGGACCCCTCCATTGCATTTTAAATATGCTTGGAGATAATAAATTAAGATTTAGCAAGAAAATCCTCATATTACCCTCATCAATATGAGTTCCTGCTATTGACACATGGAGCAGATTAATAGGAAGGAAATTGAAGCCCCAGTAAGGATAAATAACTCCAAGAATCATTTCACTAATAAAGAAACCATGGCCCTAGAGAATTGCTGGGACACAAACACTTAGCAATTAAACGAATGGAGGAATTACAGTGATAGAGCTGGCAATTATTCCTTAGAAGCTGCACCACCACATTCTCAGAATTAGCTTTCTATCTATTATAAGTATCAGCAATTCTGTCCACTGGGTCTGAAGTAAAACATCTGTCCAAATCTGTCTGATCTCTACAGAGAGGAAGGGACTTATAAAAATATTTTTAAATGTAATGAATATTTACCTTTGTGCCAGTCCACCATGGAACTATCTAGGGACAATCCACACTTTGAGTGATTAGAACAAAAGAAATAGTTTAACTGAGTATGCTAGTCTTTTGTACAGTGGAAGCAAGATTTGTGGATATCCCATTGATATCAGTCCACAACATTGCACAGGCGTTATAGAAATTAATTGTCCAGTGAGCATTCTCATTCACTCTGGGTCACAGTGAAAACAGAACGTTGTTTATAGATTGAGCTTGGTTACAGTGATCGCTGAATGTTAGATTCACTAAGATTGAGCTTTTGATTTGACTTTTTGTACAGGAACTAAAATGGCAATAATCTGAAATGATGATATCAGCAGAACTCTCTATTTCTCTCTTTCTGCTTTTTTGTGGAAGGCAATTGGCATATTAGCCTTTTGTAAAATACAGTTTTATACTTAACCCACTGTACTGCTTCTCACACAAAATTTGTGTATAGGCCCCCTAGGCACTATTTATGTAAATTTTCTCTTCTGAATTATTAAAGCTAAGTGTGTATGAAGATGTATGAATAGTTAGTTGAATTAGAGTACAGAAAGATTCAACTGAACTAACATAGGTGTCTGCAGAATATTTTCCAGGGGGGGAATAAGTTAAAGTACAAGAGAGAAAAGAGTGTCCCATATCATTGCACCATCCCATTGTTTAGTCTGAGATCCCAACCATGTGGGGTTAAAACTTAACTTTTATTAAATCATCCAAATTAACACGAGAAAATAAATTATATTTAAAAATTAATTAAAAGCAAGGTTAGGTAGGGTAGCTGTATAGACACAAGGTCGTCAGCTAATGTACGATATGTAAGATCGAGATTGTGATGTGGGTTTATGCTACAATAGTACTTATTGCCCACCATCAATCTCAAATGCTGCCGTGCTGGCGTGCCTCTGTGTGTATGAGGGATGGATGGCGTCTGGAGTTGTATAGGCACATAAAGAGTAAACACAATGTGTCCTCTATAAACTCAAATGCCGTAAATGGCAGCTTCAACCTGAGAACCCCCCGTGTCAACTGTGAGGGTACTAGCACCTCGTCCTTTGTATCAGGGAAGAGGTAGTGAGACGATAGAAGGCGGAGGTAAGCCTCCGCGATCGAGAGCACCCCTCGTACCCTCCCACACCACCCTTCCTTTGAGATCAGTCCCCGGTTAGGAAGCGAGTAGCCGATCGGCAGAATGCCTTTTGAGTGAGTATCCGCGAACTAAAGGTGCCCTTCTCCAGCCCTTCCGCCCTTCCTCCCTTCCACAAACCCGCCCGTCCCAGCTCGTGATCGTCCCTGCCTAACAGTTTTAAAATTAGAGGAGGGGAATAAGTTAATATCACATAATATCACATAATATCACACATCCCACTAAAGATTAAACCATCAAGAACAACGCAGATGTAAACCTAATAAGACTTGTCGTGAAGTATAAAAAAAAAGTTCTATGTTGTTGAGAATTAAGTTTATAAAAAATTCTTGGAACTAGCTGGAGAAATTAGGGTGGGGCAACTGCCCCCTCTTGCACCCTTCTGCTGACACCCATGTGAACTAAATGACTCATCACAGAGTCCCCCATGTCATTCTCTAAAGCGAACTGAAGATTTAATACACTGTGTTCCCTCACTGCAGACATGGAACTAAACGGCCACAGCTAAGGCATTGGGATATTGAATTTTTATTGTGAATGTAGTTTTAGAGTAAAACCATTTTCATGTTGTTGTTGCATTACTAGCAGAAATGATCTGTATATTACTACCTTCTGGCCAGGTTTCTGTTCATAACAAAGGGATACATCACAGGCATCACAGCATGGCTGAAAGTGTTAGCATCTATAAAAGAAACAGGGTCAGAATAACTACTTTAGCCAAGCCAGTGAGAAAATCCCCATTATATAGAATGTTATTTGTTCAAT